>JAVSCE010015287.1:0-76386 GCA_032199065.1 Smutsia gigantea
TCTCTTTCGCATGTTGGTTGCTCTGGCCACTCTAGCTGTGATCTCCAGGGGCATCCCCTCTGGGAGTGTGCTGCTGCGCACGTCCCTGAGGCCGGACAGCCAGGGAGCAGCCTTGGGACTGTGCCTCGGGACCGTGTGAGGGCCTGGGTTTCCAGGAAGCTCTGCTCCTCTTGGTTCTCCTCCACCTCATGACACAAACTGCTGCCCTTGACTTCACACCACCACTCCTTCCCTTGCACAGCAAATGCCTGGCACTTTGCTTGTGGGCAGTCTGCCCAGAGCCCGAACACTCACATCCCTGGGTGCTTCTTGGGCCCTGCCCACTGGTGCTGACGTGGAAATTGGTGTGAGCAGTGCACTGCTACCTGGAAGCCTGGTGCGTGGCCTGGCCATGCCTCTTCTATGCCTGAGGCCAAGGCAGTCACGGGTCTTTGTTAGACACTGTTTCCAAGGATAGATCTTTTCTGGAGTTTGGCATCGCATTCTGAGGCCTGACTTGCACCCTGTCCCCTCTCCTTCAGCTAACACCTCTCCTCGGCCCGTGTCCGGCATGGAACGAGAGCGGAAAGTGAGTATGCGGCTGCACCGCGGTGCCCCTGTCAACATCTCCTCCTCTGATCTCACAGGCCGACAAGACACCTCGCGCATGTCCACCTCACAGGTACGCACTGAGCCCGGCAAGGTTGGTGCTGCGGCCTCCAGCTGCTTGGTGTGTGTGCTGGTTGTGCAAGCTCCAGGCACAGTGGGGGTATCCTTCCTCCCTTCTTTCCTTCCTTACCCACATTTGAGTGTTTATTGCCAGGGTGCTGTGCTCTTTGCTGCCATTTAGCCCTTGGTTGAGAACCTCAGAGACCAGCCGTAAAGGTGGAGGGCTCATCTCCCCAGCTGAGCTTTTTCTCTTGTGCTGCCTCCAC
Source organism: Smutsia gigantea (assembly GCA_032199065.1). Taxonomy (NCBI): domain Eukaryota; kingdom Metazoa; phylum Chordata; class Mammalia; order Pholidota; family Manidae; genus Smutsia; species Smutsia gigantea. Next base: position 915 of record JAVSCE010015287.1, read on the forward strand.
ATGGTCCACACCCCAAGCTGGCCGTGGTGGCATGGCCGTCTTCCCTTGGCAGACTGGAGATGCCATGTCTGCTTGCCCTAGGCACACCCGGCCTTTGAGAAGCTTTCCTCATTCTTGTTGACCAGAGTGGTGCCCCCCCCCCAGCAGAGCCCCTGCGGTGGGGGTGGTGCTGGCAGTCTCTGTAAAGTGACACAAGCAGAGGCCCAGGAGAGCCCAGAGCCTGGCCGCATGCTGTGGAGAGTGGGTCCCATCCTTTGGATTTATGTTTCTGTCTTCCCTCTGACAAGGCAGCTGGGTGCAGAGAAATAGCCTGCTGCACAGAGGCAGGCCGGGTGTTGGTGAGGCGCTGGCAGCCAGAGCCTGGCTGCACACGTGCCCCCCCCAGCATTCTCCTCCACCCACATCCTCCCACTCTGCTCTTGGTGCCGCTCTCTACATTTGCCAGTGTGCTTGGTTCAGCAGAAAAGCTCTTTCAATACATACTGGCCTTTTTTCTCAAGTAGCTTTCTGAGCCCCTCCTACAGGCGGGGGAGTGGTTTAGTGTATCAGAAACACTGGCCCTGGCCTGAACAGGGCCATTTCTCCTGCTTCTGCATCTGTGGGGAGCCTTCATCCCATGCTGTCTGTTGAGAGGGCAGGAACCAGTTTCAGGAATATGCTGGAAGCCCAGGTCCTGGGCTCTGTGCTGAGGCAACGCCCCTCTGGCTCCCCATGGTGCCTCTTCAGGGCACAAGTTGGTGCCCAGCCCTATCACTGGTGCTTCCTCGGCGCCGTGCATAGCTTTTTGGTGAATTTGGTGGCTTGAGTCTGTTGATTAGGAGAGCTCAGGGTCTGAGAACCTCCCAGAACCTCAGTTCTGCAGTGTCTGGCTGGTCGTCTGGCAGAGGAGGCAGAGGCAATGCTTCTGACCCCTTTTCTTTTTAATCAAGTGAAGTGAACATTATTTATTAAATGCATCCAACTTGCTAGTGATTCTATTAAAAATAGGTTGTTCTTTATGGTAACCTTGTCCCAAAGAGACTGAAGATACAGGTAGTTTCAGTAGTGGGGCTCAAGGGGCCTGGCTGGGGTGACGAGCCTAGGCATCTGATGGCCCCTCACCCAACCCTTCTCCTCCCTCATGGGAGGACAAGGCCTAATGGGTCTCTTCCCATGAGCTCCGGAATCCGTTATCCGTAGCTGGGGGTGTGCACCCGTGCCTGGGCAGGAGCCAGGACATACGGCTGGGCCCATGATAGCCAGGGCCTCCTGTTATGGAAGGGAGCCGGCAACAAGGCGGGCAGGCCCGGTGCAGCTGCCGAGCGCAGGGAGGGAGGGAGCACACGGATGAGTACTCAGGGTGCAGGGAAACACGGAGCAAGGGAGCTTGGCTTCTCTGGGGGACAATGAAGGCTGCTCCTCGCAGGAGCTCAGATTTGGGGAAATAATTAATTCACAAACATCATTTGAGGTGCAGGGCAGGGATGGGGCCAAATCGCAAAAGTAGGAAGCCTGAGGCCCTGAAGGAAAACCATTTTGATGGGGGCAAGGGGAGGAGAGGGGCGTGGGGAAAACAGTGGTCCTGGAGCGTTCCCAGGGTCTGCATTTGGAGACATTCCCAGGCTGCAGAGATGGAATCCCAGCCCACCCTTTGCTTGGTGATGGGTGAAGTGGGTGGCACATAATAGAAGTCATCTCTGGGGTGTTCCCAAGGACTTAGAACCATCTGTGTTCATTATAAACTATTTGTTTCGAGACAAAATGTCCCAGTAAAGACTATCTTGGCCACATAAGCAACTTCCTGAATTCCGGGCCCATTGCTCTCAATGGCCATCAAGCTCCCAGCTTCTTGAGCATGACCCAGGAGTTCAGCAGACTCTCTAGGCTGCACACACTAAATAGTGAAGCAAAGGTCAAACCTGGTTCCCAGAGAGGACTGGATGAGTTCTCCCTGAGGTGGCTGGTGTTTCTCAAAATATATCTGGACCAATCGGTATCACAGACTCCTGGGGAATACATTAAAAAACAGTTCCCAGGCCATGTTCTAGGAATCACAAGCCCTGGGGGCAGGACCTCAGAATCAGCATTTTGAACACCCGAGGAGATTCTTCTGCTTAATGTAAAAACTCTTGCAGGCAGTTCCTAGTTAATAAAAGGAAAAGTTTTATGTCAGAGAAATTCACCTCTACCATAAAACTACAGGATGAGTCTAATGCAGAGGCATCTGACCTCCACACAATTGACATCTTAGAGATAATTCTTCATGGGAACCTATGCGGCCTACAGTACGATCCTGTGCGGTACAGGTTTGACACCCCTGGACACTAAATGCCAGTAGCACCCCACAGCTGTGACAATCAAGAATTTAAAAGTATCTCCAGACATTGCAAAACATCCCTTAGTAGGAAAATCCCCCTCCTTAGCAGGACTTTCCATCTGAAATCTGTCCTGAGTCCAGAGTGGTGTGTGTTTTCCCGTCCTCTTGATGGGCTCTGGACCAGGCTGTGCCCACACCGGGCCCCAGCCCTCCTCACCTCTTTCCAATGGCAGATGGGGCTGCAGCCACTTCACACGGGCGCTTTTTCCTGGTTGTGGTGCATAGTCAGACCCTTTCATCTCCCCTTTCCCTTTCTCCACCCTGCCACCTAGTCCTCCCCGTCTCTGCCCCGTCTCGCAGATGCCCCCTGCCTCCTGGCCCCCGTAGGCGGGCAGGCAGACAGCAGGATGCGGCAGGTGAGCACCAGGCTGCCCTTTACACGTGGTCCTGATGAGGCTGCAAGGAGAGGGCAGTGTGGAAGAATTCTCCCTTTGTGAAAACAGGAAGTTTATTTGTGTGCTTATTCTAAAGTAAACATGGTCACAGTAGAAAATTTGGCGAGTTCAGAAAAATAAAAGAAGAAATACAGGTCACTTGTGATTCCACCATCCAGACAGCCAATGCTGATACTTAGGAAGCTTCCCCCTTTGTCTATTATTCCCACCCTGGCTGGCGTGCGGGCAGGACGCCCAGGTGCACAGGACGCCCGACCAAGGACAACAAGAGGAAGTCAGAGCTCCAGGTTAAGTGTCTGCTTTATTCAGACCCATATGGCCAGAGGCCCAGGCAGCCTAGTCTGCCGATTTCACACCTGCGAGTCTCCCACCTCAACGTGTTCTTTCAGATGGGATATCAGAACTCGTCCTTTATGTCAAAATGGGGCTGGTCTTCAGGCTTGAAGTCCAGGTTGGGGCTGCCATCCTCCCTGAGAATTCTTCGGGCCGTGTAGCCGACGATGGGATACTTGGTTTTGTACACTTTGGTGAAGACATCATCCAGAGACTTCAGCTCCTCGGCTGTGAGGCCCGTCTTGGGGAGAAAAGCCCAAGAAACATGGAAGGTGGGGATGAGTGACTCATGCTTGGCACTGACCTCTCACCACCCACGCCTTAGTCTCCCCACACCCCTAATGCAAGAGAAAAATTTTCTCAAAAAAACAAATAATGGACTGACTTGTTAAGAAACACCCCTGTGTTGAGGGGGATTGGGGGATGCTGGGGTACATGGAGCGGAGGGAGCAAGGGCTTCATCATGCGTTCTGTCCGGTGGACATGGGAATTAAAGGCTCTAAGAAACCCAGCCTGGGGCAGGACGGGGGAGCGCTCCGCGCAGCCTACACCCACCCTTTCCTGCCTGAGACAGCCCACCATCCTCCACACTCCTCCCGTTATAGATCACTACACACTCCCCATGCCTGAATTTCTTGTTTCTGTAATATTACAGTTAAAGAGCAGTTAAGCTCTTTAACTCATCTGAGCACAAGTGGGGAGAATGCCAGCCTTTCTGCTGGGATTGCTAAGACTCTGAAATGGTGGTTTTTGTTAATGCTATTTTTCTCCTCCACAGAAATATAAGCATGGGGGAGACTGTTTCTCAAACCCTGAGCTATCAAGACTGGTCTGGTGAGTGGATTTCAGAGACTAACAGCAAGTCTGCAGGAATCGGGGGTGGGTGGGTGGGTATAGACTGTAAGGGGGATGGGGCTGCCAAGACAGGCTGGAGCCAGACTGTGAAGATCACTGAGTTGGATCGCAAGCTCACAAGAGTTTGGACTTGACTCTGTAGGCAATGGGGAGCCACGGATGGTTTCTGAGTAGGAACAGCACAGTAAAATATCTATTTAAAGCAAACAGCTGGCCACCATACTGAGTAGACTGGAATGTAAAAAGCCTAGTTGGGAAGCTTTGCTATTGCCCAGAGGTATAACGGCCGCGGATGTCATGACAAAGGCTTGCCGTCTGGCTCACAGTGTCATGGGTAAGGTCTGCAGGATCCAGGGACATCCTGGCTACCCCTCTGGTGGAGTCCTTCCCGGCCAAGGCATTGTAGGGTGCTCCTCGTCCATAAAACTCTGTAAGGGGAGGAAGGAAGGGGATGTGAGTGTGGAGTGCATGCTGAGTAGCGGCAGGGGGAGGGACATGCTTCTGAGGCCCAACCCAGTCCCCAAGAAGGCTCCAAGGGGAGGGAAATCAGTGATGACAAGATGTCCAATAAGCCATCTGCAGACATCAGCTTGGATTCCACAAATTCAGATTATGGAGTAAGTCATACATGCTGGGCTAAGAGGTGAGTTTTTAAAAATACAGAATGAAAACAATCTCTTAAAAATATTTAAAATACAAACAAGAAAAATGTTCAGTCTTCTAAAATGTTCGTGGAAGCCAAGTTTCTTTCTGTTCAATATCTTTTGTTTGGTATCAAATAATGAACCATTACAAAACCTCCTCCAGGTGTTATCATTTGTACTTACCATTAGGAAAACCATGAAATGCCATGAAAATGTTCTATGATCCCAACTGTTTGCTAAGTAACACTTTTCCTCTCACCTGCTTCAACAAGGGTAAACCATCAAGTTTGAATCTGATTCTGTAGGCAATGGGGAGCCATGGAAGGCTTTTGAGCAGGAGCATGACATTATTAGAAAAAATAATCCAGCTGAATGACAACACTGACAGAGTGTTAACTCCATCTGGCGGGGAAGGCTGCCCAGAGTTCCCTCCCTTTCCTCCCTCCAGTGCCCATTCTGGCTGCCAAGCTCCCCCGACAACAGGATTCATAAATGCAAGCCACTTACCCTTTCCAGAAGTAACATCAAACACCACTCCCTTCACTGCCATGTAGATGGGCTGATCTTCCTGGAAAGCAGGAGAGAAACTGTGGGTAAGAGGCAAAGAGCCCAGCTCTTCAAGCCAAAATTAATAAAATCTCTTCCCAGCTGGGCTGTGCAGAGAGCAGCCTTCCGGCCTTTTGTAAGACAGTCTTCAGTGCGCTCACTGCCCTATCAGGATTCACCCCTACCTGCGCGATGCCATGCATGCTCACAAAAATTTGGCAAAGTTACAAAGTATGGTGACAAGCCCAGAGAAATACATTTCTTTAAACAAACAAAAAAAAAAAATTCAGGAACTGAAACAACTCTACACAGATAAAAATTTTAAAAATATTAAATGATGAGTATTTGAAGCAGTCCAAATTTCCTTTCATCTTCATCAATGAGCACACATGTCTGTTATTGGTAAAAATGGTCTATTTTATATTTTGCTTCTTATATGTAATATTACATCATATAAACATTTCTGTGTATTGAAATAACCTAACTGGCTGTCACTTAAACACCTATATCTTACATTAGTGATCTGTGTGCCTGTTTATTTAGCTATTCTTCTATTTTGGGTGTCTGGGTTGTTCCCAATTCCTTAGAACTATAAATGGCAGCATTACGAGTATCTTTCTACCAGTTACCTTGTAATTGAGTGAGTTATTTCCTTAAGGTCGATTTCAATATACGGAATTCCTAGGCCAAAGCATATGAACAATATAATCACCTTTTATATTTTACCAGTTTGTCCTTCAAACAGTGCTATAAATATATGCAATGCTGTTTCTCCACAGTTCTAACAATGGGTTTAATACTTCACTTTCCGCTGTACCTGTGAGTATGCGCTGTTCCTGCAGAATTTCCCTTCCCAAAGAGAGTAACACATACAGCAAACGGCATGGATTTTTCTAACCTCCATCAAGTTGGGCTTGGGCTGGGGTGACTGGAATAGTTCTAGGACACCCAGGACCTGGTCTTTCTCTTTTGTCTCAGCGCTGCCAGGGGTCCAGGTACACCAGCCAGGCAGCTCCCAGGCTGCGGTGAGGGTAGGAGTGCTGCTGAGTGTACAGCGATCTCAGAATCCCCAAGAATCCTAGGTTTTCTCTGGGGTGGGCCTTAGGGTTCTTGCCCTCGTCAAGTGTTTTCACGACCACTGGGCTCAGGAACTTGGAAACATATCTCTTGCTCACTTAACTTCTCAGGCCTCAGTTTCTCTACCTGTTACATGGAGATAACGCCTGCCGACCTTGCAAGAATGCCGAAGGAAACAGTGCATGTGAGCACATAGCAGGCCCAGCACAGGAGCTCAGCAAACGGTGGGTTATTATTATTCCCTAATTGGCTCCTACACTTGGTCCGCAGAACTGCCGCTGACTGGGAAGATGCCTGCTCCATGCCTTGAGGGTTATTTTAAACAGTATGGCTTAACCAGCCTGCCCTTTCTTTGTGATGCTTCACTGCCTTTCCTTCATGGTGAACACTTGTTCCTTGACTTTGATTGCTTATCAAGTGGGGTTATGTATTTATATCAGTTTTAAAAATATGTTTACAGTCACAATTTTACCCATGGCATTTTGTCCTATTTTCCATTCTGTTACTTTCAGTTTTCTGTGTGCAGAGAGGCATAGAAACGTGACATTCATATGCGTAAGATATAAAAACATCCATCTTACCACTAACACTCTCCATTTCTTTAGCAGTTAAATATTTATTTCCTCATGAAACTATACTTTGAAGGTTAAGTGCTAAGAAGTCATAGCAAAGGGTAGAAGGAACGTAGAGCATCTTCTGAGATTTTCTTACGACGCAGACATTGCACAGAGAGGAATGGCCTTATCAGTTGACACCAAGTGTGCTCTGGGGGTGAGTTCTTATCAGGTAGATGGACGTCCACGGAGCAGGGCCAGCAGCTGCAGGTTTCCAGGCCTTGCAGACGGCAACTGAGAAGACGGAGGGCAGGTGGAAGCCTTGAGAGCATGAAGGCAGGCTCCGGAGGAGGAATGTCCACAGAGACAAGATAAAAGCACACGTGCTCGGCAGCTTCACACCATGGTCCCCCGCCTCCGCATCCCCCCCATAATGAGATGACAGATCCCCATACCCACTTCTTATCCAGCAGTCTGAAATAACAGCAGGAGGTCTTTTTCCAAGAGATTCAAAGGAGGAGTCACCATGGTATCATGGTCCTAGCTCAAGTTTTCAAGGCAAACAGGCCGGGTTTGAGCCGCTGCGTGGAAGCTGTGTTGCCTTGGGCAAATTATTTAGCCTCCCTGTGCCTCAGTTTCCTCCTCTGCAACAGGAAGATAATAAATGTAACCCCTTAGTGGGCTGTTGCAAGGATTAACCAAGACAAGACATATAAAAGCACTTAGCAGCTTAGGCAAATAAATGTTAGTTTCCCTTATTCTTCACTAAGTTTTGGAAATTATAAGATCAAAGTGGAATCAGATAGGCAAATGGAAAGAGACTGGAGATTTTCCTAAAGGAAAGGTAGAAAAAAATGTAATTCCTAAGTGACAGATAAGGAAGAATTTTAAGTTAAAACTTGGTGAGGCAGGGCTTGAAGACCTTCATTTCACTGATTCAGCTCTCCAGGCCTGGGGAAATTATGACAGTTGCCCAGAGTCCCAGAGAAAATTAGTGGGGGAGTAGGTTCTGGAACCTAGAGCCTTGGCGGCCATTCTCCAGCCTGCCCCACTAGAGGACACACAGCACAAGGTCTGCACTTGACTGGGACCAGGGGCGAGAGCAAGTATTCTGGGAAGATCATCCAGAAGACCCAGGAGCATGAGGATGACACAAGGGCGGGTCAGAGGTACCCAGGGCCTGCACAAACGAGATCAGGCCTTTATCTCCCCTCTGGGTCTTGGGCTTGCCTTTCCATCTGGCCTTCCTCCCTTCCTACAGCCCTTCCTGCGTTTGGTACCCTAAAACGCAATTAAGGCAGAAAGCACATTTCCAGAGGATGGCAAAAATTGGTTTTGCACTTGTAGGGTGGAGGGTGACATTCCCCCTGGACCAAAGAGGGTTGGGTGACCTTAGTCACCAACCCTATGAGGGTTCAAGGCAGCACCCCAATATCAACTATACTGACCCTCAAACAAATGCTGGGGTTAGGGGTGCAAACTTCCCATACAGTGGAAAATCCATCAATAACTTTTGACTCTTCAAAACTTAACTACTAATAGCCTACTGTTGACAGGAAACCAATAACAGTCAGTTAACACATATTTTGTATGTTTTATGTATTATGTATCATATTTTTACAATAAAATAAGCTAGAGAAAAGAAAATGGTTTTTCAAATTGTTGCAACCCCCCAGTTTCCAATATATTTATTGAGAAAAAAACAAGTATAAATGGACCCATACAGTTCAAACCTATGTTGTTCAAGGGTCAGGGGTATATTAATAAAGTACAAACATGAATATGCACATTAAGCATGATAAAGAAAGACTGTAACTAGTCTTGTGTCAGCTCCAACAAGGTTCCATCACCAAAGGAATTCACATCAAGTCAAGTTTTACTGTCAAATGGCTTATTTTTAAAAACCTGGTTTTCAGAGTTTATTTGATTTCTGAATTGCAGAAGAGGGTATGGACCTGTTATACTGCCTCTTACTTGCATCTTTAATAATAAGCTAATAAATAGGATAGAAGTTAAGATTTGTTAAGGCTTACTATGCTAAGACTCTATCAGGCCTATGCTAAGTGATTCGCATATCGCCATCTCAAAATTTACTCCCCACAAAATCCCTATATAGAGGAGGAACTCTTGTTATAGCCATATGAAATCAGTTTTGTGTTGTCAATTTGGATAGGCTACAGTATCCAGTTATTCAACCAAACACTGACCTACGGGGTTGCTGTGAAGGTATTTTGTATATGCAGTTAACACCTACAGATCAGCTGACTTTACATAAAGGCGATTATCCTGGATAATCTGGGTGAGCCTGATCACATCAGTTAGGTTGAAAGGCCTTAAGAACAGAATGGAGGTTTCCCTGAGGAAGCAGAAATTCCACCAGTTCCTGCCCAGGGGCTCCCAGCCTGCTTTCCTGAGAGCCTGCCCTACAGATTTCAGACTTGCCTAGCCAGCCCCCATGATCACATACACAGTTCCTTGCAATAAGTCATACACACACACACATGTGCGTGTGCACATACACATATTGTACTGGCTGTTTCTGGTGGAACCCTGGATGACATAAACATCTTACAGATGCACCCCTATGTTTATCGCAGCACTATTTACAATAGCCAAGAATGGAAGCAACCTAAGTGTCCATCAGTAGATGAATGGATAAAGAAGATGTGTTACATATACACAATGGAATATCATTCAGCCATAAGAAGAAAACAAATCCTACCATTTGCAACATGGACGGAGCTAGAGGGTATTATGCTCAGTGAAATAAGTCATGCAGAGAAAGACAAGTATCACATGATTTCACTCATCTGTGGAGTATAAGAACAAAGGAAAAACTGAAGGAACAAAACAGCAGCAGACTCACAGAACCCAAAATGGACTAACAGTTACCAAAGGGAAAGGGACTGGGGAGGATGGGTGGGCAAGGGAGGGATAAGTGGAAAAGGGCGCATTACGATCTGCACACATAATGTGGAGGGGAGGGGCACAGGGAAGGCAGTATAGCACAAAGAAGACAAGTAGTGACTCTACAGCATCTTACCATGCTGATGGACAGTGACTGCAATGGGGTATGTGGTGGGGACTTGATAATGGGAGGAATCGACAAACCACAATGTTGCTCATGTAATTGTACATTAATGATACCAAAAAAAAAAGAAACAAAAAAAAACATCTTACAGATGAAAAAAAAATTGAGACTTCAAGAGGTTTAATTAGTAATTTGTCAAAAGTCACGCAGCAGAACAGGGACTCAAACCCAGGAGTGATCCAAAGGTATAATGCTCTAACTAGGGTGACTATATAATGCCTCATATAAATGGTAACACTGCTGAGAGTGAAAGGGGGTGCTATTAGTAATTATGCCAGGACAAGAGGCAGACACCAGAACCACCTAGAGCAAAACACAGCCCAGTCTAACTAGCTGCACTGCTCTGCCCCTCTCTGCCCTTACTCTCTTCCTTTCTCTCCTGATGATATCTTCTGGGTCCCACACCCAAAATAATTCTTTCCTAAACTCCCCACCTGAAGCTGCCTGCTCTCCTCCCCTCAGTTAAGTATCAATCAGTAATATCAGCATAAGAACCAAAGGTCTTTTCTCAGTCCTCATTCCACAGCCCCTGGTGCAGTACCCTTCGCTTGGAACTGTCTTCCCCTGGGTTCTGTGCTGGGGGTCCCCAAGATGATCCTCACGTTTGCAGATCACTAGAAGGACTCAGAGAACTGGCATATAGTTGTACTCAGAGCTAGAATTTGCTACAGCAATGCAGAGGGATACAAGGCCAGATCATAAGGGAAAAGGACACAGGCAGCGTTTAGAGGAATCCATGTGCACACTCCTTTTGCTCTCTCCCATGAGGAGTAGCACAGAGCACACTTTTCCCCCAGCTCCAAAATGCAGCAACACATCTGTGATGTTTCTGCCCAGGAAAGCCCACTGGAGATTCAGAGCCCAGTGTTTTTACTGGGGGCTGGCCACGCGGGCCCTCTCCGCCTAGCAGTGTTCAACATAAACACACTGCACAAAGAGCCCAGACTGAGCCAACCTATGTGCTGGGGAAGCGTTGAACACCCTGGAAATCCAGACACCAGCCAAAAGTCACTCTTGCAAACAGGCCTTTCTAAGGGGATTAGGCCTGCTGTGTTTGTTAGGTTCCCTTTAATTCACAACCTTGAAGGAACGTTGAGTCCCCTTTCACACACAGCCTTCAATTGCCTCCGGGCAGCAGCTTCTTATCAGTCAGAAGCTGCACCCGAGTGTATTGTCTGCAAAAATTTCTGTTTTTCAGAAGTCACAAGGCCATCCTGCTCACCAAGGCCCAAAATTCCTATATAAGCAGCCCGGTCCTTGCTGCCGCTGCTGCTCTCTCCTTTCCGAGACAGCCACTCTGTCTGTTTATCTTCAGCTCCCCCCTTGCTGCTGCTCTCTCCCTTTCGAGACAGCCACTCTGCCTGTTTGGCTTACAGGGAATAAACCATGCTGACAGAGTTCTCATGTCCTTCTTTGTGAGCAAGTGAGCCGGGTAGCTAAAAGAACCCTTTCAGTGTTGACTCTTTTTCCGCGAAGATTTCCTGACCCAGTGCCACCTGGTTCCACGCTGCCTGCCAAAACTGTGTTCCTTAGCATCTCGTCTCATCCCCGTCTCCCTCCGTGTTCTCTCCACTGAGCCTTCTCACCACCCTCCCTGTACCACGATGTCCACACTAGCACTGCCTAAGGGCCAGGTGTCTGAGTCCCCCCTGGGAACGAAAGCTAGTTAATATAGGGGTTAGGGAGCCTAGGCCAGAAGGTTTTAACAAGAGAACACTGGGTCCCTCCTTCTACCACTAACGAAAGGCATGCCTCACTTTCCCCATGTATAAAAGCACAAGGGAAACCAATTCTAAAATGCTTTAGTGCCTGGATCTCCCCCACCCACGCACCCACCCCAGGCTGTTCTCCCCACCTCTCTGATCTAATGTCAGCCCCTCTGTGGCCCTTTTCAAGTGCAGCATCTTGTTCCCACACTCCGCAGTCATCACACTGGGCTCACCAACCTAATGGGCAGGTATTGTGAGGAGTTTCCTAAATAGACCACCGACTTACGTGGGTGTGTTTGCGGGGTAGGGGTCTTTGTCTCAGAGCTCCCATCTCTACCTCGGCCCTCCGCCCCAGCTCCTGCCCTGCCCCAGGGCACAGACACTAAAGGCGGGGTTGCGAGGTCCGCTAGAGGAGGCCTGGGACGCACCGCAGGAAAACAAAGTGCAGGGCCTGCGGCAATTCCCACCTAACCCGGGAGCAAGCTTTGCTTTGCTTCCCTCCCTCCGTCCACTGCCACACCCCCTCCGTGAGTAAGCAGCAGGGCCTGCCCAGCTGATGCGAACCTCAAAAGCAAACAAGTTCTGAGGTTCGAGTACAGACCGCCAGCCAAACTGCGTCCCAAGGGGACAGCTGGCGGGGAGGAGAGAGGGGGAGGCGCGGGGTGGGTGTTCTGGCTTTGGAGGAGGGGCGGCAGGGCGCCCCCACTGCTGAGAGCTCCCTGGATCCCTGGGCGGTAGCAGGCCTGGAGCCCGGCTCCAAGCCCGCGCTCCGGGAGGGGGCGCCCGCGCGGCCCGCGCCTCCCCCGAGGACTCCCCTCGGCGCCGGCGCCTCCCGGGTGCCCGCCTCCCTCACCGCGAGGCTGGACGCGGCCCCGGGTCCCTCGGCCGTGCTGCCCGGCTTACCTCCTCTCCGGCGTAGCGGGCCAGCTCCTCCTCCGTGAAGAGCCGCACCGGGGGCCCCCGCTCGGCGGGGCGCGGCGCCTGCCCGGCCCGGGCCGCGGGCAGCCCCGAGGCCAGCGCCAGGACCAGGGCCAGCGCTGCCAGCGGCCGCAGCCGCCACCCGGGCGCGGGTCCCGCCATGGAGAGCGTGCAGAGCAGGGCCGTACGGCCAGGCCGGCGGAGCCCCACCCCCAGGCCCCGGAGCCCCGCCCCGCGCAAGCGGCAGCCCGCCCACCAGCCAGCCCGGCGCGGGGAGGGCTGGGATCCCCGCCGGCTTCTTGGACCCTCTGGGCGCCGCTGGAAACTGGGATCCTGGGTTATGATGCAAGGCTCCAGACTCCAAACGGCAGACAGAATGTAGAGCCGAAGAGCGACGTCGGTTATTGTAGTTCCTTGATTAGGTAGAAATGACATCCAGCCCCTAGGAAGGTACATTTATAAACTAGGACCCCAACTTTATCAATTCACTTCTACCTCGGGGTGATTTTTTTCTTCCCAGTTGTGTGTCAGTTTCGTGTCTCCAAGGGGTTTTTTGCAAAAGGTAGGGCACGGCACAGCTATTTGATGATAATAGCTAACATTTGTGCAAGAATTCCCTTATTAGTTTATTCAGAAAATATTTTTTGAGGGTCCCATGTGCCAGGTCCCTGGGGACTCGTCCCTGAGCACGTCCACATGGAGCTTACAATCTACGGGCAAGATAAACAAGAAGTAAGATACCTAAGCAGTATGTCAGCTGGTGATGGATACTAGGGAGAAAAATTAAGGGGGGCAAAGGGATGAGGAGAATTGGAGGTTGCAGTTTTAAATAGGATGACCAGGGGATGGCCCACAGAGAAGGTGATAGTTGTATAAAAATCTATAGGAGGTGAGGGAGGTAGGCTGGAGGGGAGAGCAATTCCTATGAAGGGAAAGGCACAGTGTGTAAATGCTACGAAGGAGAGTGCCCTGCTTGTTGGAAGAAAAGCAGGGAGGGAAGAGGGGTAGGAGATGAGGTCAGGGAGGTGAGGGGGTATAGGGGATGGAGAAGGGGGGACAGATCTCCAGCTTATTTTTAAAAGACTGACTTTTAACACCAAGTGCATGGAACAGAGGAATGAGTTAATGTTAATGGAATGACTTTGGCTGTTGTGTTGTGAATAGACTGAAACAGGGAGGTACTGCAATAATCCAGGGAAAGGTGATGGTGGCTTGGACCAGCGTGGTAGCAGGGGAGGTGGTGAGAAGTGGGTGGATGGCGGATATGTTTTGAAGGCTTGGCTGACAGCATTTGCTGACAGATGAGACATGAGGTCTGAGAGACAGAGAGGAGTCAAAGATGGCCCCGAGGGTTTTGCCTGGGCAACTGGAAGGATGGAGTTGCCACTTACTGAGATAAAGAGAGATGTAAGAGGAGCAGGTTTTGGGAAAAAAGATCAAGGTCAGGCTTGTTCAGTTTGAGAACACTTAGTTATCTAAGTGAAAATATCAAACTGAGAGGTAGCTTTGTGAGTCTGGAATTGGAGGAAGAGTTCCAGGCTAGAGACAAAAACTTTGGAATCATAGGCATATAAATTGTATTTAATGCCACAGAATAGATGAGATCATCAAGGAAGTGCATGTGGATAGGGAGGAGGAAAGGGCCAAGGACTGAGTTCTTGGGGCCCACCAACATTTTGTGGCTGGGAAAACTGGCAAAGGAAATCAAAGTGGGGCTTGCTGTGTACCAAGCTCTGGTTCAGCACTTCTAAGTGTATCAACTCATTTAATCCTTACTAAACTCTTTGAAGTAAGAATCGTTATTGTTACTGTCACCCATTTTACAAATGATGAAACTGAAGAACAGAGACTGTGAGTACCTGGGCAAAGTCACACAGTAGATGGCAGAGCCAAGATTCTAGCGTAAGTCCTGTGTCCCAGAGTGTGCCCCTAACTACCCGGCTATACCTCCTCTCACTGACTGCAGCAAGTTTTCATGCATATACTTAATTTAACAGAAGAGGCTTCCAGTTCAGTGACCTAAACAGGATCTGTCCACAAACCCTCTGAATTTCAATCTGCACATTCATAATATACCAGCCTGCCTCCTTGATGGGACTGTGTTGAAACTAAAAATGATAATGGATGTAAAAGGCTGTGTGAGCTGTGGCCTGCAGTATCTATGTTACACGATGTCACAGGCTCTCCAGGTGAGAAGAAGCCCTTCTAAACCCTTCCTTATACATCATGTTCCTTGACCACATGCCTGGCATTCAGTGTGCTGCTTCTCTGCTTGAGCCCTTCTACTTGTTAGGAACTTTGAGCCCGAAGATACTCCCTATAATTTCTACTGATCAAATGTAGCTTTCTGTCCTGAGACGCTGACAAGTCTATTATGCTTATATGCCCTTGGATTTGTCCATGCATCCCTCAGATTGCCCTTCTCTACTTGAACCCGGATTTGTTTTTCCAAATGAATTGGTAGGTCACCTGCAAGGCAAATAGAAACCATTCTAAGGAAAACAGTTGGTTGCACAGTGATGGAAGAGGTTGAGAAGCAGCCCTGAGGTGACCCAGAGATTAGCCACAGCAGGAAGATTAGCAACATCCTGCCAGTGGAAGGCAGGTGTATTATTAGAGTCTGACCAGGGGACCTGGCCAGAACCACAAAAAGCCTTTATATCAGAGGCTGGAGCCACGGAAGGAAAGGTGCCTGGGCCAGAAACCCTGGCTTCTCCCTTGCCCTGACCCTGTTCAGTCTCCTAGCAGCACTTCCTCTTGACTGAACCCAGTGGACACCCAGCCTGCAGCATCAGGCCCTGCGACCCAGAGCTGAGTGGTAGAGGTGAGGGCTGCATCTGAGGGCAAACGAGCCCAGGATCCGCATGATCCAGCCTCCACGGTCTGGCTTCTGCCTACCCCTCTCACTCTATCTCCTATGCACCCCTGCAGTGAGCCCCTCCAGGCACACCCGGACCTGTGCAGTGTACCGGTGCCCTCTGCCGGGGTGCAGGCCCCTTCTTGGCATTCAGGTCTCACTCAGCTCAGAAGGAACGACCGTTGAGACTCTTTGACTCCCCAAGACGAGCACATCCCCCTCAGATGCCCTATCACTCACTATCACATACCCTCTTTGATTTTTAGAGCTCTTGTCACTATGTGAGATTATGTTGTTCATTTATTTATTCAGTGACTATTGGAATACAAACACATGCCAGGTACTGTTGGTGGCACTGGAGATAGCAATGAACAAAACACAGAGGAACCCTGCCTTCATGGAATGTGCATTCTGGTGCAGGGAGACTGAAAATAAATGAAAATCAGAAGGTGGTACATGCTAGGGAGCAAATAAAGCAGGAAGGGGGTTGGTGGTGCTGGCAATGGGGATTGCTGTTTTAACAGAGAGCTCAAAGGAGGCATCACTGATAAGGTGATATTTGGAGAAAGACCGGAAGGAGGTGAGGAAGTGAGTAATAAAGATACACAGGAGAAGAGCATTCCAAAGACAGGGAACAGCCAGTGCAAAGATTCTTAGGCTCAGCATGTTGAAGCTGAAAGCATGATGGGAAAGAACGGGCTGCAGGGTAGATCCTGCTGGGCCTGGGAGGCCATTCTGAGGACTTTGGCTTGGAAGGGGGCAGAGCAGAGGAGAGATATGATGTGACTTTATTTAGAAGGCTCTCCCTGGCTGCTGTGATGGCAGTTGACCATTGGGTGGCAAGGGTGGAAGTAGAGAGGACCAGCTCTGAGGCTAGTGAAAATAGTCCACAAGAAATGCTCGTGGCTTGTAGCAGGCTGGTGATGGTGGAGGCAGTGAGAAGTGGTCAGATTCAGAGTCAAATTCTGAAGGAGAGCCAGTAGGATTTGCTGATCTACATGTGGGGTGTAAGAGAAAGGGGGGAACTGAGGATGACTCCAGAGTTTTGGCCAGAGCAAATGAGAGGATGCAGTTTATTACAGTGAGAAAGACAGGGAGGGAGCAGTTTGGGGTAGGAAGAGCCTTTTGAACTTAGTTCAAATAACCACTAACACTAATATACAACTTACGATGTGCCAGATGGTGTTCCAAGCACTTTGAATCTTATGACTCAGTTAATCCTCTCAGAACTCTACGAATAGGTAGTAATATTCCCATTTTATATATGAGGTAACTGAGGCGCAGAGAGATTAAATAAAGTCCCCATGATCACAAAGTTGGTAAGGGGCAGAGATAAGATGTGGACGCAGGCAGTCTGATCACAGGGTCGGCACTTTGACTAGCTGCCCTTGGCTGCTGCCTGGTGGGCATCCAGTGAGGTTGCTAGGCACCTGCATATGTGAGCCTGGGCTCTGTATACACCTGGGAATTGTGTTTGATTCCTAGGGCTGCCATACCAAAATACCACAAATTGGACTGCTTAAAATAACAGATAGTTAGTGTCTTATAGTTTGGGAGGCTAGAAGTCTGAAATCAAGGTGTCCGTAGGGCCATGCGGCCTCCAAGACTCTAGACAGAATTCTTCCTTGCGGCTTCCTAGCTTCTGGTGGTGGCTGGCAATCCTTGGGATGCTGCCTGCCTGTGCTTGGCCAAGGATGGTGCCTGGCCTCCCGAGCCATGACTTGTATAACCTGCAGGTAAATGAGGAAAGACAGCTTGGTTTGTAGTGGCATCACTTCAGATACTTGCTTTTGTCTTCCCAGGGTTCTCCCTGCATATCTATCTTCATGTCACCTTCCATCTTTTTTAGTAACGACGCCAGTCATAATAGATGAAGGGAGCATCTTAGTATGACTTCATCTTTGTGAATTACATCTGCAACAATCCCATTTCCAAAATAGGTCGTGTTCTGAGATACCGGGAGTTAGGACTTCAACATATCTTTTTGGGGGACACAGTTCAATCCCTAACAATAATCTTTAGGGTATTCAAACTATGAGATCAGAGGAGACATGTCACTAGCCGTTAAGGAGAGAGTAGAAAGGAGATCAAAGACCCAGTTTGGGGAATGCCACCCTGTAGAGTTCAGGGGATGAGGAGAAAGCAGCAAAGGAGACTGAGAGGGAGCAGTGAGTGAGGTGGGGACCAAGTGGGAGTGTGTGGTGTCCTGGAAGCCAGGGGCGGAACAAAGAGGTGATCAGCTGGGTCCAGTGCAGCTGATAGATCAAGAAAGAGGAGGATGGTGAATGGCCATCTGATCTGACAACTTGGAAGTCATTTGTGCCCTTGACAAGCACTGTTTCTGTGGAGTGAACATGAAAGCCTGGTTGGTGTATGCTCTTCAGGGAATGGGAGGAGAGAACTTGGGACCACAAATACAGAAAATCCCACTTATGGAATTTACATGGTCTGCCACTCTACTCTAGCGTGGAAGAGCCGTAAGAGCAAGGACCTTGGAGTATCCTATTCATTACTGTATTCTAGTGCCCAGCACACTGTATTTGTTAGACCATGTTAAGTATTATATTAGTATCTCCTTCAGATGTGGGAGCCCATAATTTTCCAGTTTGGTCATACCAACAAGGAGTAGAGAGGAATGACAGGGCTAGACTCGATCTCTGGTTCCTTCCAGCTCTAAAACTCTATGATTGTATGACTTGTTCTATCAACCACCCTTGTATTAATATGGTAAGGAATTTAATGAGTTGTTTGTTGTTATTTGTTTTGGCAAGCAACCGTTAAATAAAATGGCTGGAATTAGTATTCCATTCATAAATTTAACAAACATTTGTTGAGCATCTACAAGGCGTTAAGGGCTATATATAGTGTCCCATCAGAAGAGGTGATGATGGCCTCTCACTAGTTAAGGCCAGGGAACTAGGCTGCTCTGATGTGGCTGGTGCCACTGTGGTTGTGGCTGAGGGAGGCGCCCTATGTGGTTTGAGTACAGGCGGCAGCTGAGCTGCAGCCGTGCTGGACTCAGAGCAGCATTTACCAAGACTTAGGCAACTTCTATCTTCAACCAATCAGTCCTGGGGTGCCACACAGAAGAGTTGTTCAGGTAGTGGGAGGAGGGGAAGATGTGGTCCTCGGGTCCACCCTGCCACAGGGCAAACACCCAATTCTCCACCACTTTCAAGGCGTGCAGCTTCTGCTCCAGTGAACAGCTCCTTGGGGGGGTTTGCATGATCTATTTCAGCTCTCAAAAGGCCCTGTGAAGCAAGGCTGGGCGTAGCAGTTGCATTCTAAGGCAAATTGAAGAGGGCCCAGAGTATTGTAAGATATGCGGGAGAGTGGCAGAGCCAAGATAACCTAGAAGTTCTGACTGCAAATGTCTGCCCCAGGAATCATGGAAGAATTTGGATTCTGTAGTCTGTTCCTGGATTAATTTATTACCACCCTCCCCCGATCCTGCCTGAAACAAGGTACCTCAGTTTCCTCATCTGTAAAACGGAGAACAATGTCCTCTTTACAGGGCAAAACGAGGGTAAAGCGTTTTGTAACATGCAAAAGGCTCTCATAAACAACCAGGCCAAGCTTCCTCTCGCAATTACAGATTAGGCTCTCCCACCCGTCTGACTTGGCCCCTAGTTTCACTTTACACTCATTTTCTCCCTCACTCCCCTTCCCACAAAGAGAGGAAGTGAGAATTATAAGGGCACATGCGGCTAACCCCGGGTTAAGCCTGGCTCTGGGTAAAGCGCACACTTCGTCTTCCCTGGGTGCCGAGAGGCGCCGCCAGCCCAGACTACACTTCCCAGCAACCCTTTGGCGGCTCCAGCCGCGGAGGGAACGAAGCGCATGCGTCGCTCGCGGCGCCGCCTGGTCTCCGGGCCGTTGCCCCTGAATCAGTTTCCACTCGCCAAGCCGGCAGGTCCCGGCGCTGCTGCAGCCGCTCTCCTCCCGGGAGGTAGCGGGGCTCAGGTGCGCCTTAGCTGCGGCCAGTGCCATGATCCGGCAGGAGCTCTCCACATCCTACCAGGAGGTACAAGGCGTAGGGGGGCGTAGGGGGCGGAAGCAGAGTTTCCTGTGAGGCGAGGAGCAGGGTCCCGGGGTCCCGGGCGGTGGGGTGCGGGGGGGCGTCCGGGCGGGCCCAGTGCGCTTCGAAGGAGAGGGGAGTGCTTCGGGGGAGGGTGCCCCAGGGCGGAGGAGCGGGACTGCAGGAAGGAAGCCGAGTGCCGTCGCTTGGCCAGGGGACAGAACCGGGTCCCGGGCGCCGCGGCCCGTAACCGGCAGGTGAATGATTAAAGCCGCGGCAGACCCGCGCGCCCGGCCGGCGGGACCCCGGTGGTCCCTGCTGCAAGTGCAAGCGCCCGCGCGCTCCTCCCAGCTGGCGCAGATGCGCGGCGGCCAGCAGCGCCCTCCCAGCCCAAGGCCTCGTGGCCCCCGCGGCTCTTAATGACAGGGAGAATTACATCTTGTTTTGGTGGCCGCCTAGCTTAGCTGTTGTGCGCTCCGCCCCTTTTTTTCTCCAGTCTCACCTCTTCTCACGACTTTAACTATCACTTTCCAGTTCTTTGTCTCGTCCGTTCCGAGCTACAGGTCGTGGTTCCAGCTCTGCCTTGAGACCATCTGTCTCTTCCTCCTCTTACTGAAACTAGCGAACTGCTCTCCTCCTCCTCCTCCTCTCAGGTCCCAAACCTTCCTCATCTCTGGTCAGCTTCCTCCCCTGTGCCCCTCACCGTGCCCCCCTCACTCGGCAAGTTCTGGCAGTTTCACAGCCTCAGGCCTGCCGAGGTTTGTATGCCTCTGTGTGCTCGGACCACCTGAGTGTGTTGCCGTGTTCCCACCTCTCCCTCTGGTACTTCCCGTGCTGTGCAGACTGATTTCCAGGCCCCGCCTTGATCCCAGAG
The DNA here is from genome assembly GCA_032199065.1 of Smutsia gigantea. Classification (NCBI taxonomy): domain Eukaryota; kingdom Metazoa; phylum Chordata; class Mammalia; order Pholidota; family Manidae; genus Smutsia; species Smutsia gigantea. The sequence continues at coordinate 21,142 of JAVSCE010015287.1, forward strand.
CATTCCTTTTTACCTACAGCTGATGCTGCCCTTGGTCTATCCAGAACAGTCCAAACTTCTCAGCAAGCTTTCAAAGCTCTGCGCAGCCCAGCAGCCCTACCTTCTATTACCTTCATTATCTCCTCGCCCACTTAGGTTCTGGCCACACTGCATGCTCGCCGTGTACAGATGTCTCCTGCTTTCCTTCCTCTGTGCTGTGCTCACAACGTTTTTTCTTTAACCCCTTCTCAAGCTCCATTGTTTAAAACTCCCCCATTATTCAAGGGGGGAATCTCAAATCCCACATGCTCCAGGGGAGACTGACTCCCTAGACCCATCTAACCTTCTGACTGTCTTTCTCATAGGAACTTGCTGCTGTCTTGATTAATACTGATCAATATTGATGTACATTTCTTCCTTTGTAAATGATACTGTGGAGTATATTAAAGCAGGTGGCTTAGCCCCACAGTAAGTAGAAGGGGAAGTAAAGTTGAAGACAAGATTTGCCTAGGCTTCTTAGTTTTTAGTGTTGGACCTGGGCTGGAATCTGACCTTGGGATAGATTTCTATGTTTCTTGTACCATCTCCTTTATCTGCTCTGTTTCCTTTATTCAAAAGGAACCTGATAGATTTTAACCCATGCTGTGGATTCTGTGGTCCTTAGATTCCATACTCTAGAGAGTGGGGGAATCCTGGGGAATGAGTTTTGTCTTTCTCTGACTGTGAAAGTTTTAAGTTTATAGGGAATAAAGCATAGGGGTAAGTACTAGGACTTTGTAGTTAAAAAATGCATGTTTGAATGAATAAAACAGCAGTAGACTCATAGACACTGAGAAGTGACTAGTGCTTACTTACCATGGGGGAGGGGTTGGTGGGGTAGGTGAGGGGGATAAAGGGGCACAAAAATTCTTAATCATAATATAAGTTGGTCATGGGGATAGTAGTACAGCATGGAGAATATAGCCAATGATTCTGTAACAGTAACCACACTAGTGGGGGTTAAATCCTCACCTTAATAATATGGGTAACTGTGGAATGATTGTGTTGTGTATCTGAAACCAATATAAGATTGTATATCAGTGATACTTCAATAAAAAAAAAAAGCTCAGGTTCTTATCCTGGCTGTGCCTCTGGCCATTTGTGTGACTTATGTCACTTAACGTCTCTGAGCCTGAAGTTTCTTCGTCTGTAAAATGAAGGGAATGATAGTAGTTCCTTTCTCATAGGACTGTGAGGATTAGGTTAGTTGGTCTGGAAAGTGCTAGGCTTGGTGCCTGGCAGGTAGTGACTGCTCAGTGAATGGTAGCTCTCGTTAATAGGGTGTGGGCAGCTCCTGCTTCCGGGGAGTTTTGGGGTCCTGGCTTACCCACCATGCCCCTCCCCTTCCACAGGTAACCTTACCTAGCAGGGCTTCTACAATGCTTATTAAAATAATAGGCAGTTATCCTGCTTGCAGGGCTGAGGCCAGTGGTGGAGGCAGTTTCTATTTGGGGGCACCCCCACAGTGGAAGACACTGGAGGAATATGTCCCCTTGCCTTCTTTAGTGGTCTGTTCTGAGTTCTGTCTTTCACCGTCTTCAGAAGAAGACAGCCTCCTGGAGAGCGGCCTGCATCTTCCTTGCCTGGATTATTCTGAGTCTGAGCTTAGCTCTGAGTTAGGTTTCTTTGCTGAAGAGAAATTTTGACTTGGGGGGATAGGCTGAGAATTTGGCCAAGGGCAGGCAAGGACGTGGGCTCACTATCGCTAACGGTAGTCAGGAAGAGAACTGGGGTAGGAGGGTATTGCCACCTGGGCTAAGGCTGGTTCTGGGTGAGGCTTGGATCAGAGAACTTTGGGCCCCCCCAGGCTATCGTCCTCCTTTCCTGCTGGCCAGTGAGAACTCTGGAGACCTCCTTGGTCTGTGCTCCTCCTAAGGACCTGTATCTCATGGTACCTTCTCCAGCCTCTCAGCCTTCTCCCACTTGTTGGTCTTCTTTTCCTTTGGGCTTGGAGGACTTTAAGCTTGAGATTTTATCTGATTCTAAGAGGCGGGAGTGGAGGCATGGAGAGGGAGATTCAAAAATAATAGAAACATCAGAGCTTTATTTTAATTCAAGTCTCTTGGAGGTGAATTTTTAATGAAAATGCCTTGAGACCCTAAGTGTTGACACTCTGAGCCTGAGAAATACTAGAGAAACCACCCCCTCCCAACTGAGTGATGGGTTCTCCTCTAAACTCTGGTCTTGACCCCTCCTGCCCTCCTCCTTGATGCTAGGAAGCCCTGCTGGTTACCGCTGTATCCTTTTCGCCCACCTACCCTCCTCAGTGGCATCACTTCCCCCATTTGACAGGTGAGAAGACAGTGATGAAGTGAGATTGAGCTTGCTGGCTACCAGGCTGGTAATTAGCTTCTGTCTCTGGGATGGCTTGCCCTCCCCACTCTGTTCTGCCGTTGGCAGCCTGAGTTGGTGGACTTTATCCAGAGTCCAGGAAAGCTTGGACATCCGCTTCACGGTTTGTTTCCTCCTGCATCTCAGCAGACTCTTAAGCTGTGTTTTCTCCTCCTCTGGGAAGTAGTTAAGATCATGGGCTATGGAACCAGACCGACTTGGATTTGACTTCTGGCTTTGTGGCCATGGAAGGTGTTCTGGGTCAAACCCCCCCCCCGCCCCCCCACCAAAAGATATGATGAAGAACTTAACCCCCAGTCCCTTGGAAAAATAACCTTATTTGGAAATAGGGTTGTTCCAGATGGAATTAGTTCAGTTGTGGTCATACTGGAACGGCCTTGATCCACTGTGAATGGTGTCCTTGCATGCAGATGACCGGGTGAAGACCTGGAGACCCACAGAGAGTTCATGTGTAAATGGAGGCAGGGATTGGAGACCGGATGCATCTCCAAGCCAAGGAATGCCCAGGATTGCCGGCCAGGACCCGCAGCGAGGAGAGAGGCGTGGGAAAGATTCTCCCCCAGAGCCCTGAGAGGGAGCCGACACTGCTCCCACTTGATTTCCTACTTCCAGTCCCTAGGGCGGTAAAGGGAGTAAAGTTCTTTTGTTTTAAGCCACCCAGTCGGTAGTGCTTTGTGGCAGCAGCCCTGGGAAACTGATACACAGCCAGTGACTTGAGTCCTGAGCGTCAGAGTAGAACTGGTGTAACCCACCCTACATCATGTGGTTTGGTGGCTTTTTTTTTTTTTTTTGGTAACAAGTAAGTGAGAAACAGCTTCTGCTTTCTTCCTGTAGGCTAAGCAAGCAAGGCGGATGGAGCTGACCTGTTTGTCCTCTTTGTTTCTCCCTTTAGCTGAGTGAGGAGTTGGATCAGGTGATTGAGAACTCAGAGCAGGCGGACGAGCGGGAAAAGGAGGCAGGCGAAGTCCAAGGTCCGGGAGTCCTACCAGGTAAGTGGGCACCGTGCTGGGGCAAATGTGCTGAAGAACCGGTGCTGAGCTGTTGCCAGCCGGGTACCTGTGGGAGCGGAGGCGCCCCTCCTGCCAGGCAGCCTGGTGTCACATCTCACGTTCTGCCCTCGTTTCAAGGCTATACATATTTAATCAGCCTGGGGACAGAGGATGTATCCAGGCTGGTATCTGCTCTTGTCTATACTCTGGGTTGAGCCAGTTCCTGCAGCCAGGCCCTTGAGGGCAAAGGCCAGGGCTTTGGGTCTCTGCATCTCTGCTTTTCAGTACCTTTTTCCCTAGGAAGCTGTTAGCAATTAAGCCTCTAATATCTGGGCACTTTCCAGGGCCCTCTAGGAGAATATCTAACAGGCCCCACCTCTTGGACATCTGGCTTCTCCAGTTCCGTCACCAGCTGGGTGAGCCAGGTCCTGTCAGTGGGGTAGCATGTTATGGAGCCTCACTGTGACGTTTGAACCTGTCGACCACTTCCTCCATGATACACTCCACTCCTTTGGCTTCCAAAGTGTAACCCTTCTCCGACTACTCCTTCCAGCCTCCTCTGAGTCATCCTTTAGTTCTTGGACTTTAAATGTGTCACAGGCCCCATTCTCTCGCTCTCTAGTGGGCCATCTCACCCAGGCCCCTGTCCCCTGACTTCAGTCACTGCTTGTCACACATGACCGCCATGCTTACCCCTGTAGCCCAAAGATTGCTTATAAGCTCCAGACATATATCCTATTTATGCAAATGCCAGGCTGATAGCTCTGCTTGGGTGTCCCAAAGGAACCCTAAGTTCCACATAACCCAAGATCAATCTCATGTTCTCCCCACTCCAGCTGGGCCCTTCTGCAGTGTTTCCTGTTTCTGGGGAGGGACCACCACCCATCCTGTTGAACCTGAAAGTCATTCTTTTTTCCTTCCTTCCCTTCATTCCCTTTCTCTCTGCCCCTCAGCCCTGCTAGCCCTCTTTTATTTTGGGCCTCACTGCCTCCCGCATTAGGGCCTATTTGTTGTTTTATTCCTCTGCCTGGAATTCTTTTCCCTCCGTCATCTAGTTAATGCCTAATCATTTTTCAGCTCTCAGCTCACTCATGTTTTTCTGCAAAGCCTTTTGTGACCTCCCCATTGGCTCACTTGCCACCCTCCAACCTGCACTCACAGCGCATGCACCTCTGCCGTGTGGTTGTCGCTGACGGGATGGCATATTTCTTGGCCTGACTGATGATGTCTGCTCCTTGTACTAGAATGTAAGCTCCACGAGAGTAAAGACCAGTCTGCTCCACTCCCCACTTGAGGCCATGCACTAAAGATTTGTTGAATGAAGGCGTGAGTGAATGGAGCCGCAGCCTGACTCCAGCCTCTTGGGTGGCCTGAGGGAGGTGGGATTCTGCTCCTTTGGAAATGCTGTGATTGTGCCTGATCCTTAGAGAAGACTTTGCAGTAGGGCAGTTAGAAGGGTGCCTGTTTACCAGCTGCCCCTGCCCAGGCTGCCATGCCCGTTGCTCCCTTTCATTCTCATAACAACCCCAGGAGGGATGGTCATCCTCATTTTTACAGATGAGGACCTGCGGTTAAGTAAAGTGTGGCAAGATCACGTTGCTGGTAAACAGACAGACTGGATCAAGTTTTGTCTGACCCTAAACTCTTTCTACTGCACCAATGGCTTTTAAAAAGTATTTTAAGTATCCTTTTACTAAAGCCCAATGTGTAAAAGGTAGGAGCATGGCTGCCCCCACTCTGACTCTAGGCACTGCCTCTAAAACTCTAAGGTCCCAGGGAGAACACATTTAAAAGCCCTGTTTATTACTTTTTTTGCTCTTTAACAAATGACCACAGATTTAGTGGCTTTGACCGTTCAGATAGGAGGTCAGAAGTCCAAAATGGGTCTTCCTGGGCTAAAATTAAGGAGTGGGCAGGCCTGAATTCGTTCCTGGAGGCTCCAGGGCAGAATCTGTGGCAGTGCCCTTTCCAGAGCTGCCCGTATTCCTTGGCTGGGGCCCTTCCTCCAGCCTCCCTCTGGCATGTGTAAATGCCCCTGTGAGTATAGTGGGCCCCCAGATGATCCCGGATCATCCCCATTTTACAGGTCAGGTGATGAGCTGCTCTGATCCCGTCTACTGCCTTAGTTTCTCTTAGCCATGTAACTCTCACATGTTTACGGGTTCCAAGAATTAGGACTGGGACGTCCTTGGTGGGCCATTCCTCTGCCTACTACGCCCTGCTTGACCCTCTTGCCCCAGTGAGAAGAGGATAGGTAGAGGCAGCAGGAAGAAGAGGAGGGAGGACAGACTTGAAAAGATGATGTTTCCTTTTGTGTTTCTTTTTACAGATAAGTGACAGGCAAATTAGGAAGTGTCCATCATGGCCTTTGGTCTTAGTAGCCTTTCTTATGCCTCAGATTCCTGGGGCCTCCAAGCCTGAGATCAGTCAGAGCAGAAGCCAGACCTCGAGTGGCACAAATTTTGGAAAGGTCCATTGACTGTCAAGAGTCTTACCTGCTTTTGCAGAAACTGTGTTGGGCATGTCCTTCTAGAGCATAGGTGATCGGTTCTCAGAAGTCCATCAGCTGGACTCCATCATGACCTGGCCTGAATTTGATGACCTGATATGCAGCTCTCCGAGCTCATCTCCCACCTCTGAGTCCTGTAACAGTAATGAAATAATTATAATGGTAGCAGCAGTCACCACTTATTAGGTGTACTGGACCTGTATAGGCCCTTTTATATATATATTTCATCACATAATCTCCGAGGCCACTGTGTGGGAGATAGTTAGTCCTGGTTCACAGATGAGGAACTGAGGCACAGGTTAAGTGACCAGCTCCAAGTGAGTGAGTGGCCGGGCTCATACTGAACCCAGGGCTGTCTCTGAAGGTGTTCTGGCTCTGGCTCGGTTGTTCCTAGATGAGATGTTTTCTTGCTCCCAAATCCTTCCCATCCTCTACTGGAGTCATTCGTGGACTCCTTCGCTTGTTATGCAAGTGCTCAAACCACGAACAAGGTGAGTGAGGCATGGCCCACCTCTGGGAACTCAGGACATGTGGGGAGAGAAAGCAGGTTATCCGAAGAAGAGCTACCTGGTGAGGGGCTTTCCTCCCTGTTCCCTGCTTTCAGAGCACTCTGTGCTTGTCGGTTTTAGCATTTAGCACAGGCAAGAGGTCACATTTATTGAGTATAATCTTCTGATTAATTGCTGTGCCTTTGTGCAGGCATTGTGCAGGTTTCTGCCTTCAAATCATATTTATCTGGCTTATGATAGAGTGGTTACCCGCCCACACATGACAGACAGTGACATTTCAGAGTGGTGATGAGGCCATGGAGGGCGCCCTGGTAAAGTTGCTGGGTCAGGGAAGGCTTCCTCGAGGAAATGCCTTTCTCAACTGAAACCTGAGTTAGTAAGGAAGAAAAGTACTTCAGGCCATGGCATATGTGAGAGGTTCCAGGGTTGAGGAGGAATCCACACACAGGAGGAACAGAAAGTCATTTAGTAAAGCTGGAGGCACTTGGGGAAAGGACGGGGAGGGATAAGGCCAGAGAGATAGGTTGGGGCTTGCTCCCATCGGATTGTACCCACCTGTCCCTCTAGAGAGGACACACCTTAAAGATAATAACTGAATCTCTTTCTGCTCTGGATCCCCTTTCTGGCATAATGAATGTTGATAGGGGCCATGTGTTACGGTTTTGGGGGTGCTGAAATGGGGGGGCTCGGTGTGCAGGTGACCATGCCACCTTGGTAAAGCAGGCAAAGGGCCCGGAGGTTGCCGACCACCTCGGGCTGCGCCCGCCCCCACTCTCCAGCTCACCTGTGTGTCGTTGTTGTCCAGTCCTGGACAGTGAGTCTGCCTCCAGCGGCATTCGCGTCAGCAAGGCCTGCCTGAAGAACGTCTTCTCGGTCCTGCTCATCTTTATCTACCTGCTGCTCATGGCCGTGGCTGTCTTCCTGGTCTACCAGACCATCACGGACTTCCGTGAGAAACTCAAGCACCCTGTCATGTCAGTGTCTTACAAGGAGGTGGATCGCTACGATGCGCCAGGTAGAGCCTGCCCTGGACAGGCGTCTGGGCCCTGTACGGGGCTCCACGGGCAGGGTGGAGGAGTCTGACAGTCTAGGTGCAGAGTACCTACCTGAGGAGCTGCTGTTGGTGCCCAGGAGTGCCAAGGAGAGAGGTGGGCAGAGGCTGCAGTGGTCACTCCGGAGCTCGGGTGGGCAGGGAGCACCGCGCACAGGTAGGATTCGAGCTCTCTGAGAGGAAGATCAGGAGGAGCAAGGGCGACTGCAGGGGGGCAGCGGCTTCTCCGCAGAGCAGGAGTCTGGCTTGGCTGGAGCCACCGGCCAGTGGTGACGAGTGGGAGTTAAGGGTGGCTGGGGGAGCGAGGCCATCCAGAGGTGGGTGCAGCCCTGCCTGGAGACGGGTTCCCAGGCCACACATCCATACCTCTTCTGTCCGAGGGGCAGTCTGGTCCTTGCATGGGAAGTCACGTCTGCCACAGAGTGGACTGTGTGCTGCCACTGGGCTCTGGAATCATGGGAGCGAATGGGGAGGCATGAGCTCTGCGGGCTCGGGCTTTGCCTACCTGCTCCGCCCACCAGATGCCCCTGAGTGACCTTCCGGAGGGCCTGCTCACACAACAGAGCCAGAGCCTGACGCCCCCTCCGCCTGGGGCCTCCTGACGAGTGTGCTGCCCACAGCTCCTTTGCCCATCTTTGCATGTGTTGTGTTTGTCCCTCTTTCTGTGCGTCTGCTCTGGTCTCCCGTCTCTGGTTCTGGCCTCTTGGTCTCTCTGAGCTCTGCCTGTGTCTGGTGCCATGTGCTGCTCTCAGTGTTTCTGCCATTGAGGTTGGAGCAGCTCCCACCTGTAGAGCCTTGAATGAGGTACCTTGGCTGGGGGAGAGGGAGGGACCTCTGGGAGGGGCTTGCACGCCCAGAGCTCCCAGTCGGAGCAGGAGATGAGAGACAGAGAGAGAGCCGGGACTCCCACAGCCGGAGGCCTCCCGCTGCGTCCGTAGATGGGGGCTGCTGGAGGGTGCTGGCGCTGCTCGGCTCCTCTGGGCAGCCCCCTGGGAGTGTGGAGCAGGGCCCTGAAGGGCGTGGGTCTGGTGTAGGCGCAGCGAGGCTGCATCCCAGGCCAGGAGACAGGTTACTGAGAAGGGGCTACAGCCCCGCCAGAGGAGGATTTTCTGATGGCTGGGGATGTAGCTCTCCACCCTCTGTGAGCCTTTTCCTCTCCCTCTTCTGCAGTCACCCAGGGAGTCTTGAACTTCGGTTATTGGTGGGTTGAAAAAATGTATGTGACATGATTTTAGGGGTGTGAGCAGAGACCGTGACTTCTGCCAGCCACCATTCCGTTTGTGCCCCCAGGGATTGCCTTGTACCCCGGACAGGCCCAGCTGCTCAGCTGTATGCACCATTACGAGGTCATTCCGCCCCTGAGGAGTCCTGGCCAGCCAGGAGACATGAACTGCACTACCCAGAGGATCAACTACTCAGACCCTTTCTCCAGTGAGACCCTGGTAACTCATCTCCCCGAGCTGGGCCTGCGCAACACGCCCTGTCAGCCTCGCGCCCCCAGGGCTGCATTCTTTCTGCCAGGCGGCTTCTCGAGTTCCCTTGGTGCAGGCCCTCAGCCCCCAGCAAACGCGAGGCTGTCCTAAGTGGGGCTGTTGCCCTGGCCGGCTTACCTGCACTCAGGGACGGCAGTGAGGTGTTCAGCCTTCCTGAGTGATTCCTGACCATGTGATAAGGTCCTGTTCTTGATGTAGGGATAAGGTGGGGCCAGTGTGACATAGTGAAGTATGCTGGACAGAACTGCCAAGGTGCTTTTTGAAAATACAGATTCCTGGGTTCCATGTGGGTCCACCTGAATCATTATCCCTGGGTGTGGGCCCTGGGAGTCCATATTTTGAAATAAATATGCCAGTCTAAAGGAGGAGTGATGGTCTGGGAATAAGGACCCCGGGCCCCGGCCTTGCTGTCACACAGCTGAGCTCAGCTGGGGTGTGGATGGCAGGGAGAAGCAGGGCCTGCCCAGGGCTTCGAAGGCAGGGAAAGAATTCTGTTACTTATTTACATCTTTCTTTTGCGTCCCATGTCCTTGTTTCAGAGAGGACTGAACAGGGCTGAGTCAAAGCTTTCCAGGTCAAAGAGAGGAAGGAATGGTTTTCTATACAGAGAAACTCTGCACCAAGACATAAAGGGAGAAAACAGCATGTTGTGTGTATGCCTCTGGGCAAAGTCCCAGTAGCTGGGTGTGTCTGGAGGGCCAGCTGTCCGCAGAAGAGCAGTGGGAAGAGAAGCTGTGCATGGAAGCAGTGGCCGGTCGAGCAGAGCGTGGGGCTCCTGTGGGTGATGGGGAGCCACGAGTGGGTCTTTAGATGAAAGAATTACACTAAGTTTTTTCTGTTAATATTTATTCTAAATTTTCTCCTGAAATCTTTCTGAAATGATTCGTACTCTTACAAAAATATAAAGAAAGAAAATAACAACAGCCCTGCAAACCAAGAAAGCATATCACCAATGGACCAGAAGTTTTGAGGAAGTGGTATAAAATATAAATAGTAAATTGGGTCAGATTTATGGAACAAACAAATCAGAGAAAACTCGTAGCCAAAACCAGACGCAGGAGAGGACTGCTATAGAAGGAAGGCTTTCCTTCCAACTGCCAGCTCTGTGGAGTGTGTTCAGAGAGCAGGGCTGCCCATGGGGCAGTGGTCAGGAGAGAATTATGGGGAAGCCCATTGGCTGAGTTCACCATGCCTTCTGTCCTCCCAGGGCACACAGAGCTCCTGGGGATGGTGTCTACTTCTGGAAAGGCCCCAGGGCCATTCTCTCACAGAAGGCAAGGTGAGGTTCCCTGCTGCGCATTGGGGCAGCAGAGACAAAGAGTAGAACTTGAGACTGGCGCACAGTGGAAGGGACAGAGAACTGTGGGAAAAGCATCTCTCCCCGAAGAGACAGCAGCCGGCCCACTGGCATTCCCGGCCCATTGTCCAGGGGGTCCTTACAGTCCGTGCCAGGCCAGGCAAGCCTGTTAGAGCACTGCTCAGAAGACCCAGATCCACACTAGGCAGCTAGGTCCTTCATTCAGAAATAAGAACAGAGAACTAAGGGTCACTAGACATTTACATGAAACCAACAACATAAAGGAAAAGGGTCAAGAGGTACAAAAAAATGGACTCCAGAATAGGGTGACAGAAGTTAGTTTGAATGAAAAGGAAAATATTTTTTACAAATTTTAATGAAGTGCTAGAGGCACAGTAGAAACACTGTGTGGGTCCCAGCTCTCCCGTCTGCCCTATGGTATGTATGTGCTGCCTGTACACGGCATGCCTCATGGCACAGCCGGCACCGGGTCTCGGCGGGTCCGTCCTTCCGCTCCCCAGCTGGGCTGTATACTTACCAGGAGTCCTTCACATTTATCCCCAAACCTGTTTATGCCAGTCGTACTCATTATAATCATTTTGTGATCTAACCATATATTATAAAAGCCGTTGAAACAAGGGCACAAAAGGAAAGTTGTTTCCATGAAAACTAAGTTGAATATAGTTATCACTTCCAACTCTGGGTGATGCCTCGTCTTCTCCAGCAATTCTAGAGTGGCTCCTTGCAGTCCACAGCCAAAAGCTAAGAAGTTCTCTCCTCCCTGTGCACCAGGCCCCAAGCCAGTGAAGAGCGGGGACGAGGGATGGGAGAGGCGCAGTGGGGCTCCATGCGGGGGGCGGGCAGCGCAGGGCAGCTGCTCTCCAGGCTGAGGTGTCCTGCCATGGCATGTGGGGAACACCCTGGAGGCTTCTGTGTCTCCAGAGCCCCTGGGGGGCGGTGAGCCTCTGAGCCTGTGGCTGTCTGTGGAGTGGATGTTGGAAAATATGCCCTCAGGGCCTGCACAGCTTTGGGTCCCCACTTCCTGCTGTACGCATAGGCTGTGGAGCAGCTTTAGGGCTGACGTCGCACACTTGGAGGTCATCAGCTTGTTCTTTCCCTCCTGCCTCGCCCACTTCGTCTGCAGTAAGATGTCTTCAGAAATGAGCAGGCTTCTGGCTATTTGCCCGACCTGTGGATCCATGTGAAAGTGGCCCAGCCAAGGTTCTCTCATCCGCTCCTACTTCATCAATCTTCAGATTCTCATGTATTTTCTAGTCTCTCTCTCATGAGCCCTCAGTTAATTTAGTTAACTTTTCCCAGATACTTGGCTCTGCACAGTTGGGGCCCCCGCCTTTCCAGGCTGTAGGACCTGTTTCTTCCCACCTGCCGTATTTCCAGGGCCCAAATGTTAAGCTGATGCCTCATTTTCACGTGGTTACCATAGCACTCCAGTTCCGGAAAACAGCTATGGATTGATCAGAGAATAGGCTAAGCTAAAAATCAACGACACCCCAAACAAACACAGAGGAAGAGACAAGAGACATGTCTCTTTCTTCCTCTGGGGACAGGCTGGGTGTGCAGGCGAGGCCACATGGCATGGTCACTTACGGCGTCTGTCACTCTGCCATCCCTTAGGCATGGGTCCTTGTGGTCAGCACTGGCTCGCCAGCACGTGTACACACCACCCACCCCCGGGAGGTGATAAGTGGGGGGGCGGGCAGTTGCCCTTTAAAGGCGTGATGTGGAGTGCATGAGTCACCCTGAGCACAGGCCGGGAACTTCATCACATGGCTGCAGCTGAGGCCGGCAGTGAGGCTCCAGCAGGCTACTGTGTTCTGCTAAAATCCGGGGTTGGGGAAGCGGCTCTGGTTCTACAGGAGGAAGTGGATAATGGAAACTGGGGTCAGTTAGCATTCTCTGCTGCCTCTTAACAGTCATAGAATGGTTGAAAACAAACAGATGGACAAGATCTCTTGGGAAAATGTAACAATTATCAGAAGAATGGAGTGGCAATTTAATTCAGTCAAGTGGAATTCCAGGTGGAAAGGGTTAAAAGGATGTTTAATATGGTAAGAGATTCAATCCCCTCTTCTCCACTGAGAAGGTTGAACAGTAGTAATTTGTTATGTGCAAAATAGCATACTATTTGTATATTTTAGGCAAAACCAGTTAGAAATAAAAAATACTGTTATCTTAGAGTGTGCCTAATACCTCTTTGAGAAATTCACAGATCAAATAGACAAGAAAGGTAAGGATTGAATAACAATTAATTTAGAGTAACACTTAGTGCCTTGAGAGAGTACTCACTCTTCAGATTTCTGTACAGCATTTATAACCGTTCATGATGTAAAGATATTTTTCCCAAATTAATCTATAAATCTAGCACCCACACATTAAAAAAGTCGCAGGTGATTTTTTTTCATGAACCTCAACAAGCTAGTTGTAAAGCTCATTTAGAAGAGCACGTGTACAAAAATAACGCTGCCAGGTTTGGGAATGAAGGGGAGTCTCGTGGAGGGGACTTGCCCAGTCAGATATCAGAAGCGTGTAAACCCACAGGGATCAACCTGCCATCTCTCCACTGTTTGAGGAGTGGGAGTTCGATCCCTATTTCACACCATTTGCAAACCTGAAGCCAGACATGACTGTAACTAAATGTAAAAAAGATTTTTAAAAGGTGCTATAAAGAAATAAAGACTATTGATATAATTTTGGTTTTCCTTAGCAAGCAAAACCTAAAAGCCATGACGAAAAAGATTTACAGATTTCACTACATCAAATTGAGACCTTCATATAACAAACGGCATTAGAAATAAAGTTAACGGAGAAGTGACAGACTGGAAGAAAACCTAACAGATGGCAGTTCATATCCTTTCTAAAGAGCTTCCATAGCGCAGCCAACCAACGAGAAAAGTGGGCAGGACGAGTTGCACGCTCTGGTGTGGGCACTGTGCCAGGTGCCACCCTGAGGGCTGAGCAGCGCAGTGTGGCCGGCAGGTGTCACTCGGGGCTGCTGGGGTACAGCTGCAGGCTCTCCAGTCGGTGCCTCCAGTCAGACCCTGAAGTCTGTGTGCCTGAGAGGCCAGGGTCAGGAGCATCCATGCGGCTCCCCCACGACTCACATCCTGCCTTTGTCTCTGCAGAAATCCGCCCTGATTGTTCAGGGGCCCCGGGAAGTGAAGAAGAGGGAGCTGGTCTTCCTCCAGTTCCGCCTAAACGAGAGTAGCGAGGACTTCAGCGCCATCGATTACCTCCTCTTCTCTTCTTTCCAGGAGTTCGTGCAAAGGTGGCCTTTTAGAGTTCCAGTAGGCTTGCATTGCCCTCTGCATCTTACTCCTGCCTTACAGGTTCCCAGCCTGCAGTGGGAAGGGAGGGGGGACCAGGGAAGCTGGGCTGCAGGTGACCCGATGGCCCAAGAAGGCCCAACCTGGAGAAGGGCCTCCAGACCTCAGTTGGTCCATGAAACCTCTTTAAAAAATCAAGCAAGTCTGGTGTAGGGGGTGTTGTGACTCATACACACAGAGCTGGCTGCATCCTGGGAGGGGTTTGGTCCCGCCAAACTGCAGGGCTGCTGCAGACAGGAGGGAGCTGCATGGTTTTCTGAGCCCCCTGAGGGAAGTCCTGCCTTGTACCCTCTGTGTGTTTGCCACGTTTCCAGTATGAGGATGGATGGTCCTGTCTGCTTGGGGACACACTGTGGTGCTGTCTTTGGGGCCCAGAGTGCTCACTGGGAGTGGGAGCACTTTTCTGCATGTGCCTGTACAGAGGGTGACTTGGTCCCTCCAGGTGCTGCGTGCCCCTGGGGCTCCTTAGCAAGGTAGGGAGGCAGCCGGCAAGGTTGCGCTGCCTCCGTTCACACTGCCACCGCTCCGTCCTTCCTGTTTTGGAGTGTGGAGTTCCTGCCATGGCGTCTTCCACCCTTTCTGCCACGTAGGATTCCCTCTCCATTCCCTGCTTGAAGCAGACCCATGTCACCTTCCTTTCCAGCCCCCTCCCAGGGCTCCTCAGTTCTGCTTGCTGTGTGCTCTTCAGGATCTTGCTGCATCTGCCCGCCTTGGGCGGACACCGTAGGTGTCCATCGGGCTGGTGGAGAGCTCTCTGAGAAGCCCTCTTCCCTCTCTGCCCTTCCAGAGGGAGGCCGGCAGGTAGCACAGGCTCCTCCGGGCTGCTGGAGTGCAGAGTTCTTGAGGGGCCAGGCGCGTGGTCTGTGTGCTGCCTGGTGCCGACTGCTCTGGGAGCGGGCAGACGGATGCTGGGGTGGAATTGTGCTCCTGCGTGGAGGTTGGTGACAATTCCCCGTCTGTGTGGAAACCAAGAAGCAGAGCCGGGGCAGGAAGCAGGGGGTGGACAGCAGGCCTGAAGCGGGCTGGAGTTGGAGTCTGGTGGTGTTTGAATCCTGCCGTCAGGCTTGATTAACCTGGACCTTTCTTCCCTGTCCTCCAAGCCCAGACAGGGTGGGCTTCATGCAGGCCTGTGAGAGGGCCTATTCCAGCTGGAAGTTCTCTGGGGGCTTCCGCACCTGGGTCAAGATGTCCCTGGTGAAGACCAAGGAGGAGGATGGGCGGGAGGCCGTGGAGTTCCGGCAGGAGGTAGGTGGCACTGGGCTGACCTGGCTCCGCTGCAGAGGACTGTACCCTTGAGTCCAGGTGGAGGGGGTGCTTCCCAGAGGATATGGTCTGTGTGCAGGGGCTTCGGGTGGGTAGACTGTTGCTGGGAGGGGAGGTGACGGCGTGCCGGGGGCTCACATGTTCTCTGGCAGAGTGTATTCCAGCAGAGACCTGTTGACAGAGTGGGTACCTTGTGCACCTGGGTCTGACACCGGAGCCCATGTTCTAAGCCCTGCAACCTGACTCCGAGAGGCTGTGAGGTCAGCTTTTTGCAAGGGAGAGACTAAATAGCGCGGCCTCTGGTGGGTCGTGTGCCTGATGATCTGTGGAGACCCAGGAGGAAGACTTTGGCTTTCTTTCTGTATTAATTTTTTAAATCTCACCCTTTTTCTACATCTGAATATTTTTAAATGCATGTTAACAGAACAGTAATAGTGATGTTACATCATTTCCAAGAAAGTCATACATTTTTTTAATGAAATTTTTTTACTAATGGGGAGTGCAATCAAAAACCTTGTGAGCCCAAAGGCCTGGAGTCAGGAGCCAGGTCAGGAGTTTCCAGTCATGACCCCTATGAGAGGTGGAGAGGACCTTGGAAAAGCATCCGGCAGTGGGGATGCGGGGGGGTGGGTGGTCCGCTGCCCTGGTCGGGCTGTCAGCACCAAAAGCAAAGCCACTCCCCTGCCTGGGACTTCCATCTCCCCACACCACACCCCGAGCCAGGCCCCCGCACAGGCCACTGGGGAGGCCTGCAGAGCAGCCTCTGCTCCTCTGTGCCGCGTCCGCTTGGGTTGGACCCGGAGGGGCTGCGTTAGGAAAGGGCTGGGTTGGAGTACAAGGACCTGCTGCAGCTGACGGGCGTCCTTGGCCGTGTGCTCATCCACGTGTCTCCTTCCACACCCTGGTTCCTAGGACCATTCCAGACTGGAGACTGTGGGGAATGGCTTAAAGCCAGCTTTCTTCAAAAGGACAGACTTCTACCTGCCTTGGGAGGTGGCAACCCCCCTGGTGGTATCCTTAAAATACTCCTATTTTGTAAGATAACTGTCACCTAGTTTTTTACTCCACACTTTTCTCTAGGAACTCCCAGGCCTTTCTTTTCTCCTCTGTCCTCCTAACAACTGAGAAAGAAGCTCAATACGTTCACCTTACAGTGGGGTCAGTCCTGGCTCTCCTGGTAGCTCCAGCTGTGATATGAAACCCCAGTGAACCTATACGCACCTTTCACTACTTTCTAAATTGGAAGTCTTTTGGTAGGGATGTGAACTCTTTTGAACAAAGTTTGAAATTGTTTTTATATTGTCTTTTAAACTTTAAAATACTTTCATATTTCATTCGAACTTCCCACACCTCAGTGAGGGGAGGCATTTTGTCCCATTTCACAAGCGGCAAAGTGGAGGCCAAGATCAGCTGATGGAGCTGACTGGGCGGCGGCCAGGCCCCTGTCCCAGAACTGGTCTTCTCTCCAGTACAGCATGCCATGTCTCCAGTCATTGGTGAGCAGATCTCACCAAGCACACCTATTGAATATTGAGGGGAGTGTGGCTGGGGGGTTCTGTGAGGTAGTACTTTGGCCCCCGTACACTTGAAGGGTTGACACACTCAGCTCTGAAGATCAAGTATTTTGAAACTTGGGATTTTTATGGCTTTTGTGAGTCTTGCACAGTCCTCTGAATATGGTTTAATGATGAGTACAGATACCCAATGACAGATTTCAGTGACAATCCAAAACACCTATTAGACATCCCAGGTCCTGTCCGTTTCCCTAAAGAACCGTGGAAACCAGGGTAGAGTCTTGGCTCTGCTCCCAGTTTCAGGATGTTATGCATATGAGATCTTTGGCTCTCTCCTCCAAACAGTGGTGTGTGGAGGCCCAGGCTCTGAGATCCCCTCACTACCCTGCCCTTCTCCGTGTTACACGGCTTTCTCTCCTGTCTGTCCCTAGACGAGTGTGGTGAACTACATTGACCAGAGGCCAGCCGCTGAAAAAGGGGCTCAGTTGTTTTTTGTGGTCTTTGAATGGAAAGATCCTTTCATCCAGAAGGTCCAAGACGTGAGTATTATTTACTATTATGAGAGCTGACTCCCTGCCTTGAGGCATTTTGGCCCATCCTTGCAGGCTATCTTCACCTTCTTTCATTCCAAATCAGTTTGTCACTCATGGCATTCGTGTCCTGTGTCATTTGTGCTTAACTGATCTTGTCTTCATCACTAAAGTGTTGTCCCTGTGAAGGTGGGGACTTTATCTCGTTCACCATCACTTACCTGGTGTCCAGTGGATCTCAATGCACAGTAAGTAGCTGCTTAGAAGTCGTATTGATGGAATCAACCAAAGAGAAAGCATTAAGCTGCTCTCTAGACTGCTGCTGTCGGAAGCTATTCTTCTGTAATGGCTCTGTGTAGAGTATGTATCCTTATTTGTTAAGTCAGAGCAGAAAGACACACACACACACACACACGCATGCACGCACGCGCGCGCGCGCGCGTTAACAGAGCATCAGGTACTTCTTGCCCAGAGTCCATCAGGGAGGTTCTCTGTGACTTGGATTGCCCTGTTATCACCCACCACGACTGCTGGTTGTGGATTAGCAAGGCCACATACAAGAGGGATGTGCAGAGGCTCACTGAGTCAAGACTGCGTGTAAGAACAAACGCCTGCAGCTCTTCATGTGAACTGTGTGATCAGACATCGTCTAAGTGGCTGTATTTGGCATGAATGAGAATGAGATACTGTTACAGCTGAGTAAAGCCCTGGGCTCGAGGCCCGCTGTACTTCGCTTCACCCAGGTTCCCTATAGTCCTAACAGTGGTGGTGGTAGAGCCCTTTTGCATATGTGAACCCCGAGGCTCAGAACATCTTCAGGTCACCCACTAAACTGGCTTTAAAAGTGCTCTGTGTTTACCATGGAGGGGAACTCAGAAACCCAAACGATCTTGGCCTTAAAGAGTCACATTTCACTGAAAAGTGACTAATTCCAGTAAGTAACTGCCAAAGGAGTTTGTGGGATAAAATCTGTGCTAGTGTTCAGAGGATTTTGGCTTAGTGGTCAGAGAGAGCTCTGAGGGTTAGTAAGTCACGATGGGAGGAAAGCACTGCAGGCAGGGGAAATCAGGGGCGCTGCCTGGAGGTGGGGTCCACAAGGTGAGTGTGGAAGGAGACAGTCACTGGACTAATTGGGAGAAGCGGCTTGAGTAAGATGGGAAGAAAAGAAGAGCTGACCTTATGAAGTGGGTGTAGTTTTGGGGACATTTGTCTCAAAGCAAGGCCACTTGCAGATTAGGTCAACAATTTAAAGACCAGTATTGACTATGTTCCTTGTTTTATTACAGTGAACATACAGTATTTTATTAGTTTCAGGTGTACAACATAGTGATTTGAGTTATATACATTATTAAATGCTCACCATGATAGGTATAGTAACCATCAGTCACTACAGTTATTGCAATATTATTGACTATATTCCTTGTGCTGTATTTTATATCCGTGACTTATTTTATAATTGGAAGTTTGTGCCTCTTTATCCCCTTCATCTATTTCATCCATCTCCGTCCCTCTTCCCTTCCCCCTTCTGGTAACCAATAGTCTGTTCTCTGTTTTTGAGACTGTTTTGTTTGTTGTTTGTTTGTTTTGTCTTTTAGATTCCACTTATAAGTGAAATCATATGGAATTTGTCTTTCTTTGCCTGGTTTATTAGGATATACCCTCTAGGTCCATCCCTGTTGTTGCAAATGGCAAGATTTCATTCTTTTTTATGGCTGAGTAATATTCTATTGTAGATCTCTACCACCTCTTCTTTATCCATTCATCTATCAGTAGACACTTTATTGCTTCCATATCTTGGTTATTGTAGATAATCCTGCAGTAAACATAGGGGTACATCTATCTTTTCAAGTCAGTGATTTTATTCCCTTCAGGTAAATACCCAGAAGGGGAATTACTGGGTCATATGGTTTTTCTATTTTTAGTTTTTTGAGGCACCTCCATAGTGTCTGGACCAATTTACATTCCCACCAACAGTGTAGGAGGCTCCCTTTTCTCTACATCCTTGCCAACACTGTCATTTCTTGCCTTTTGGAAACTAGCTGTTCTGGTGGGTGTGGAGTGATATCACATCATGGTTTGGATTTGCATTTGCCTGATGATTAGTAATGTTGAACATCTTTTCATGTGTCTGTTGGCCATTATCTATGGCTTCTTTGGAAAAATTTTCAGGTCCTCTTGTCCATTTTTTTAATCAGATTTTTATTTTTGATGTTGCTTTATATGAGTTCTTTATATATATATATTGCATAGTAGTCCCTTGTCAGATTTATCATTTGCAAATATCTTCTTCCACTCAGTAGGTTGGCTTTTCATTTTGTTGATGTTTCCTTTGCAGAAGCTTTTTGATGTAGTTCCAATTGTTTATTTTTTGCTTTTGCTTCCTGTCCCTGGGGAGACAGATCCAAAAAAATATTGCTGAGGCCAGTGTCTAAGAGATTACTGCCTATGTTTTCTTTTGTTTTCAGGTCATACATTTAAGTCTTTAATCCATTTTGAGTTTATTTTTGTGTGTGATGTAAGACAGTGGTTCAGTTTCATTCTTTTGCATGTAGCTCTTTTCCCAGTACCACTTATTGAACAGACTTTTCCCCACTGTATATTCTTGCCTCCTTTGTCATATATCAATTGACCATATAAGTGTGGGTTTATTTCTAAGCTCTCTGTTCTGCTCCATTCATCTATGTGCCTGTTCTTGTGCCAATACCTTATTGTTTTGATTACTGTAGTTCTGTAGTACAGCTTGAAATCAGGAAGGGTGATGCCCCCAGCTTTGTTCTTCTTTCTCAGGATTGCTTTGGCTATTTGAGAGTCTTTTATGGTTCCATGTACGTTTTAAATTTTTATGTGCAGTTTTGAAAAACAATTTTTTTCTTTCAGGATCACCTTATTGTAGGGAGGGATTATTATTTTTTCCTCGGACTGAGCTGCAGATATTGCAGGTATATTCTGAACAAGGTATAGAGCTATGACAGTTTTACAAACCAGGTGTTTTTCTTATAGCCCCATTTGGGTGAGAGTGCTTGAAAATAACACTCCTATGTCCCAAGACTCAAAATTGAAGCAGACTAATCAACTTGTGCTTGTTTCTGTTTCACAGATAATCACTGCCAATCCTTGGAACACAATTGCTCTTCTTTGTGGGGCCTTCTTGGCATTATTTAAAGCAGCAGAGTTTGCCAAACTGAGTGTGAAATGGATGATCAAAATTCGAAAAAGACACCTTAAAAAAAGAGGTCAGGCAATGAACCACATAAGCTGAAGTCACCTTGCATTGTTCACAGACCTGCCCATGTTAATGGAAGTTCTCTTCACTTCCACTCTGATAAACTTGAGCTCCCATCAATCCTCTGCTCACTTGAAGAAACGGGCCTTACTGGGAGGAACAGCCTGTCAGACTGCAGCTTCTAACCGGGCCCAAAAAGAGGCTGTTGAGAGCCTAATGGAACAGATCCAATGGATTCCCTAAAGGTTATTTAAGTATGTAAATTATTAATGAACATTTCTTGACATTTGACATATGAGCAGGGTTTATGAAGATGGAATTAGATCTCAAGTTTTCTGATGGTTTGTTGGAACAGCCTTTCTTCTTCTCTGGTTTGATGCATAGTTAAGCTCGAACAGAATAATTAAGACTCTACTAGTTTCTTTTCTCTACAATTTTTAAAGTGGACAGAAGAGTGTGATTTTCTTTCTCCCTAAAAACTTTTGTCTCTGGCCATTGTCTGCCATTTACGTTGGCCAGCCTCTGACATGCTCTCATTTGTTAAATATTGAGACTTAAAAAAAATACTAAAAACTAGTAATTCGATTTCTTGTGGACCAACTAGCCACCTACCTATCTGGCTAGAGTGTTTGTTGATGCAAGGAAAGAGTTAAGTAAATTACACACAGAAGCACTAGGACAGATGTACACAGTAGGTCCTACTCAGAGTATTTTGATGATTTCATTAACAGGTTAATAAAAGTTTGGTTAATATAAAAGGAATCAGTGTGCCAATATGAGTACCTGCTAACTCAGTAGGGCACCAGTGAACTTTCATTCTGTGACCTTCAAGTAAAAGACAGCGTGAGCCTGGACTCCTGAGATGGATGGACCTGGATTCCTGAGGTACGGCATGACTGCGTCCAGGGAAGGCAGGTGGGCGTGGTGACTGATGGTGGGTGGTTTGGAGGAGTGATGGACCAAGCCTACTTCCTGACCTAAGGAACTACCCCTCTGAGATGAGCACTCACTGTGACCTTTCTCAAAGCTTTCAGCCCAGCCTTTGACTGGGATGAATATCATCTGCATATTTTTCATAGTGCCATTGGCTGACTTAAGATTATGAAAATTGTTTCCAGCGTTCTAAATTATTTATATGCCCTCTGCATCCAAAGAGGACTTGGTAGCATTTCCTGAATTTCATAACCTGACTTCAGGTAATTCAAAGAAAAAAAATTCAATTAAGTGGGCATTTTTATCTCATATCTAACTTAGAAACTGTTTTTTTGGTTGAATTATTAAAAGTGAACCTGTGTAAACAAATATCCCTTGCAACTTTTCTATACAACTTTGCTACAGTAGGATACAAACTCAAACTTAAGCCTGGGTTTCATCTCTATAAAATCTTACTGTAAGGCCAGTGCAAAGCCAGGCATCAAAGCTTTCATTAACAGGACTGAAAAAAAAGAGGTGTGTGTTTTTTTAAAGCATCCCTAAAGATGACACACCACTCTAAACTTTAATAACCGAATAAAATTTGCTCCAAAGAACAGAAAATTTCATTTCCTATATTGTGCAAAGTTGAGAGCTCTAAAACGTACTTTAGAATAAGATAATTAGGAAGTGAGTGGTTTTAGCTTATCAGAGGAAAAAAAAACCCTTAATTATTCACTGTAGCCGGCCAACATTCACTCTGGCTGCTCTTCAGTAAGACATACATGCCTAAACCCTTCCACAGAATAGACATTTAGAGCTGACCTTCACTTTGTAGAAAGGCAGGGCTTGCCTTTCATGCTGCGGTCTTCCTGTAGTAAGGTCTTCCTTTTCTTTTACCTGTGCTGCCCCCTGCCGTCAGCACACTGGCTGGCTTTGGGTTGGCGAGGGGATCCTGGCAAGGACAAGGTTGCTACTGAGAACACTAAAATATGAGCAAGTACCAAAGGGACATTTGTCCTGTGGCTGCAGTGAGCAGGAGTTGCTTTTACAGTGCCCTAGGAGTAGTGTGCAGAACCCTGCTAGAGCCTTTCATGTATGTGAAAGAGTGGAGTCAGACATCATAGCAGAAAACTTTATAATGTCTGACTTCTGACTGTCACAGTCTCCCTGCCCCCCACAAAAAACAGTGCTATTATTATAGATTCTGAGATTTATCCTCCTTGTCTAGTTTAATGAAAACTAACAAACCCATCCTCTGAACATAAGGATACATGAAGAAAGATGGAAGGCTATTCTAGAACTTAGAAGTTTATGTGGATAGTCTGTAAAACATACTTTGCTGAATGGCTGTAACACTCAACTCAGACACAATCATCCTGTTTTCATGCCCCAATATTTGCCTTAAAGTCTTCAGTATATATATTGAAAATATATGTGAAAATAAAGGGGAACAGGCTGCTTCTGGATGCCTAAACTAAGCTGAAAAAAAGCAAAGACAACATAAGGTAAAATACAAACATAGACTTTATTAAATGCTGCTCAATCCCCCAATGAAGATCTTTCATTACAAAACAGTTTTCCACACAACTGTAAATTAAGAGATTGGAATGGTACTCTGGTAACAAAAGATGTGAGAAATACTAGACCAAGTAAAAACATGTAAAAGACCTCTCTATAGTCAGCTTTTTCAGAACTCCACAGAGGAAGCCTACTGCATTTCCTTTAAATAAAGCCAGGCAGTGACAATGAGTGCTCTGTGTCGCCACACTGTGGGGCCCAGAGCCTCCATCCCGGGTCCGGAGGAAGGGCAGCTTGTGAGGACTGGAAGGGCCCTGCCTTCAGCCTTGGGAGACAGGAGGAATGGCCGGGAGGCAGGCTGGGTGCTCACCTGCACCGCCTCCACTGCTGTGTGCTCAGCACTCTGGAGAGTTGCAGACAAAGGGGATATTCTTGAGGAACAACCTGAAAAATATGGTTTACTGTCCCAGCTTTTTACTTACATTTTGTGCTTTAAAAAGCCTGGAGATTTAAGTTTTGCTCAAATCCCAGAGTATAGTAATAACTCTAATGCAGGCAGCCTTAGGGCAGTTGGTTCCCCTGTCATATTTCTGGGAAAAAGCTAAGGGAAGGGAAGGACTATACCTTAGTTTTATTTAGGAAATATTCTTTTCCTAGGACGTAACTAAGGTCTGCAGCAATGTGAAAAGCACATAATAAAAGGGAAAATATACAGAGCAGACAACTATATCTATGTGCAACACAACCAATGAATTCAAGTCATAATTCTTACCACTCCCATAATTATCTCACTCATATCATAGATGATAAAGTTCATTTCTGTGAAACTTCAGAAGTGACACAAATCAATGATTAGAGAAAGGTTACAATATACTGTGGCCATGATAGAGCACAGGGCTATGTTTAGTCCATATATTCTTTCATTTACAGTTGCCAGAAAAAAATTGGCTTTTTAATTATATTATACTGATGAGGTTTGTTTTGTAATTTTTACATTATTTCAAAAAAGTGTACAAACTGCCTATCCAACAGAGGTGATAGGCTTTTCTTCTTTATTCATCACTTGTATTGCTCAGAATACTGTGCATGTTGTAACCACTGTTCTGCTTTTCCAGAGCTTTCTTTAGCTTTAGCTCCTCCAATTTTTTCCATAATTCTTCACGTTCCAATTCCTTCTTTTTCTCTCTATGGATAAATCAGTTTTTGTAGTAAGAAACTTGTTTTAGAACCTGAAGAAACGTTGATTGGCAGTTGGTGAGAACACACCGTTCACACACGTTTCACTTAAATTCCTCCACTAACCTCCAAGGCTTATTACCTGATGACCCCCTGTCACTGTCCTCAGTGTCATTCCTACACTGTGCTTCCTGGCCAGCTGGAAGTTGCTACTTGCATTCCCCTGCACGTCGTCACTACCGCCACTATGACCACTCTATTTTCTGAGCTTTACAGCTGACAAAGTACTTTTGCATTAACTCACATAAACCTCCTGCCGTCACTGCAGCCTCACAGGCAGTCTTATACATGGGAGAACTGACAGGCTGGCTGGTGGTCAGTCTGGAGCCATTTCCAATTGGAAAGAATGAACCCTCATCTTTTGGCACCATATAATCTCTAGCTTCTAACCAGTCTGTGTCGTACTATTTCTTGTCCCTTACATGTCAAATGAAAACTTTCAAGTTTGAATAATATCTAAAAACAGCAAAACAAAATATTTTACATGTTTCAATTCTAAGGAAAACATTTCTAAGTAATTTGGACCAAGCTATTCTGAAGGGGAGTGTGAACATGTGAACACCATGGGCTTACAGTTCTGCAGTTACGGGGACATAGGCGCTGATTTATGCAGATAGCAAGATACAAGGAAAACCCTTAGTCATGTGAAATACATATTTTTCAAATATAAGTTTCATATGATCCTAGCCATCTTTCCTTTTTTCCCACTGGTTCCTGGGTCTCAAACTATGTGCTTAGTTTCTATTCCTGCCTGAAAGGTGGAATTTAAAAGAAATAATGCATTGAGTTAGTTACTGATGGACTATGATGGCCTTGAGTAAGAGCTATCCTTTCTCTACTTGCCACAAGAAAGCCACAACTAGAACTCAGTCAAAAAACAGATCAGCTTTTCCAGGTTAGGTAATATACGTTTTAGATTTAAATGGTAGCTCTTACCTCAAGTGACAGGTGAGCTCAGGTACAATTACTGCCCACCAACAGCTTGAATTAAGTATATAGGAAGGAAGTGATTTTTAGATTATTCTACAGAATAATTTATGAAATTCTCTAAGAGGTAATCACTAAGCTGAGTTCCTAAATGCTGATGTGTGCTATCATTTATTCTCTGAAATAATGAAATATTTAAAAAATATTAATAGTACTAAACCAGAGGTTATATCATGTAAATTCCCTTCCCAAAAGACAGCTATGCTGACTTTAAAATATCACCTTGTTAAAATATGCAGCTTAAAAACTATCAAACTATTGAGCAAGGAGCAGTTAAGAGTAAAGCTCACTATGGAAGCCTATGTGGACAAAAATGATTTTCATAAATATAAGAAATCAAATTGTATAAAATTGTTGAAGTCTAAGGCTCAAAATAAGATAAACAGACATAGGATGCACATTAAAATCATAATCTAACCAGTAGAAGTTTACCTGGAAATAACAAATTTTATAACTTTCAACTTTGTAATGCTTAATGTAATTGATTTCCAAACATAGTAATTTTAACTTAAGATTCCTTATTAGACTGAATCACATTCAACTAAACCTAAACTGCAAATATCAAATACCTTTGTCTTTCAGCTTTGTATGAGCTGGTAAGTTCATCAAAAAGCTTGCCATTCATTTCCATTAGGGTTTTCAGCACGTTGTATACCAGTGCTACAATGGTCCTAAAATGAAAATAAGCCAGGTCAGGGTTATTGATGTTACTAACAGATAGGGAATCTAACACTGTCATCTCTGAAATGCTGGCTGATTCACCTAATCCATTTTAGAGATGAGAAACTGAAGTACAAAAGGATCAATTTATATGCTCAAGGTCACACAGCCAGTTGTGATGGAGATGGTCTGTCTGATCATTCATGTCCTTCCTCCTGTATCATGTTTAAACGCTAACTAAAAATATTCAAGTTATATTCATGTCTGTTCTAGTGTCTCTTGTCTCAAACCCTGAGTAGTAGCATTAAGATGAAGAATAAATCATAAGAAAAGTAGAAAGCAGGATAAGGATGTCATGGAAGTTAGAATATATGCATCTAAACATCACTGACAGGCCCTTAAGCACTGCAGCTCCCACGGGGAGAGTGCTGTCTGCAGAGGTGAGGTCATATCCCACAGCAGACCCACCCAAGCTGGAATTCCCACCGTTGTTTGTGTGTCCACTGCAGGTGCTGGGTTGGTGTCCCCAGCAGGGTTTGACCACACACTGGTACAGCACGTCACACCAGAGTCCTAGCTTCAGGGACATTTGCAATGTTAAATTGAAATTAAGACATACACATTTACAACTTATAAAGCCCTATGTATGTAAAGTGTAGAATAAAATTAAAACTATGTGATGTTAACCTTGGAATGAGTTCCAAATCTGTGTAGGTTTCATGTATGAGTTAGGAGATCAAAGGACAGAAAGATTAAAAAGACACAAGCACAACACAACCCAAAAGACACTTACGGATTCCAGTGTTCTTTGGAGATTTTGTACAAGCTGCCAAACATAATTGGCAAAATCTTATCAATATTTTCCTCAATCAAACTAAGAATATATTCATTATTCCAGAAGTAGAGTGCCCTTTCTGCAACCTAAAAAAGACATTTGGAAACATCAAAATTCAAGGAGAAAAGGAGTAACAGTATAAATATATACTATAAAATGGCTTCACTGAAAACATACCTGAAAATGTGAACTGGATACACACTTGGATATCTGCTTAAAAAGGGGCTCTTCAATTTTTTTGAATTGTGTTGGTTCAATAACATCTAAGATTTCTTCAATTTCTCCTAAAAACATCACCTAGGTTAAAAAAATTTTCTTTTAAAAAACATAATAACAAATTATGTCATTTAGAAAACATACAGATGAGAAGGTTAATCTACAAATCACACAGTGGACAAAAGTCTTGGTGGTACATGCAATTTGCTATACAATACAGCCACTCTACCAGTCTCTCATCCCCACAGAACGTCACCTCTCCTGCTTGGTAGTGACAATACAGCCAGCCCAACGAAGCATGGTTTACAGCGCTGACATTGAAATAAAATGCACTATTTTTGTTGAGCAAAAAACTCACCTCTTTCTGACTGCATGTTTTTGGCCAAAACTTCAACAATCCTCTGATCACCTGCAAAAAAGGAAAAGTTTAGTATGAATTAAGCATTGAAGCTGGTTAATCCTAGGACATTTTAAATAATTGATTATATCAACATTCATTCTGAAGTAGAACAATATTAGTCAATATCCTAGTGTGTGTCCTCACACTTTCTGCTTAGCTTTAGGCTTTAATAATTCAACAAATATTTATTGAGCGCCTGTGTATTAGATACTGTTCTAGATGTAGGGACACACTGACGAACAAGGTGGATGAGGTCCCTAATTTTCATGAAGCCAGAAGACCAGCATAAATTATCAATTAAAAATATTTAAAAAAATAATTTTAATAGTAGTAAATGTTACTACTAAGAAAATGGGGGAAAATATGGTAATGACTTGGGGTAAGGGAAGGAGGATATTTTAGGGGTGAACTAAGGACCAGATAATTCCTGTTATTTAAGCCAGTATGAAGCACCACAAAAGCCAGAAAGCTTTCCAATTTATTTCACAACTAGCACAATCTTAATAACCAAAATACTATAAAATACAAAGGATTGTGAATTTGAATGAATACAGTTGCAAAAATTTGGAACTGAATGCAAACATTAAACTTAATATAACAGTGTATTAACAAAACAATACTACTTGCCCAAATTAACTTACTCCAGAAATTCAGGGATGGTTCCACTCATAGGTTAAGGGGGAAAACTATAACCATCATTTCAAAAGATTTTGAACAGTTATTTGGTATTTTTGACTGGTAAAAATGTAGTAAGCTAGAACTAAGAATTTATCAGAAGCCATTAGCAATCATCTTATATAAAGATTTCTTGGAAATGGGCTGTAAAAACCATCTGGACCTGGTGCTTTTGTGGAAATAGATCTTTGATGGCCTTTTAGGTTATTTTATAGTTACAGGTCTGGTCCAGTAATGGAGAATGCTCATTCAAATTACAACTGGGGAGAACTTTGTTCTGGAGCCAACCCAGTAAGATTAAAAGGTGAATAATGTTGGAAAGAAATATCAGAATTATACTTATGTGTCTAAATATACGATAATGATACACCTCCTAAATATTGTTTTTAACTGAAAAATTACTAAAATGAGTAGGAAAATTCAGTATGTGGCCAGATAAAACATACACAAAAGTATCAGTAATAATGCTCAGATGAAAACAAAAAAGATGTTTTTCATAACAAAAACTAATATACATAAATAAAATTCTCAAAGAAATGTTTAAGATTTATATGAAGAAAATGTTACCGAAGATCATGAAAGACTACAAATAGATGAGATGATTCATTATTGTACAGATGCTATTTCTCTTATACTTAATCTGTAAATTTAATATAATTTCAATCAAATACCATTGAATTATTTTCTGAAACTCACATCATTTGTTTTAAAATCCATAAATGTAAGCGAATAGCCAAGAATTCTGGCGGGGGGTGGGGGGGGTACAGGGAGAACTGATGGGATGGAACCTGCACTATTGATACCAGCAATGAAAACAAGATGGAATGAGCACGGAAACCGACAGGAAAGATGCATGAAACAGTATCTAGACAGACTCATGTATACATGGGGGCTTAATACACGTCAAAAGTACATTTCAGTTCCATGGGAAACACGACTAAGTGGTGGCATTTGGACTGCTGGCTCACCACTTAGAAAGAAAAAATGTAGCTCCTTTGGTAAGCAGACTCCTAAGATGATCTCCCATAGTTCTTATTTCACGAATTCACACTCTTGTGTAATCCCTTCCCGTTAAGTGTGGGCTGGCCTATTGATTTGCTCCTAACCAACAGGATGTGTGTGGCAAAAGGGAAAGAATTTCATTTCATGAGTAGGTTACAAAAAAAACTTCCAACTTACTAGCAAACTCTCTCTAGAGCCTTTTCATTTCACTTTGATAAGCTGCTGTGCTGGAAAGGCCTACGTGCCAAGGAACTGAGGGTGGCCTCGGGTTAACAGCCAGCCAGGAACTGAGACCCTCAGTCCAGCAGCACTTGAGGAACTGAATTCTACCAATAAAACCACGTGAACTTACAAGCAGATCCTTTCTCATCTGAGTTTTATACGTGACCCCAGCCCTGGCTAAGACCTCAGCTGTACCCTTGTGAGGGACCATGAAGCAGAGGTCTCAGCTAAGTTATGCCTGAATTCCTGATTCACAGAAACTATGAAATAATAAATGTTTGTTATTTTAAGCCACTAAATTTTGTGATAATTATGCAGCAACAGAAAATGAATACAGTTCCTTACCCTCATCACATGCAATTTTGATTTCAAATGGTGTACTGGGTTGAATGGTGGCCCCCAAAATATGTCCATGTCCTAAATTCCTAGAATCTAGGAATGTTACTCTTTGGGGAAATAAGTCTTTATAGATCTAATCAAAGATCTCAAGATGACATCATCCTAGGTTATCTGGGTGGGTCCTAAATCCAACAAGTGTCCTTACAAGAGACACAGAGGAGAGACAGAAGAGGAGGCACAATGTGAGATTGGAGCGATGCAGCCACAAGTCAAGGACACCGGAGGACACCAGAAACTGGAAGAGGCAAGCTCCACTGGAGCCTCTGGAGAGGGTGCAGCCCTGCCGGCACACTGATTTCGGACTTCTGGCCTCCAGAACTTGAGAGAATAAATTTCTGTTATTTTAAGCTACAAAGTTTGTGGTAATTCGTCATGGCAGCCTAGGAAACTATTATAAATGGAATAAAGTTTTTACAGGTTAAAAACCAAATCCACAAAGTAAGTAGAATATGATACTGAAGAATATTTTTAGAATCTCAAATGGTGGAAGGATTTTCTTTTAGTAGACATCAAGGCCAGAAGCCATAATGATGAACAGATTCCACTCAAAGGATTAAAAAAAGGCAAAGACTAAAAGCAGTATATTCAAAGTTAAAAGAAAAACTCCCAGTGGATAAAAAATATTTGCAAAATATAATAAGAAAAGGGTCAGAGGTAGGTAAGGGACACAGAAATATAAGTGACCAGTAACCATATAAAAAAGGATGGCTCAAGCCCTGTGCCAAGTAAGTAAGTATTCAGCAATGACCAGGGAAAGGGAGAACAAGTATCTTCATATTTTGGGTTGGAATATTAAACTGTCAAAACTCTTTAGAACGCAACCTGGAATGTTAAAATTTCCTTGTATTCTTTGATCCAGAAACATGGTTTACAAAAAAATTTACATACAGTAACTTGTTTTTGGTATAGTTTTGAGGGTTTTTATATCTAAGATATCTTTTGTAACCGGCACCACAGACACAACACAGAACAATTCCAAAACCCTCAAAATATCCTCCTCACCCAGCAACATGTTTATAAGTAAAAATTCTGGTAACTCAAGTGTCCATTAATTGAGGATTGATTGATGTTATGGTAATCCATATAATGCAATTTGATGTGACCAGTGAAAAAATGAAGCAGAGTAATATGGAAAGATACACATAAAATACTGAGAAGTGAAAACCTGATGCACACTGTCCCACTGTTTAAGCATAAATATACATTAAAAATTTCTAGAAATACATTCACCAACTAGAATGGTTATCTCTAGGGGACAAAACTTCAAGGACTTCCTTCACATTGTGCTTTATGATTCTGTAATGTGTGAAGAACCAAATTAACACGTTATTTTTACAAACAGAAGTAACAAAGTCATTTCCATTTTAGAAAATAATTTCAATATAAGATTTGGATACATGAAGACTGTAGTAAACTAGCCAAAGCTCTTACTTATTTATAATTTGTAGGAAACTTCAATACAAATGCCAGGTTTCTAGAAAATGAGTTTTAAGACTCAAAACCAAATAACATGGCCGTAATTTTTGATGCTGGAATGGCCTATAGTAGAAATTCCAAGATCTCTAGATCTGCAGATGCTTATGAATTGAAAAATATTTTCCTTTGTCAACTTGAGACATTTTACCTTACTATCTATCCCCTTATCTGCTCCTATTTCCATTAACCCAACTCCTGTAAGCCAGATGTCTGGCCATCATGCATCCCTCTCCCTGATCTACTCTTTAAAAAGAATCACTTGTCTCCCCTATTCACCCTATATTAATTTTTTTTCACTCTTCTAAGACCCACTTTTTTTAATATTAAGGTATCATTGATATACACTCATATGAAGGTTTTACAAGAAAAACAATGTGGTTATTACAGGCACCTTTATTATCAAGTTCCCCCCAATACCCCATTGCAGTCACTGTCCATCAGGGTAGTAAGATGCCACAGAGTCCCTATTTGTCTTCTCTGAGCTACACTATCTTTCCCATGACCCCATACACACCATGTGCACCAATCGTGATATCCCACAATCCCCTTCTCCCTCCCTCCCCACCCGCCCTCCCCCACCCCTCCCCTTTGGTAACCACTAGCCCCTTCTTGGCGTCTGTGAGTCTGCTGTTATTTTGTTCCTTCAGTTTTGCTTCATGGTTATACTCCACAAATGAGGGAAATCATTTGGTATTTGTCTTTCTCTGCCTGAATTATTTCACTGAGCATAATACCCTCTAGCTCCATCTATGTTGTTGCAAATGGTAGGATTTGTTTCTTTCTTATGGCTGAATAGTATTCTACTGCATGTATGTACCACATCTTTATCCATTCATCTACTGATGGACACTTAGGTTGCTTCCATATCTTGGCTATTGTAAATAGTGCTGCGATAAATGTAAGGGTGCATATATCTTTTTGAATCTGAGAAGTTGTTTTCTTTGCATAAATTTGTAGGAGTGGAATTCCTGGGTCAAGTGGTGTTTCTATCTTTAGTTTTTTAAGGAACCTCCATATTGTTTTCCACAATGGTTGAACTAGTTTACATTCCCACCAGCACTGTAGGAGGGTTCCCCTTTTTCTGCATCCTTGCCAGCATTTGTTGTTCCTAGTCTTTTCAATGTTGGCCATCCTGACTGGTGTGAGGTGATATCTCATTGTGGTTTTAATTGCATTTCCCTGATAATTAGTGATGTGGAGCATCTTTTCATGTGCCTGTTGACCATGAAGTGTCTGTTCATATTCTCCACCTATTTTTTAACTGGGTTATTTGCTTTTTGGGTATTGAGGCATGTGAGTTCTTTATATATTTTGGATGTTAACCCCTTGTCAGATATGTCATTTACAAATCTATTCTCCCATACTGTAGGATGATGCCTTTTTGTTCTGCTGATGGTGTCTCACCCTATATTAATTTAATTATATTTAAATTATATCTATTTACTAATCACCGAACATGAACCATGACTCACTATGTTATGGGTTTTGTCTGTCTAAATTCTAATGAGCATTATCATGAATTTGTATTAGGTTTTAATTCATTTTAGAAGTTTATGTGGCTTCATGTAAATACTGAGCTTCTATTTCTCTTTAAAAACTGTTTTTAGCTGTTTCCCTAAAGAACTGCAAGTCTAAAAGTCTAAAAACTCAAAATATCAGGGAGTAGAAAAATATCCTTTACATGGACAAAGCTCAAATCAAAGAAGGAATACAAAGTACCTGATTTTTCAGGTATCCCTGGGGAGAGTCTCGTAGAGTTCATGATACAAAGAGAATCTTATCATTTTAGTCCTTTAAACCTTTTGCTATTCTTCAAGAACTCTTTGTTTAAATATTTAGATTTAGGATACTTAAAAAGCACTCTCTCAAAATACTTATTTCATCAAGGCTAAAATGTTGTTTTCTATGTTTTATACTTTTTATTTCTCCCTACCTTACATTTTGTTTTTCTTGACTCTGAATCTTCATATTTTAGGCAAACAGTAAGAAGCAGAATTCAAAGACTGAATTACTATGCTGATCTACAAAGTAAACAACTTTTATTCCAAGACTGTATCTTAAATCAACAAAGGCAAGGAAATGTTTTCAATCCCTATCATGTGGTGTATCAATAATAAAAAATAAAATCCTATTTCTTTAAACAAAACTCAGGGGAATATTTTTAGGGACCCTCACATTATGTTTTAATTTTAAAAGGGGAAGATTAAAAAGATTATCAAAGAAGATAATACATAATACAAAATTTCACTATAGTCATTTGGTCCTGTCATCACACATCTCAACTACTCAATATCAATCTATATTTAAGTTATTCAAGACACATTTTAACTCATGAGAACTCCCCCTCCTCCCAACCCTCATCTTGCAGATTAACCTCACATTCCTTTTTCTATTTGCTAACATTATAGGAGTACAAAGAAAACCACAATGAAATGTACAATGTAGACCAAAAACAAAAATAAATAGAACACTTACTGGTTCTGTTAGTGTTGTATCTTTTTCCAGGAACTGTACAACACAGTAGGCTAGCTAAAATACAAGGAACAGTTTATAAAAATTACTGAGTGAAATAACAGTAAGGTACAGGATTTTTATACTTAGCTAACAAAAATGACTAATAACTATTCATTTTGACAAATTTTACTCTAGTTTATCTCAGTCTATAAAAATGAATATACTATTCAACAATTGTGTAATTTTAACCTTAAAAGTAATTAGTTCAGAAAAGATGTTCTTTTTCAATAGTAACTTCTGAAATAAAGTTAATGGAAATAAGACTAGAGCTAACATTTAATTTTTCAGCATATTTCTACATGAATGCCTATGCTGATGTGGTATTATTCTCAATATTAATAAAGGAGACTGAAGTCATTCTCTAGGTTATCAAGGCTAGGTGGCACATTCTTCAGATATGTTGGATTTATTAAAAAAACATAATTAGGTCAGGGCCTGGACTAAAAAAGAAAAGTTGATATTATCTTTCCTATTTCTACACTTATAGTGTTAATAACCCTACATATCAATTTTGCTTTGGGCAACTTACAAAGCAAATTGTTAATTATACTTAAAGTTGCTACCTCAATATTTCTCAGTTTCTCTGCCTGTACATCAATCTTTGAAACAATATTCATTTCATGTGAAAATTTTCTGAAACTTACCTGAGCATGAAACAAAGCTAATCCTTTTGCAGTATGCATAGGAATAAGAACCTTCATTAGAAATTGTTTATGTTCTGCTTTCAGTGGCAATGCAAAGCCATTGATAATACTGGAGGGAAAAAAAGGCAGGGGAAGGGTTAAGTAGATACTACTTTGTTTCTGAAAATTATACCCATGAGTACATACGGGTCAGTGCTCTGCTTCAATCCTGGTGTTGAATGACTTATCTTCAAACTACTTTAGACAGACTATTACTAGGAAGACTGTTTCACTAAGTCATTAAATGATCCCAAAAGAAAACTAAGACTGCCAGTGAATGTCCCAGGAAACAATTTCTATCTTTGTTTTCTGTAATGCCCATCACTTTACCTCAGCATTGTTGGTGCTATTTTCCTCCCTAGAGCACAGGAGAGTCCCTAATTCTGACAATATTGTCACAATTTCCAGTAGTTTCTGAAGTAAATGGGTAGTTTCTCTTATTTTATTAAAAGATTTGAAATTAAGAGGTAGTTCTCTCCATAATAATTCTCTAAATATTATAGAGGAGACTAAAATCATTTTCTAAATAAAATAGAAAGACCTAAACTTCTCTCATTAACACTGCTCTGTGGTGAATAAGGAAGGCAAAATGTTAATGTAAACTAAAATCAAAGGCTATGAATTCATCTAAAAAGAACAGATGGATTAGGAATGGTCTATCAACATCTGAACAAAAATTCTTGTAACTTCATCAAAGATTCATTACACCTTATTTCATCTCCCCCCAATCAAATCCTATAAATTTCTGAGGCAGTCTGGCAAAATCAGGCATACAACATGCCACAGCTTCAAAAGCGGGAAGCCTATTCTGAAAGAGATGTCTTGCATGGCAGTACTTTAATATGCTGACCTCCTAAAAAGCTATAATAAGAATTCAGTTGAGAAACTATGTCTTGCACTCTATAAACTCCAAAATATGAAGTAGTATCTCCAACCCTAGCTAAGATTTTAATACACAAAACATTCAAAATTACTTCTTAAAAAGAACAGAAAGACTGACCTACCTTCCTAATATTTCAAGGAGTTCAGCAACACCATTGAAATGTTCCGTTTCATATATAAACCTGAATTTAAAATAAAATAGATGCAATGAAAAAGCAAACATCAGCAAAGTGAGAGAAAGAGGGAGGAAGGCAAATAAATCAAATGGCAAGAAACATACAAGCATACTTTAGGAATTCTCTGTAAGCTATTTTGTCCCCCAAATCAGTTACTTAGCAATATTATAAAAGGAGGCCTATTTCCAATTAAACCACATATACTTTTGCTAAAATTTGCTCTATATTAAGGTAACAATTTAATTTCATCTAGAGTATTTATTTTACTTAAACATTTACAGGAAAGATGTATTTTCTCAAAGAAATATTTTTCAAAATAGGAAACCTCTACTCATAGGAAAATCTAAGAGAAAAGGACCTGTATGTAAGGAAGTCACTTTTATTCAGAATTTCTTAAAACCTAAACTACACAGTCTGCCTAGCTTTCCAAGATTAGGACTGCTTTTAAAGCAGGGGTCATAAACTCAAATGGCCATAGGACAGGGAAGATAACATAAAGGAGGACAGAGAATTAAGAGAAAGAGGCTGTTTCTAGAGAAGGCAGCTATCACTCATCTCTAATTGTTACAATGTGGGAAAGCTAGCCTAAATTTTGCCAGATCTTCAATTAAAACCAAACCAAACCTGCAATGTGCGTTACTGAAGCAAAAACTCCTAATTTGAAGCAATTACTTAACAGATTTATCATTTATAAAATAGTCAAAAGATAGGCCCCATATAAATTTAATGAGCTTTGTCAGAAAAATCAAATGAAAGTACTTCCAAGGACAATTAATTTAAATAGTATTTATGCCAAATTTTGTAAACAAAAAGCTCAATAAGCCTTAAGCATAAATAACACTGGTATTACCTATTAAAAAAAACTGTCTTCAATACTGCCATTAATGGGAAGCAAGTTTCTAAAAAGTTAGATGCAATCAAATAATATCCACAAAATAGGCTTAACAGTTAAATTAGCACATTTCAGATATTAAAAATGAATCTAAAGGAACTGGAATAAAAAATATGCAGGTGGAAGTGCTATATATGAATATGTAACCAATTTACCTGAGAAAAATGTTGTTAATTTGTTTTCTGATGAATGCTCTTAGTCCAAGAAATTTCCCATATATCCGATGCAGAACAGTCTTCAGGAAGTCACGTTCTCTGGGATCTTCACTATCAAAAAGCTCCAGGAGCTTTAAAAAAAATCTGAGAAATTACTTTTTAAAAATAATTGAGCTAAAACTTCACTTTATTCTAATTTTGATTTAAATATAACCCATGACATCTTAAAAAATTTTAAAGATTCCTCCTTATAAGATTGATTTTATTCTTGCTAAATAATGAAGCTAAAGAAAGCTTAGGGAGCATTTCTTCTCACTCATTTAATTTCAAAAATGACACACAATAAATAAGATAAACACTTTAAACTGTGAAAAATTTTTTTTGCCTTGGCACTTATTTTAAAATTGTATCTTGCTCTCAATTACTAAACATGGCTAATAATGTTACAGTATTGAATGAAATTTAAGAGATATAAGCTTTTTGTTTGTGGATTGAAAATCATTAAATAAATGAAGTTAAAAACATAAACATGTGTAAATTCACATTTCCAGTTTACTAGAAAGATTTATACAAACCAAGCCTTTTTTTTGTGATTTTACACTAAAAAAATTTGAGTCACCATGCCAACAGCTCAAAAATTATTTAGTTAGTCTGTTATTGGCAGATACATACTAACAGAGTGTAAATCATTCATGAAATAACACTGAAATAAAAGATGAGATCACAGATTTTTATTTAAAGCCAGCTTAGCAAATGGCTGAAAAATTTTAAACCAGTTCAAATTGGCCAAATCAGCATTTTCCTATGCCTCTACACAATTTGTCAGCAAAGACAGGACATAGGTCTTTAAAAATTTTAAGTGAAAAAGTCAAATTTTCATTTTAAAATGGTAAACTGAATCTTGTCAAAAAAATTACTGTACTTTAAATGAAACATTGGATTTTCTTAGAAAAAAAACCTCTTCACAGAATATAATTACCTATGATGTCATTAAGGAATTTTATGTTCTATACTTTGGTATTGATAATTACTGTCAAGATGGCAAGCTCTGAACCTCACCAGTTCTTTTTCCATTTTTTTCTTGAATTTTATGTAATTGTTTACATGTTTGTCTTCTACTAGAGTGGATATTTTTGAGGGTAGTGATGATTTTAATCATATTTATATATGCCTAAAGGACTGTCTTATTTATAGTTTGCTTTCTTTGTTCACCAGGTTATTAAAGTACTGCATGAGGCTCTCACAAAACATATCCATGGAGTATGAGAATTTATGTTAACATACCTAATAAATTAAATTCAAATTATTCTGATTAAAAGTGGTTAAACTACTCTAGACACGCAAATCCAAGTTTCGGATGTCAGATTTTCTTGGAATATATGCTTTCAAAAAAAGGGGCCCTTACTTGTTAAGGCTGTCATTTCTGATTCAAGAACTAATAAAATTTAATAAAACTTTATCCTCAAGGGGAAAATATTAAACTAGAGAATAGTTATTAGCTAAGTGTCAAATCTATTTAAAGAAATCTATTTTGAAATATTAGAATCTAATCTGTTTAGAAACATAATAGTCATATAATGAAATACACACAGAACTAGTAATCAGGAAACTATGTTTCTTATTCTGGCTCTGAAACTTATGTCTGTGCTTTTAAGGGTAAGTCATAACCTCTGAGCCTGTCTCTTCTTTGATAAAATGAAGAAAGCTGAGACCATTTTTTTTTTCAGAGAAGGAAGGTAATACCATGGTCTGAGAGCCTAGTTCAAGTCCTCATTGTTCCATCAACTAGCTGTGTGAAACTGGACATGGATTAGCTCTTTATTTAAAAGCATATGAGGATACTGTCTGGCACATAAAAAGCACACAATAAATCATAGCTTCCTTCTTTCTTCTGTAATCCTATGATTTGAAAACTGTATGGAATTATGCAATTTCTTCTTCTCTTGAAATAATGAATGTCCAAATTTATACTTGATTTTTATCTTGTATTTCTAAGTCTTAAAACTACCTAATCAAATAATTTCAAAATACAAAAGCTGAGAATTCCTATACATACTATTCATTAAAAGCAATACAGAGAAGTCATCTGTGAAAGCACAGTCATATAAACCACTAAAAAAATTATTGGGCCTTGGCTTCTCATGTAATTCAGGCGTTTAGAGTAAATAGAAAGTGGAAAATGGGTCCCACCTACCAGTTTTCTTTTTGCTCTCTCTCAAGCTTACTGAACAATCTAGCAGCTGAAATACTTCAAAATGCAAACTGAGGAAGCACTGAGGCAATGCCCTCAACCTGCTACTATCTTAAATGGAATATAATATGGCATTACTACAGTTCCTTAGTATACTGTACTTATTCCTTCTATAGCACATAAGAGCTCTTACAGAAAGAATAAAAATGCATTCATTTGCAATTACCAAAAGAGCTCCATTTAATCTGATCTTCACTGGTTACTGAAATGTACATTTTATTGTTAACACACACCTAGTATTTCTTCGCAGTTTGTGAAGAACTATTTGAGACACATTTTTGAAAATGTTCTTTGTTTGCCAATATATACATTTACAGCAATTAGTTAGAAAACTTAACATGAGGTCAGGAGTAGTTAGAAATTACCAAAAATTGAAAACTCCAAATATGTGGACTCATGTTTGTAGAATCTTTATCACAGGGGACACACAATGGGAGTAAGAGAGTAGGAAAGGTCCTTGTAATGACTTAATCCTGGTCTCAGCACTCATTCATTACTACCCTTTCATCCATCTTTTACCTTCCTTTAAAATACAGTTTAAGTCCAAAAAAAGGAGAGCATTGAATTCCTAATGACACTTTGCTTGTTGCTAAGTATTTCTAAAGAGAAAATGGACCTAGAAAGTTTCGGTCTACTTCACAATTTTGTCTATGTCAGCCAATTCCATATAGTTAAAAAGAGGCCATTAAATTATTGAAAAGATTTTCAAAATAAAAATAGAAATGAATACATTCTGAGAAATTGAGTATCTAGGTTCCAAAAATAACAGTTAATAACCAATTTATTTAAAAAAAGGTATCACATATGTTTAATGCTATTTCCTGTTCTTATTAAAGACCCCACTTTATTTGCAGTTTAGTTGGGTGGCTGGAATGCCTAAGGTGGGCAGGGGAAAGGAAAGAGAAAGGTAATTGATATTTGATGACAGGAAAAGAGCCTAAAATCCAAACTCCTAACAATGATTCCACTTCCATTTTTTTCTTCTCTGTCTTTTCAAAGCCACAATGCTTGAAACATGTCAAGTTCAAGTTCAAAGACAAAAAAAAATTTTTTTTAAACCTCCCCATCCATTGAATGGTCATTCCAAATTCTCTCAGATACTCCAGAAAGGCTTGTTTTTCTGGTCTTTATAAAATAACTATAAGAATTTAGAATTGGATAGGATAATATGACTTCATTAGAAGCTCATCCTTGATT
This sequence comes from Smutsia gigantea, assembly GCA_032199065.1. Classification (NCBI taxonomy): domain Eukaryota; kingdom Metazoa; phylum Chordata; class Mammalia; order Pholidota; family Manidae; genus Smutsia; species Smutsia gigantea. Next base: position 60,525 of record JAVSCE010015287.1, read on the forward strand.
AAAATATGCTTATAGTCTCAAAGCTACTTCACTTTTAATTGTCTGGCAAGAATATTAAGTACTGTTAAACTGAAATAAGCCATTAGTTTTGAAAGACTACTCCTATTTTAGTCACAAGTTAATAAAGCATTACAAAGATGAACATACAAAAAATTAAGACAGAGAAGAATTCCTTACCTGTTGTACAAATTTCTGATCAATGTATCGCTTTGCAATGCTAGGCTGGAAATCAGGGCTCTCCAAAAATCTTAAGAAGAATTCATATACCAACTATAAGAGAAAGTCAAATAAAAGCTAAGATGAAAAGGCAACCCACTGAATGGGATAAAGTATTTGCAAATGATGTATCTGATAAGGGGCTAATATCCGACACATAAAAAGAACTCATACATCTCAACACCAAAAAAATATGTATTAAAAAAATGGGCAGAGTAACTGAATAGACATTTTTCCAAAGAAGACATATAAATATGGCCAACAGGTACATGAAAAGATACTCAACATAACTAATCATCAAGGAAATGCAAATCAAAACCACAGTGAGATACCACCTCACAGCAGTCAGGATGGCTAGTATCATAAAACCAAAAATATCAAGTGTTGATGAGGATGCAGAGAAAGGAACCCCCATACCCCGGTGGTGGAAATAGGAAATATAAATTGGTGTAGCCACTTGGAAAGCAGTATGGAGGTTTCTGAAAAACCTAAAAAATAGAAATACCAAATGACCTAGCAATTCCATTTCTGGGAATTTACCTGAATAAAACAAAATCACTAATTTGAAAAGATATATATATATACCCTCATGTTTATTGCAGCATAATTTACAAAAGCCAAGATATGGAAGCAACCTAAGTGTCCTCAGTAAATGAATGGATAGAAGATATGCTACATATGCACAACGGAATATTATTTAGCCATAAAAAAATGAAATATTGCCATTGCCATTTCTGACAACATAGATGGACCTAGAGGGTATTATGCTAAGTAAAAATACCATATGATTTGAGTTATATGTGGAATCTAAAAAAAAAAGTCGAACCAACAGAAATAGACTCATAAACACAGAGAACAGACTGGTGGTTGCCACAGTGGAGGAGATGGGGAGATGGGCAAAAGAGGTGAAGAGGATAAAGAACACAAAATTCCAATTATAAAATAAGTTATAGGGATGTAAAGTACAGCACAGGAAATATAATCAGTAAATCTATAATATCTTTGTATGCTGACAGATGGTAACTACACATCATGGTGAGCATTTAGTAAGTAATTGTTGAGTCACTATGTTATACATCCCCCCAAACACTGTATTTCAACTATATTTCAATTAAAAAAAATTTTTTTAAAGCTAAGTTATGCCTATAAAATTTTGCCCTGAGTTATCACTTCACACCAAAACACACCTTCCTTAACCAACTTAAAGATTTCAGATCTCTTACAAAATGTGATGAGGTGTTAACAGTTTTTAAAAAACTATACAGCCACAATTTAGTCTTCTAAGCTGATAAATTTGGGAATTTATTTATTGCTTTACATCACTGGTTGGAAATGTTAAATGGCAGGAGCTAGAAAATAAAGATGATGTCTATAAAACATTTAATTAAGATGACTATTTTGCAGTTCATAAACTTACTGGGAACATATTCTTTCTCCACTGGACTATTAACCCAGCTTTATTTAATCTCCAGAGTTCCTTAAATACAGGATCAGAGGCCTCCAGATACAGTAAACTTGATTGTAAGGGGCAGTACATGAATAACAATAAAAAAAGCTCAAGTCTTTCTATAAAATTACAGTGAAAAAAAATTAAATTGAAACCAGCATACCTTATCCACACTTGGGAAACAATGAACCAAATTATGTAAGTACAGGGCTCAGGAAGAAGTGTCTGCATCCCAGTGAACAAACTAGGACTAGCAGGACTTCACCTTAAAAAGTACCAAGCATCTTAAAAATAATAGTAAATGTTCAGAAAAAACAGAAGTTGATATCAATTAAATTTTTACTTATAAATAATTTTCTAATTTATTATACAGATAATTTGCTTTGGGTACAGACACAAATGCAAAAAGATGTAAAAATTATCACTGAGCTCTCTGAAGAGTTAGCAGTCTCATGATGGCCACACACTTTCACTGGCACAATTTGTCTAACCCTGGGCTACTGTGATACTGTGACATATGAAATACATATTTGGTCTTCATCCCTGGTTCCTGGCACAGAGCTCCTAAACCCTTGGACTTTCCTGAGTGATAAGGGGTGGGAAGAGCATCCTCCGTTATTCATAATAAGCTGCTTTCAACCATACCTGAGTGTATGCTAATGAGGTGACTCTAGGAGGATAAAGCTTGTGTTATCAGAGGAACCAACCATGTGATTAGAGGTTGGTACTTTCAGCCCTACCTCCCCATTCTTCAGGGAGGAAAGGGGCTGGAAACCAAGTCGTGTCACCAAGAGCCAATGATTTAATTTATTGTGCCTACCTAGTGGAACCAGCACAGAAATCCTAAAAAAAGGGGTTGTAGAACTGGGTTGGTGTACACATCAAAGATAAAAGTGGACTTTTATAGTGGAAAAGTACTATTCACTATTACCTAGAAAAATCAACACTTAAGTATAGTTCAGTAAAGCAACTGGCCACTAAAGGAAAAATATCCTTTGGGCATCCAGGCAAAAAGACCTAGTTTCTTTAATACAGGAAATGAAATCAGACTGAAAGAAGACAGTGGAATAACTTATTTAAAGTACTTAAGAAAAGAAGATGAACTCAGGATTTTATCAAATCAAGTTGATCTTTAAAAATAACAGCTACAGACAAACTGCTTTTAAAGTGCAAGAACTCAGGGAATGATCTTCCCATGAACTCTTCTACTAAAAAATGAGATTCCCCAATTACCAAGAAATGATTAGAGAAACTTTGACATAGGACTGATAGTAAACATGAACTATATTACCTGTAGAACTAGTAACAAGTGACAGGCAGAAGGGTGACAGAATAATATACAACTAGTTCATATTCTAACCAGGTAGGTATTACACAACTGTTATAAACAGGGAGTTGGGGGAGGGGATAGAGAAGAGTGTATGTAAAGTAGAAGCAGCTTTGAATTGCCATATATGCAGTTACTGTAATAGTAAAAAGATTAGTTTACATTAGATGCTAGGGAAGAAGAAAGTGAGGCAAGAAGAGACTACTTGCTAATTTCAGGATTGTTCATTCTAAAGAACAAATAAAGTATCTACAAAAGAGAGAACAAGGGTAATGTACAAGGTATCAGTATGAAAGTAACTGTAAGAACAAGAATATTTTTCCAAAATTCCAAAAATAATATCTTTTAGGAAAAAGAGCAAAGAAAACAACAGTTTAAAAACTTGTGGTAGGTTTGTGCATATATGATACCCCATTCAATCCTTAAATAACCCTGTTATATCCAGTTTTATAAAGAAAGATGCAGAGAAATTAAGCAGCTTAACCAAAGTTGTATAGGTAGAAAAATATCAAAACTGGAATCTGAGGTCTGCCACCAGAATCATTTCCATGTTTTGTGATGATAATGATTCTCTTGTTAGAATCTGTATATATAAACTTTTGTTCCATTTAACTAAGGTACATTTGCACCTGTATAATTTTACCTTTAAAAACTAACTTATGAAGCTAAAAAGAAAAAGTGATGGCTAGTTGAAACATTATTAGTTATTTGGAAGATCTGGTTTATCGGTGTTATAATGAAGCTTAAAAAGTTTGAATTAAATCTCAAAAGAATTTCTATCTATTTTAGGGCCACAGGCTCTATCTAGGGAAGGCAGTAGAGCTTTCAACAATTAAGAGGACTATGGAGTCCTGATTCTGTCACTCACTGTTTGAGTAATTTGATCTTAAAAGAGATCATCTACTTATCTGAACAATACCTATACTTTGGAGTGTTACCATAAGAACTAAATGAGATGATGCATATAAAGCTGTTGCCACTATCTCTGGAACATGGTTAAGTGCTCAGTAAATAGTAGCTATTGTTACTGTTACTAATAATTAGCTAAACATGATCCACAGTCCTATAAATGATCACCACTGGTCAAATGTAGGCAAATACATTAAATTCTCTAGAAAAACACTTTGTGGTGTTTGCCTGCAGATTTTAGGTCATTAATGTTATCTTTAAAATTTAAGTCATTGTATTTGAAGCATTAGGCAAGAGTCCCTTGAACCTGGTGACTTTTACTTTCTCCCTCAGAACCTTGCTTTAAATTTTAAAAATAAGAAAATACCTGTAAGCTGAAGGTGTCATTTGAGCATTCCCAGAGCATTTTTACTAGACATTTTGTGGAACAAAAATAAAACCTAATGTATATAGTAAAAAATCAATGATTATAAAGACTAGATATGTAAGAACACATGCAACAGAAACACTAAACACATGAGTATAATCTTTTATAGCTACAATGCAATCTTAGTAACAGTTTTCATAACAGAACATAAGCAGTAGAAGATGGTCTACCCTGAATTCTATCAAGAGTTCTAATTACTGAAGTATCCAGTGAGGTAGTACCAGGGTAATTCCACTGAGTGAGCCCTACACGATACTACATTAAAGCCACATAGTTGAGGGAACACTTGAAGGAAGCAATTAGAGCTAGATAGAATTAGTTAGGGGAAAGTTTAATGGAAGAACCGGTCCTGCCTATATAAATAAGTTTTTATTACAAATTTTCCAGTGATTCTGAGAGGTGAGTTGTCGCACAATGGCTTTCAGGGCAGCAAGACTGTCCTTCCCTCAGTCTCCACTAAAAAGATGTACCCCAAAGATGGACTTCTAGAATGATGGAGTGAGGACTTCAGTATATTTGCTGTCCCACAAAAACCAATTTGAGCTGGCAGAAGAAAGACTAAGTGAATGTGAATAGAGGCCAACAGAGATGATCAAGTTTGAGGTGCAGAGAGAAAAAAGAATGAACAGAACTTCAGAAACCTATAGGACATCATCTATCATAGCAACACACACATAATGGAGGTCTCAGTATGAAAGGAAAGAGGCAGAAAAAATATTTGAAGAAGTAATGGCTAAAACAACTTAAATTTGATTAAAAATATTAATTTATACAATGAACTCTTAACCAGAACTTAATGAACTCCAAGTAGAATAATGCCAGAGAGATCCACATATAGACACATAACCAAATTGACAAAAGCTAAAGACAAAATATTCAAAGCAGTGAGAGAAAAATAACTTATCACATACATGAGATCCTAAATAAGATTAACAACTGATTTGTCACCAGACCAGTGAGAAGACATCTTCAAAGTGTTGAGGAAAAAGGTGGGTAAGCCAAGAATTCTATATCCAGCAAAACTCTCCTTTAAAAATGAAGGGGAAATTTAAAATATTTCCAGATAAACAAACACAGAGAGAATTTATTACTAACAGACTTGCCCTACAAGAAATACTAGAGGGTATCCTGCAGGCTGAAATGAAAGGACACAATATGTAACTCAAATCCATAGGAAGGATAAAGAGCATGGGTAAAGGTAACTACATAGGTAAATATAAAAGATGGTATAGTTCATAAGAGCTCTAGGCATAACAGCCAAAAGGTAGAAACCACCCAAATACATCAACTGTTGAATGGATAAACAAAATGTGGTATATCTATCCAACGGGATATTATTCAATCATTAAAAGGAATGAGGATTGATCCATGCTATGACATGGATGAACCTTGAATATTATGCTAAGTAAAAGAGCCAGACACAAAAGGCCACATACTGATCATTCCATTTATATTAAATATCCAGAACAGGCAAATCCACAGAGACAGAAAAGTAGATTACTAGTTGTCAGGGGATACAGGGAGAGCAGAATGAGAAGTGACTGCTAATGATAAGGGGGGTTTTGTTTGGGGTGATGAAGAAGTTCTGGAGCTAGGCAGTGGTGATCGTTATACAGCATTGTGAATGTACTTAATGAACAGTACACTTAAAATGGTTTAAATAGTAAATGTTAAGTGTATTATCACAACTAAAGTGAAAACAGTATTTTAGGAAAAGAAAACAATGTCAAGAAAACATATTAGGAGAACCCTCCTACACTGCTGGTTGGAATGTAAACTAGTTCAACCATTGTGGAAAGCAATATGGAGGTTCCTCAAAAAACTAAAAATAGAAATACCATTTGACCCGGAATCCCACTCCTTGGGATTTACCCAAAGAAAACAACTTCTCAGATTCAAAAAGACATGTGCACCCCTATGTTTATCACAGCACTATTTACAATAGCCAAGATATGGAAGCAACCTAAGTGTCCATCAGTAGATGAATGGATAAAAATGTGGTACATATACACAATGGAATACTATTCAGCCATAAGAAAGAAACAAATCCTACCATTTGCAACAACATAGATGGAGCTAGAGGGTATTATGCTCAATGAAATCAGTCAGGCAGAGACAGACAAATTCCAAATGATTTCCTTCATTTGTGGAGTATAACAATGAAGCAAAACTGAAGGAACAAAATAGCAGCAGACTCACAGACTCCAAGAAGGGGCTAGTGGTTACCAAAGGGGAGGGGTGGGGGAGGGAGAAGGGGATTGTGGGGTATCATGATTGGTGCACATGGTGTGTATGGGGTCACGGGGAAGACACAAAGAAGGACTCTGTGGCATCTCACTACCCTGATGGACAGTGACTGCAATGGGGTATGGGGGGGACTCGATAATAAGGGTGAATGTAATAACCACATTGTTTTTCTTGTGAAACCTTCATAAGAGTGTATATCAATGATACTTTAATAAAGAAAAAAGAAAACATATTAAAAGTCAAATATTTTAAACAGACACTCAGATCTAAAAGAGAGAACCATGGTTTCAGCAGAATGTCACAAATGTAAAAATTACCAATACATATATTATGTTCCATACTTGTATGTGGGGCCAAGAGGCCTCAAGCGTGGGTTCATCCTCTTCTGGATCAAAATCTGGATTATCACTTGGAGGAAGTGTACGGAAGATGTTAGCACTGATCTGTAAAGAAAAATAAATTTAGACTTATGTTACTTGTGTAACTGAATTCAACAATGCAAAATGGAATATTTTTAAGATAACTTTATTTAAGAAAAAGTTAAGTTGTGGCTATAAGCTTAGTTTAAAACCTGTAAACCTCTTCAAGATATGAAGAAGTCAGGCATTTGTTTCTCTTTTCTTTATCCTGTACCTATGACTTCTTCAGATGCCAAGCTACTGAAGATTACAGATTACTTCTGGGTTCCTCTTAATTACCAGCTGTTCTTTCCAAGTTTGCTTAAAAAAAAAAAAGAGGGGAGGGAATTTTGAGGGGAAAGCATAAAGCTCCTAACTATACCTATCCCTAACTTGATTTTTTTCATCTTTCCACAGCTCCCCCATATTCTAACCCAGCCATATACTTACCTTACACAAACTGAAAGAGTTTGATAAAATACCTTCATTCTTACACATACTACACAAAGGAAGAGGAGGGAAGTGGTAGAATGCCTTCACTGCCATTACAGATGTAGTTTATAGTGCCCCATGACGATTCAATTTACTGTAATTCATCTGCTCTGAGCTTTTTTTAAAAAAAGTACCAATCTCTCTGAAATCAGGATGTGTTTTGAGATTCCTCATTTTAGATTCAATGAGATACAGTATTTCTCATTTTATTGTTCACATTGTCTCAGTACCAAGGTAAACTACATATCCTTTTTCTCTAGCAGAGGGTAGACTGTGGTCCTAACTCACAATTCTTTGAAGAATGCCAAACAGGTGGATAAACCAAATAGTTGAGCAAACATTTAAGGCCATACTATTGAGGGATTTGTCATTTGAGATAAACTCTTTTGAATAAAGGATGAGACAGGGGGTGTCTGGTGGTACAAGCAAATTTCCAACTATTCTTATGAAGTATCATCTGTGGTAGGCCGAATATTAACAGTCAATCACTATAATAATAAGATTCAGAAAGTAATAACCTAGAATTTAATCTGCTACAACCTAAAGCTAGTACATGAGGGCACAACCTATAAATAGTTTGATGGATATCAATTTCACAAAGAGTGGCAAAAAGTCATATATAGAACCCGAAAGGGAAATATATCTCATAAAAGGGCATAATTTGACTTTGAGATCATACTTAATGTTAGTAGTAAAAGAAAAAGTTAATCTGGCAGCCACCAATAAAATTAGCTGCATATAATATATCAAAAAAGACCTTAAAGGACTAAGTGTGTAAGCTGGCTTTGCTCTTATCTAGGAATTAAATTAAGAAGCTATAAGTTTAAAAAATAAAAATAAAAAGACAAAACACACAACTTTTTACTTGGGAAAAGAAATTAAATCCTAGAATTTATTACGTATTTGTATAGAGCAATTACAGAACATTTTGAGTACTTCCACTAAGTTACCAACTTTATAGATTATAAAAATAAAGTATCATTCCCACGATTTTCAAAATTCCTGAATATGAACCATCTGAAATCAATAAAGTGTAAATACTTCTGTTTCTCCCTGAACAATTTTTAATGATAAACACAAAAAACAGAAGTCTATCAGTATTCAATATTTACATTCTCAAACTGTCACTTACTTTTTACTGTCTATGGGAGTTTAGGAAGCCAATTTCATTTTGATTAATGTTCTCTGTATAGCTTATCTTTCAGAATTTTTAAGGCTTTTATTTTCATTAAAACAAAAAAAACAAAAAACCCAATTTCCTGTCAGTCCTTTTTAACAGATCTTTCTGTACAATGTGATGAAGAAAACTCAATAGTATGTTAGAACCAAATTTAATTTTCCAACACATTTTGTTTTCCCCAGGAACATATTTTGGACAAGGGGAATGAAACAATGGGAACTACAGGTTACAGTTCTATACCCTGGTAACATTTAAGCTTAAATTATAGACTCGGTGACTCTAATTATTCCAGCTGAATTTTTTGTATTTTGTTAGTATGCACCAAAATGCAAAAAAAAAAAAATCACAAATCTTAAACAAATTTCTACTGTTAGATGGAGAATCATGTTGAATTATTAATAAACAGTATCTTAATCTTATTTCAGTGAAATTGGCAGATATTTTTCACCGATATTTCAAGCATTTGTAACTTTTTAAAGGCCCTGAGTTTCAATTAAAATTCAAGTATTACAGAATCAACAAATATAGTATTCAAATGTCCTAAATAAAAATTTTTTAGACCTGACTCCCTTACTCACCACTGAAATGTGGATAGCTCATTATTTTTCATTTGTCTTTACTCCTTTAAATGTTCTGTCTCCATGACTATTCAGCCTCATGACATTAATTATTTACCACTTTGTATAATCTTGATCACAAATCTTTCTCTAAGATCTACATCTGCAGTGACCAACATGGTAGCCACCAGCCACTGTGGCTACTGAATTCCCAAACTATGATACTCCATGACAGCATCGCTAGAACAGTGGATAATCTTTCGTGAACTACTTTAAACACATTCTTTTGAGTATATCGATTACTGTACATTTATTATAAACCAGTCTCATTCATTCATAATTACACCTCAGATCTTTCTTGAATTTATATAAATCTGAGGAACATTAAGTCTAGAGGCTTACCATTTTTACTATATCAGAATACGCTGATTCAACAATTACACCACGATTAGTTGAAACATACTCAACCAGTTCATTCAGTGTTGCTCTTTTAATTTCTTTGCTCTTCAAGTCTGAAACAGAGTCCATGAAATCAAACAGTACACAACACTGCTGCAACTTCTGACAGAAAAGCTCTTGTTGTTCATTTGAAGTAGCATCTGTAAATAAAAACAGAGAAAAACTTAGAAATAATCTACTTGGAAGTTTCCTTTGTGTACTTAGTAATTTTGTAGAAGCTATTCATATACATAAAAACCTCTCAAAAAATCCAGTGAGAAACTTCCTCTCTAATCCCATCATTCATGCTGGAAAATACTGGGTTGTTCCCCTTTCTCACTATTCATCACCAATCATTAAATGTTACTGATTATGCTTCTTTAACACATCTGGAATCTACCCTTTTTTCTTTTTGTCATTCTCACTGCCATTTTAATGAACCTTCTCATTTTACACTATAGCAATACTAACAACTCTTCTTGCCTGGTTCTGTAACTACTACAACTCCTGATTGAGCCTCGAAACTACCAAAAAAGCTAAAACCTTACTACAATGAGAATCAATCTTATCACACTCAATACTTTTCAAAGATCCTCCGAAACTTACGAAATGAAGTTCAAACTCCTCAAGAGTGTATACAAAATGCAGGTGCCTACTAGTCTCAAGAGTCATCTCTCAACACCTTCCAGCATGAACCTCCACTTCGGTTGAACCATATCCCTGTAATTTTCTGAAGATTTTGGACTGTTTCCTTTGGAATGCCCTTCCCAAACCCCCACAACTGGGATCTTCAATGTAAGCACATTCCCCTTTAAGGAGCTTTCTCTATGGCACTGAAGCTAAATCGGCTGGTTGATCCACTTTTGCCCAAATGTATCTTAGGTACTTATCTCTACTGTACTGCTTATTTTGTTGCGCTATATGGGAATTATATTTTACAAGTACAATGCTCCTAGACTATGAGGACAGGAGTCTCAAAGACAGGAAACAAGGTTACTTTTATCTCTTTTTCCCTCTCTCTCTCCATCCTTTTCTTCTATATCTAACACAGTGCCTGCCACAAAATAGGTGTTGAATAGGTGCTTTTCATTTTACCTTCTACTTATTATAAAAATATGGGCACATTTTACTGATTTGATTCTAACAAATGTATTAAACCCTTTTTTCCAAAAAAATTCAAAAAATAACAAAACTTCAATTCTGAAGAACTTCAAATCCATAAAAAGGACCTTCAATTGGCTCAATTACTTAAGTTTCTCGAACTATTAAGTTTTTAAAAATCCTATACTTCAATATTGATATTTAGCTCATAATATACAAATTCAAAAAGCGTTCCTTCTCTATATAAAGGTAACAGGTAGAAATCTTTATAAAGATGATAACCAAGGATGCCTTTGCTTTTTAAATTCTCTGGGACAGGAAACAAAATTAATTTGCAACTACATTCAAGTTGCTGTCCTTAAAAAGCTGCTTTAGATAAGGTACTGCTAAAATGTATCAGGTCAGATATTTTAAACCAGCTCACACAAAGTCAAAAACCAGAGCACATCCTTGACTGGTCAATTTCACTCAATGACAGTTTAAAACAATTCTTACAATAAAACAAATGTGCATATATTATAAAGAATGGCAAAATTCATGTGCCTTTTTAAGTAAAATTATGAAGATTCCAAAAAAAAGACTTTGAATTTGTTACAGCCCACTTGAGACTATGCCAGTAGAAACTTCTAGCTCCACATTTACAAAGAACTTGTATAACACTCTCTGTTCCAGAACCAATAATGGCTCTCTGCTACACGAAGGCTGAGGTTACAATCCTTAGATTGGCACCAGAGTCCATGTAATATTAAGAATACATGACATTTTTGATGATCATCTTGATAAAGTTTTTGATTCAGGATTACCTTTAATGGAACTCTTCTGAGGTGGGTACATTTTTACGTATCCTTAAAAAAAAGACCATTAAATTGGCAGCTGTCTTTACCCTAGAATTAAATCTTATTCTGTTGGGTGAGAATGTAGCCATATCAGGCATACATAACCTTACCAGTCATACATTTACTATCCTTGTTCATACCGAAGTGACCTGAAGTCATTCTAGGAAGAATCTGTTCATTCTCTGAGAAGTCAGCTATATCTTGAATGGGCTTTTTTTCTTAAATCCTCTGGGGGTTGTCCCCCTAAAGTTAAAATGGTGATATATATTTAATTCTGATATCTGCTTAATATTGGTATTTGGTTGATTTTGATTAATAAATAGATTTCTTCTTAATACAGATCTTAGTTTAAAAAGCTAGAAGATGGACACCTCTGCTTTTTGTAAGCTTCCTAATTATACTAAACCATTTACATTAGGTATATGTTATACACTAGAGAAGGGGTGATTATTTGAGCTGTAAGAATCCTTCTCAGAGATTCAAGATGGCGGCATGAGCGGTGACACGGAGAACTCCGCCCAAAACCACAAATAGTACAAAAATAGAGTTAATACAACTAACCCTAAAACAGCAAGAAGAAGGAAGGCTGAACCAGACTACATACAGACATCACAAACAGAGCAGACCTGACGAAACAGGGTAACATACGAAAGCCTTAATCCGGCGGGACCCAAATCCTTCCCCACACCCAGCTCACCAGTGGGAGGGGGTGGAAGCCTGGGACTGCTGAGCACCTAACCCTGGAGATCTGCTTTGTGAGCAGAAGCCTATATTCTGTGGTGCTCTGGACATTGGGGAGCTCGGACAGGAGTGCTTGAGAGACTGACTTTCCGGCCATTTGTGGAGGACAGGATCCACATCCAGCTGCTCTGTGTCAGAGGAAGGGCGGGCGATCTGAGAGACTTCCTAGCAGCCAGAGCGCTGCTGAAGGGGTGGGGTTTGCACGGAGCTTGCTGCACGAGAGAAAGGAGAGCTGGACAAGGTTGTCTGGGCACACCCTGCCCAGCTGGTTGGGAACTTTGAGGAGCTTCAGGTGCTCCATGCCGCTGGCTGCCTACTCAGCTCCGAGGCCCCCCACTGTGACACACAGCCTGCCGAGCCTTCCTACTGGCCTGCAGGCACCTGCTTGCAAACTGGCAGTCACTGCGCTGGTATCAGGCCAGCCAGAGGGAGGCCCCGCCTACAACAGCTAGAGACGCAAAGCACAGAGGCTTACACGTGTGTGCTTGGCCCACTGGCTCTGACACTGGAGACAGGCACCGCAGACGGAAATCAGAAAATATCTTTCCTCCCCCAGGCACCAGCTCTGCTCCCCTACGACCCCCAACCTTACTCTAGGGGCTGAGCAGCTCCAGAGACTGGAGTTTCTGCGAACTAGCGGGCACCACACAGAGATATGAAATGTCAAAAGAACATGGTTCAGACCAAAATCTCACAAACCCCAGAAAAAGGGCCAAATGAAACCGAACTCACCTATCTTCCTGAAAGAGAGTTCAAAATAAAAATTATAAACATGCTTATGGAGGTACATAAAAATATTCAAGAACTCAGGAACGAATTTAAGCCGGAGATTCAATCGTTAAGAAATTACATATTTGAAATGAAACATACAATGGAGGGATTCAAAAGCAGATTAGATGTAGTAGAAGAGACGGTAAATGGAATAGAAATTAGAGAAGAGGAATACAGAGAAGCTGAGGCACAGAGAGGAAAAAGAATCTCTAAGAATGAAAGAATATTGAGAGAATTGTGTGACCAATCCAAACAGAATAATATTTGTATTATAGGGGTACCAGAAGAAGAAGAGAGAGAAAGGGATAGAAAGTGTCTTTGAAGAGGTAATTGCTGAAAAATTCCCCAATCTGGGGAAGGAGATAGTCTCTCAAGCCATGGAAGTGCACAGATCTCCCAACACAAGGGATCCAAGGAAGACAACATAAAGACATACAATAATCAAAATGGCAAAGATCAAGGATAAAAACAGACTTTTAAAAGGAGCTAGAGAGAGAAAAAAGATCACATATAAAGGAAAACCCATCACGTGATCATCAGACTTCTCAACAGAAACCTTAAAGGCCAGAAGGGAGTGGCATGATATGTTTAATGCAATGAAGCAGAAGGGCCTTGAACCAAGAATACTCTACCCAGCAAGGTTATCATTTAAATTTGAAAGAGGGATTAAACAATTTTCAGAGAAGCAAAAGCTGAGAGAATTTACCTCCCACAAACCACCTCTACAGTGCATTTTGGAGGGACTCCTATAGATGGAAGTATTCCTAAGGCTAAATAGATGTCACCCAAGAGCTAGACAAAGAGTACAGAATATGATTCATAACATACAAAAAATGGAGGAGGAAGAAAAAGGAGGAAAAAAAAAAGGAATCTTTAGGTTGTGTTTTTAATAGCATAGGAAGTGAGTTAATTGGACTGTTAGATAGTAAGGGAATTACCCTTGAACCTTTGGTAACCACGAGTCTAAAGCCTGCAATGCCAATAAGTACACACCTATAATCACCCTAAATGTAAATGGTCTGAATGCACCAATCAAAAGACATAGAGTTACTGAATGGATAAAAAACAAGACCCATCGATATGCTGCCTACAACAGACTCACTTCAAACCCAAAGACAGACACAGACTGAACGTGAAGGGATGGAAAAAGATATTTCATGCAACTAATAGTGAGAAAAAAGCAGGAGTTGCAGTACTTGTATCAGACAAAATAGACTTCAAAACAAAGAAAGTCACAAGAGACAAAGAAGGACATTACATAATGATAAAAGGGTCAGTCCAACAAGAGGATATAACTATTATAAATATCTATGCACCCAACATGGGATCACCTACATATGTGAAACAAATACTAACAAAATTAAAGGGGAAATAGAATGCAATGCATTCATTTTAGGAGACATCAACACACCACTCACTCCAAAGGACAGAACAACCAGACAGAAAATAAATAAAGAGACAGAGGCACTGAACAATGTATTAGAACAGATGGACCTAACGGATATCTACAGAACACTCATCCAAAAGCAACAGGATACACATTCTTCTCAAGTGCACATGGAACATTTCCAAGAATAGATCATATACTAGGCCACAAAAAGAACCTCAGTAAATTCAAAAAGATTGAATTTGTACCGACCAACTTCTCAGATCACAAAGGTATGAAACTAGAAATAAATAACACAAAGAAAACGAAGAAGCCCACAAACACATGGAGGCTTAATAACATGCTCCTAAATAATCAATGGATCAATGACCAAATAAAAATGGAGATCAAGCAATATATGGAGACAAATGACAACAATAATTCAACACTGCAAAATCAGTGGAATGCAGTGAATGCCGTGTTAAGAGGGAAATATATTGCAATATAGGCCTACTTCAGGAAAGAAGAACAATCCCAAATGAACAATCTAAACTCACAATTAATGAAACTAGAAAAGGAAGAACAAGTGAGGCCCAGAGTCAGTATAAGGAGGGACATAATAAAGATTAAAGCAGAAATAAATGAAATCAAAAAGAAGAAAATAATAGAAAGAATCAATGAAAGCAGGACCTGGTTCTTCAAGAAAATAAACAAAATAGATGAACCCGTAGCCAGACTTATCAAGAAAAAAAGAGAGTCTACACACATAAACAGAATCAGAAATGAGAAAGGAAAAATCACTATGGACACTACAGATATACAAAGAATTATAAGGGAATACACTGAAAAATTATATGGTAACAAACTGGACAACCTAGAAGAAACTGACAACTTTCTAGAAAAATACTTCCAAGGCTGACCCAGGAAGAAACAGAAAATCGGAAAGGACCAATTACCAGCAAAGAAATTGAATTGGTAATCAAAAAACTATATAAGAACAAAACCCCTGAACCAGATGGTTTCACTGCTGAATTTTATCAAACATTTACTGAAGACCTAATACCCATCCTCCTTAAAGTTTTCCAAAAAGTAGAAGAGGAAAGAATATTCCCAAACTCATTCTATGAGACCAACATCACTCTAATACCAAAACCAGGCAAAGACACCACAAAAAAAGAAAATTACAGATGAATATCCCTGATGAACACAGATGCAAAAACACTCAACAAAATATTAGCAAACCACATTCAAAAATACATCAAAATGATCATCCATCATGATCAAGTGGGATTCATCCCAGGGATGCAAGGATGGTACAACATTTGAAAATCTATCAACATCATCCACTATATCAACAAAAAAAAGGACAAAAACCACATGATCATCTCCATAGATGCTGAAAAAGCATT
>JAVSCE010015288.1:0-33129 GCA_032199065.1 Smutsia gigantea
TAAATCATAATCGTGCTGGATACAATATTCTTGGTTCGAGGCCCTTCTGTTTCATAACGTTAAATATATCATGCCATTCTTTCTGGCCTGTAAGGTTTCTGTTGAGAAGTCTGATGATAGTCTGATGGGTTTTCCTTTGTAGGTGATCTTTTTCCTCTCTCTAGCTGCCTTTAATACCCTGTCTTTATCTTTGATCTTTGCCATCTTAATTATTATGTGTCTTGGTGTTGTCTTCCTTGGGTCCTTTGTGTTGGGAGATCTATGAGCTTTGGTGGACTGCCAGACTACTTCCTTACCCAGCGAGGGAAAGTTTTCAGCAATTATTTCTTCAAAGACACTTTCTATCCCTTTTTCTCTCTCTTCTTCCTCTGGTACTCCTATAATGCGAATATTGTTCCGTTTGAATTGGTCACACAGTTCTCTTAATATTCTTTCATTTCTAGAAATCCTTTTATCTCTCTCTGCCTCAGCTGCTCTGTACTCCTGTTCTCTGTTTTCTATTCCATTAACAGTCTCTCGCATCTCATCCATTCTGCTGTTAAGCCCATCGATCGCTTGTCTGATTTCTGTATTGTTTTTCCTCAGTTCTCTCACTTCCTCCCTCAGCTCTTGCACATTTCTCTGTAGGTCCATCAGCATGGTTATGACTTTTATTCTGAATTCTTTTTCAGGGAGGCTGTGCATTTCCATCCCTTCAGACTCCCTCTCTGGGGTTGTCTGGTTGATTTTGGTCTGAACCATATTCCTGTCTTTTCATGGCTGTATAATTTGGTCACTGATAGTTGCCACGTATGTCAGCTGGGCTCTTTAAGACTTTAAAAAGAGAAGAAAAAAAAAGAGAAATAAGAAAAAAAAAAAAAAAAAAAAAAGAAAGAAAGAAAAAAAAGGAATAAAAGAAAGAAAAGAAAAACAAAAACAAAACAAAATACAAAACAAAGCAAAAAAAACAACAAAAAAAATGCCCACCGGACGTAGATTCTGTGGGAATGCTCTAGGTGGCGCTATTGCCCCACTATTCCACAGCTGTGACTGTGCCGCTCCGCAGGGCCCTTTATCGCTCTGGCAGGGGTGGGAATGAATAGGAGGCTGTTGATCTCAGTGAGAAGTGTTAAGTATGGCTACGCTTCCTCAGTCGCCAGCTAAGGCGTCTGAAACTCCCCAGGACTCCCAGCCTGCTGGGCTGAGTGTGCTGGGGCGATCCGGCTCCTCCGCTGGGCTCCTGTCTCTTTAAGACCGCTGAAGAAAGCGCGCACTTTTTTTTTTTTTTCCTTCCCGGAGCCGGCTGCAAGCACCCTGGCGCATTCCCCGCTCAGATCCTGCCCCTCTGTCTCTCCAATCTCCGCTGCACTGCGCAATGTGGGTCAGCGCTCCCCGCGCAGATCACCGGGGCTGGCTACTTCGCGGGGTGCACTTCCACTCCCTCCCGGCTCTGAATCCTCTCCTCCCGCCGGTGCGCTGGGGTGGGGGAGGGCTCGGGTCCTGCCGGGTCGCGGCTCCGTATCTTACCCGCCTCTTGGGGTGCCGAGTCCTCTCGGGTGTAGCTGCACGCTGTGCGCTTTCCTGTGTATTCTCGTCTCTCTTTTAGGAAAAGATGTATTTTCTGTGTTTTAGTAGATAAATATAGTGTTGGGAGGAGATTTCTGCCGCCCTGCTCACACCGCCATCTTCCCGGAAGTCAGGAGTTTTGTTTTTAGGTAGTGTTTTGATTACCAATTAAGTTTCATTGGTGGTAATTGGTCTATTCATATTTTCTGTTTCTTCCTGGGTCAGCCTTGGAAGGTTTTATTTTTCTAGAAAGTTGTCCATTTCTTCTAGGTTATCCAATTTATTAGCATATTGTTTCATAGTATTGTCTAATAATTCTTTGTATTTCTGTGGTGTCCATAGTGATTTTTCCTTTCTCATTTCTGATACTGTGTATGTGTGTAGACTCTCTTTTTTTCTTTGTCAATCTGGGTAGGGGTTTATCTATTTTGTTTATTTTCTCAAAGAACCAGCTCCTGTTTTCATTGATTCTTTCTATTGTTTTATTCTTCTCAAATGTTAAAAATTTCTTCTCTGATCTTAATTATGTCCCTTCTTCTACTGACTTTCAGCCTATTTTGTTTTTCTTTTTCTAGTTTCATTAAGTGTGAGTTTAGACTGTTCATTTGCGATTGTTCTTCTTTCTTCAGGTAAGCCTGTATTGCAATATACTTCCCTCTTATAATGGCCTTCACTGTGTCCCACAGATTTTGGGGTGTTGAGTTGTTCTTTTCTTTTTTTTTTTTGAGTTGTCGTTTTCATTTGTCTCCATATATTGCTTGATTTCTGTTTATATTTGGTCATTGATTCACTGATTATTTAGGAGCATGTTGTTAAGTCTCCATGTGTTTGTGGGTATTTTTGTTTTCTTTTTATAATTTATTTCTAGTTTCATACCTTTGTTGTCTTGAGAAGCTGGTTGGTGCAATTTCAATCCTTCTGAATTTACTGAGGCTCTTTTTGTGGCCCGGTATATGATCTATTCTGGAAAATGTTCCATGTGCACTTGAGAAGAATGTGTATCCTGCTACTTTTAGGTGGAGTGTTCTGTAGATGTCTGTTAAGTCCATCTGTTCTAAATGTGTTGTTCAGTGCCTCTGTCTCCTTACTTATTTTCTCTCTGGTTGATCTGTCCTTTGGAATGGGTGGTATGTTGAAGTCCCCTAAAATGAATGCATTGCATTCTATTTCCCCCTTTAATTCTGTTAGTATTTGTTTCACATGTTTAGGTGCTCCTATGTTGGGTGCATAGATATTTATAATGGTTATATCCTCTTGTTGGACTGACTCCTTTATCATTATGTAAGGTCCTTATTTTTCTCTTGTTTTGAAGTCTATATTGTCTCATACAAGTATTGAAACTCCTGCTTTTTCTCCTTATTACTTGCATGAAATATCTTTCCATCCCTTCACTTTTAGCCTATGTATGTCTTTGGGTTAGAAGTGAGTCTCTTGTTGGCAGCATAGAGATGGGTCTTGCTTTTTATCTGTTCTGTAACTCTATGTTTTTTGATTGGTGCATTCAGTCATTTTACATTTAGGGTGATTAGTGATAGATATGTACTTATTGCCATTGCAGGATTTGGATTCATGTTTACCAAAGGTTCAAGGGCAGTTTCTTTAGTATCTAGCAGTCTACCTTAACTCACTTATTACACCATTATGAACACAATCTGAGGTTCTTTTTTTCCCGCCCTTCTTTTTCTTCCTCCTCCTCTCTTTATATGTTAGGTGTCATATTCTGTACTCTGTGTGTCCTTTGACTGACTTTGTGGGTAGTTGATTTAATTTTTCATTTGCTTAGTAATTAATTGGTCTACTTCCTTTACTGTGTTTTTATTTTCTCTGGTGACAGCTATTTAGCATTAGGAGCACTTCCAAATACAGCAGTCCCTTTCATATACACTTTAGAGATGGTTTGTGGGAGGTAAAATCCCTCAACTTTTGCTTATCTGGAAATCATTTAATCCCTGCTTCAAATTAAAATGATAATCTTGCCGGGTAGAGTATTTTTTATTTGAAGCCCTTCTGTTTCATTTCATTAAATATATCATGCCACTCCCTTCTGGCCTGTAAGGTTTCTGTTGAGAAGTCTAATGATAGCCTGATGGGTTTTCCTTTGTATGTGATCTTTTTTCTCTCTATGGCTGCTTTTAATACTCTGTCCTTGTCCTGGATCTTTGCCATTTTAATTATTTTGTGTCTTGGTGTTGTCTTCCTTGGGTCCCTTGTGTTGGGAGATCTGTGGACTTCCATGGTCTGAGAGACTATTTCCTTCCCTTGATTGAGGAAGTTTTCAGCAATTATTTCCTCAAAGACCCTTTCTATCCCTTTTTCTCTCTCTTCTTCTTCTGGTA
Source organism: Smutsia gigantea (assembly GCA_032199065.1). Lineage (NCBI taxonomy): Eukaryota > Metazoa > Chordata > Mammalia > Pholidota > Manidae > Smutsia > Smutsia gigantea. The sequence continues at coordinate 3,882 of JAVSCE010015288.1, forward strand.
CCCCTATAGTGCAAATATTGTTCCGTTTGGATTGGTCGCACAGGTCTCTTGGTATTCTTTCATTCCTAGAGATCCTTTTTTCTCTTTGTGCCTCAGCTTCTTTGTAGTCCTCTTCTCTAATTTCTATTTCATTTACCAACTCCTTTACCTCATCTAGTCTGCTTTTGAATCCCTCCATTGTATGTTTCATTTCAGATACTGTATTTTTCAAAGTTTCTATCTCTTTCTTGAAGTCCTCCCTGAGGTCTTGAATATTTTTTTGTAGCTCTGTGAGCATGTTTATGACTTTTATTTTGAAATCTTTATCAAGAAGATTGGTGATTTCAGTTTCTCTTAGCCCTCTTTCTGGTGTTTGATGGATTTTGTTTTGCACAAGGTTCTTTTGCTATTTCATATTTCTAATGATTACTATGGAATAGTAACTTTGTGTAGGCAGCACCCTCTAGTGCACAGGAGCTCTACTCTGTGGAGTTTCCCAGCACCTTGAGCAATGGCGGGGTATGTTGGCACATGGCACCAGTGCTTGCTGGGAGGAAAGAGCTCTTTCCTGCTTCCTGGCTACAGTGCCTGCCTCCACTGCCATGGCCAGTGGGCCAATGTGCAGGGAGGAGCCTCTGCATTATGCCCTTGTAGCTGCCATAGGTGGGGCCGTCCTCCAGCTGGCCTGGTGTGATGGCAGGGGCAGCAAGTTTGCAAACCAGTTCTGGCCAGGAGGAACAAGCAGCAGGCTGCATATTGCAGTGGGGGAACTCAGCACACATCGCCAGCCATGGGGATGGAACGCCTGAAGCTCCTGAAAGTTTTCAACCTGCTGGGCTGAGTGGTATGGGACAATTTTGTCCACCTATCCTTTCTCCTGATCAGCAGGCTCTGTGTAATCCTTGTCCCTTTAGTGCCCCTCTTGCTCTTGGGAAATCTTTCAAAGTGCCTGCCTTTGTTTTGTCCTGGAGCAGCCAGTTGGGAGTAACTATTCTCTACAAGTGGCTGGAATCTCAGTCTCTCCAAATATTCTTCCTGTCTTTGCTTTCCAACCCCACTAATCTCCAGTGTACCATGTAATGTGGGTTGGTGCTGCTGGAGCAGATCTCCAGTGATGGGTGTTTAACAGTCCTGGGCTTCTACTCCCTCCCAGCTCCGTTTTTCTTCCTCCCACCAGTGGTCTGGGTTGTGGGGAGGGCTTGGGTCCCTCTGGATCGTGGTCTTGCTTCTTCACCATTTTCTAGGAGGTCTTCTCTTTTCCCCAGATGTAGGTCATCTGTTGTAGCCTTCTTTTTGGTTGCTTTTTCAGGATTAGTTGTATTTGCTGTATTTTCATGTTATATATATTTTTGGGAGGAGGTTTTTGCCTAACTTCTCACACTGCTATCTTTTTCTACCAGGTAATATATATGTATCATTTTCATATTTAAAATCAGAAAGAATACTGATGTTTCTAGAGCCTCGATTTTGCTGGATAAAGAGACTCCTCTTTTCATTTTTTATGAGCATTTCTTCCCTCTGTTCTCCATGAGGTCTGAATAAGGCAATTCTCTCTGTCCTGTGCCTTGGGGCTCTTCTCCTGCAGTGACATTCACAATATGACGTTTTGGTTCAGAGCCTGGTGAGGAAGAAGGCCCAGGGGCCAGAGGGCTGATTACAGTTCTAATTTACAATTATACAGTGATTTTTCACACTGCTCATGGAATCTTCCCTGTTTGAGTTGGAGAGTTAGAAGGATCTGATTTAATCAATGCAGCACAGGCTGTGATTATCATAAGAATTTGGCGTATTAAATTGAATTGGGAAGTATTGGGTGAGAAATGTAAATTGTTTTCTTCCATTCTTCACTCCTGTACAACTATGTTATTATTGTTTGCAGTTGACCCTATGAAGAAACATGAAATGACTTATCCTACTGTCTTTGAATTGGGGACCGTTGAGCCATCTAAGTGGTCTCTTTATGCTCAAGATGCAAACAGATGGTGCTGCTGGTGGAAGCTGCCTGGGATGGAGACAATGTCCCTGCAGTCTGGTCATTTTTGATTCAAATGCTGTAGGCCTACTTACTGTGGTTCTTGATGGGATTAAAAAAATGATTTTTGTTTTAAAATATATTTTTTATTTCTGTGTAATAAAGAATATGGTTGACCTTTGTCTTTATTTTCTGAAAGATAACATCTACACTTGGAATTTCCCAACTAATAGGAGTGTCTTTGTTATTCATGGGGGGCCCTGAGAGTTTATGCTAATAAGGTGACTCAGACTGTGGATTGGCCATGTGAGAAAGACCAATAGTGTGAATAGAGGGTTGGGCTGTGAGCCATGTGATATTCAGCCTGACCTCTATTGAGGAGAGGAGGGTGTGGCCAATGACTTAATCAATCCTGGCTAATGAAACTGTAATAAAACTCTGGACACCAAAGCTTGGGTGAACTTCCCTAGTTGGCAATACTCTGTGTGTTGTCACACATCAGTGCTGAGAGGGTAACTTGTCCTAACTTCAGGGGGCAAGAACATTGGAAGTTCTGTATTTGGGACCCTCCCAGACTTCACCCTGTGTGTCTCTCCCTTTGGCTGGTTCTGACTTGCATCCTTTGGCTATGTGAATTTCAAATTGTAAGTAGAGCATTTTCCTGAGTTCTGTGAGTCATTCTGGTGAATTACTGAATCTGAGGGGATAGTGGGAACTCCTGAGTTTGTAGCCAGCTGGTTAATGTGAGAGTGGCCTGAGGACTCCCAAACTTGTGGCCAGTGTCTGAAGAGAAGGCAGTCTCATGGAATGTGGCACCTTTAACTTGTGAAGCTTGGCCTGACTGAATAGTTGGTATCAGAAGTCATTGCAATTTCCCTAACTATGTATCTTATGAAATTTAAAACTTAAAGAAAATTTGCAAGAGTAGTATAATGAATACTCATATAACCTTCACTCAGAGCCTCCAATTTGCTAATTGGAGTATTTTATTTCTTTCTCTGTGTATATTAAATATTTTTTCCCTAACCAGTTGAAAGTTGCAGACTTTCAGCATCCCTGAACACTTCAGCATGGACTTACCCAGAACCAGGATATTCTCCCACATAACCCTAATATCATGATCACTCCTAAAAAATTTAGCATTGATACAATAAATATTCTCTAATATACCATATTTGTTTCCTCCATTGTCCCCTAATATCCTTTATAATTTTCCCTTTAGAGTTAATGATCTATTCAAGGATCACACATGGCATTTGCTGTAAACTAGTTTCCAGAACTGTCCCCACGATTTATTTTACTTTATTTTTTTGTCTTTCATGGCATTGATACATCTGAGGGGGGCCAGGCTACTTGTCTTGTATGTTGTCCCATGATCTGGAGTTGTCTGATTGTTTCTTTGTGCTTAGATTCAGATTATATATCTTTGGTAAGAATACAAACTATGTGGCTGATGTGTTGGTGAAAGGTTTGGACTGGAAAAGGGACAGAGTGTATTAGCAGGGAGGTACAAATATGCAACACCTGGCACGTGGAAGAAACGTTTGGGACAAGGGCCAAAGTGTGTGCTGGGGACGGTTCACAGAGCAGGAGTGTTGGAGTTGCCTGAAGCCCCTCGTGTCTCCTCACTCTTCTGATGCCATCTCATCCAAGCCCAACCCAAGGCTCAGGGGGGCTCTCACATTCCATCTCCATCCCAGATTACTTCCCCAAGCCCAGTTCTGGTTTTCATCTCAAAGCTGTCTCAAAGGTCCTTCACACTCAACATGTTCAGTACTGAACTCCTGAATCTCCACACCAGCTCGCTCCCCAAGACACTCCTCTGGTGTCCCATCTCCAAAAATGGCACCGCCCGCCATTTAGTTCTGTGAGCAAGAAACCTGGGTGTGATCCAGGATGCTTGCTTCTCTTCCCCCTCCTATAGCTAGTCCATCGCCAGCTCCTGCCATTTTGACAACCTGCACAGCTGTCAAATCCATCCACTCACTCCATCATCTCTGCCACCAGTTTAGTCTAAACTACTATCTGCTGCAGCCTCCTAACTGGTCTTCAGGCTTCCACACAGGTTCCCTTCTGAATCTGCTCGCCATAGAGCAGCCATTGTATCTTCTGACTGCACCATCATCCCTCTTAGAATCCTTCAGTGGATACTCAGTACTCTTTCAGAAAGTACTAAGGCCACTGGCCTCTACCTAAATTATCGTTGTGCACCATTCTTCCCCTTGATCTCTGCTTGCAGTCACACTGTCTCCCTTTCAGTCTTTCAAGCCCCAAACTCTTCTCCTGCTCCCCAAGATGTATGCACATGTTCTCCTTATGTGTGTTTTCCCTTCACACCTACCCTTTCCTGAGGGTGGGTCCCTGCTATACAATCTTAGAGCACTCTATTTTTTTCCTCGTAGCCCTTATTACTGATTATATTTCTGTAGTTTGTTCAGTGTTTCCTTACGATCCATCTCACCTGCTGCCAAGCTCCCAAGAACAATGACCTCATCTGTCTTCCACTCCTTGGTAGCCCAGCATGTAGTACACAGGGCCTGGCACTCAGGAAGTGCTCAATAAATATCTGGGATGCGTGATTGGCTTCTAGGAGGCCTAATGGGAATTCCAAAGGGCATGTATGCCCATGCAACTGTAAAAGAATTCATTCCACACACTCTCTTACAGTCTTGCTAAGCTTGGTAAAATATTATCTATCTTATCTGCTCAGTCTGACTTCAAAAGCCCATGGGGAAATTTTTATTTCAAAGCTGTTCCTATATTTAAACTTTTTGAAAAGGAAGAAGGACCAGCATTTCTCCCATCTTTCCGTTAGGTCTTGAGCCATCTAAGCTCGGAGGGTGGCCAAGGCAACAAATGAAGTGAGAGGCCATTGATATGCAAATGTGTCATTAAGCTTGGAGGCCCCACCCCAGAACTGTCTTAATTCTTTCCCAGTCAAATCAATTTGCATTAAAAATACTCAGTCTTCCAAACTTGAAAGTATTCTCCAAAGTTAAAATGCATAGAAATTAAACTATTGAAAAAATTGAGCTTTCAAGACAGCACATTGCTGTTTTTTGGGGAGCTAGCTGGCTGGCTGTAGAGAAAATGGAAGTTCCACGGTCAGGATCCTCACCTGATCATGGTCTGCTTGCCCACTGCTCATGTGTAATGTGTGAAGGCACAAGCTTGCACACGTGTGGTTAATAAATTATTATTGATTCTGTATAAAGAGCTTTGCCCAGGGCTGCAGGGCTGCGAGGCCACGGAGAGGATCCGGGGGTGGAGACGAGCTTGCTGTATGCAGACTTGCCCTGAGGTGGAAGGGATTCTAGCGCTTGACCTGCCACCACGAGAATAAAGCTGGGTATGAACTCTTTTACCCCAAGAACTTTCTGTTGTCATTTTTTGGTCTCATGGAATCCAGAAGGAAACTGCCTGGGGCTGAAACCCTCAGGCGGGACCACTGTCCTTCAACAATTATGTTCTGTTTGGCTTGTGAAAGGACTACTGGATTAAGAAGGACACTCTTAACCTTGGACTGACCGCTATAGTTTCCATGGAGCATGGACACACCAACAGTTCAGGTAGATGCTGCTGGAGACATTACTACCATTTTTAAGGTATGGAAACAGACCCAGAAGGATCATGTGATATATCCAAGACTCAAACCTGAGTCTTCAGATTCCAAGTACTGTACAGGGTTTCTCTCTCAACTGTTTTTAGACAGTCAAATCTGCCACAGGCTGTGATTCTCTTTAGAGCAGAGACAAAACCTGCCCACTCTTTGCCCAGTGGATTTCACAGGAGCTTGGGAATGAATGTATTTCTAATCTCACAGAAAAGAAGCAAAGCAAATTCTTTCCAGCAAGAGGGAGGGGAGCCTTTCATCTGTCCTGCTGCCTAAACCTGGTTTCACACAAAAGTCCCAAGTGCCGTAAAATCACTTCTGTGGCTGGATGCCAGGGTCACAGTTGATGACTTGAGAGGCAGAGGAGCTTTGGCAGTGATTTCAGGGAAATGGGATTTGGCTACTGAAGCCCAGAGCTTGGCTCACTGCAAACCTCACGCCAGCATCGTCTCCTCCTGCTAATGGATAATGTGCTGGTGGCTCCCGCACCTGTGGACAGCTCCGTTCTCTGCTTTGAATCTGCAGCCATATAGCCTTTGGGATTAGAATGTTATTCTCTGATTCAAATGATTCCTTTCTTTTCTGCAAAACGGACATGGAAGGAAGTAGGTGGTGGATAGGAATGAAGGCTCCTCTGCCCACCAGCTCTGTGATCTTCAGCACGTGACTGCTCTGATCCTCGGTTTCCCAATCTGTAATAATTGACCCCATCTCATAGGGGTTCTGGTGAGGATCAAATGAGATACTGTAATGGAAATGCTTAGCTTGGTGCCTGGCATCAAATATAAACAAAGCTGGACACTAGTTAAAGTGGTAAGGATGGATTTTAATCGGTAATAACTATTACCAATAGGGAGAAGAGTCCAGTGTGAACTGAACTGAACTCCACTCTGATTTGTGCAGAGGTGACTGGGCCTTTTAAGGGGAGAATGAGGGACTAGGGAGGTGGGGCGGCAGGGCTCAGGAGAGTCAGGGAAGTGGAACTTACAAAAAGCAGAAAGGGGCTTGGTCCACATGAAACCCATCTCAGTTTGCCCTTCCTCTCCCACATGAGGCTGGGAGAAAGGTCTCAGATGAGCCTGGCTAGAGCTTAGCCAAGGAGAGAATCTTTGTCATGACCATGTAGCAATAAAAAGAGAAAGTAGTTATTCATTTTTAAGTAAGTTAGAAAAGGGACTCTGGGAACAACACTGAGTGGGAGCACTGCATAGGGACACGTGTGAGTCACTGCATGTCACTGGGGGGGACATTGCATGAGGACACGGGATGGTTTGTGACAAATAGCTGCATCAGATGGCAGCTCAAGAAGGTGGGTCAGACTTGTGTTTTTGTAACCTTGGGACTAATGTTCAAACAAAAATATGAAAGGGTAAACTTTACAGGATAGCTTTTGATGTTTCATTGACATTCTGGTTGAGCTGGCTCTCAGATTGAGGTCTGGCCAACTCCATGGCTGGTAAGCCACCGTTATCTTGCACAAGGTTGCATTGGGAAAACCACACCATAGTCCTGCGGGCCATTCAGTCATGGTGGGCAGTGCTGGCAGGCCAGGGGTACTGTTCCTGACGGAGAAAAGGAGTGGAGAGGGGAGAGTTTAGATGAAGGAATTTAGGTCCAAGCTATGACCAAGAGCCAGTCTTCCTTTCATGGGGTGGGGGTGTTGGGTTGGATAGGGAAAGGGGGGGAACCATCCTTTGTGCTTTGCCCAGACACCTGAAAGTGCATGCAGATTCCTTGGAGTGACTCCAGGCAACCCCAGTGGGGTCTACATTGTTGTTTTGAGTTTGGCTGTCTAACAGACTTTGCCTTATATAGGGGATATGTAATATCCTTATATAGAGGAAATGAAGCAGCTTGTTCATTCATTCATTCATTCATTTATTTCACAAGCATTTATTGAACACTGTAGTATCAGGGTTTGCCAGAAAAACAGAATCAATATGGGAGATGAGTTAATTAGCTAATTAATTAATTATAAGGAATTGGCTCACATGATCATAGAGGTTGAGAGTCCTAAGATTTGTGGGGTGAGTGGGCAAGCTGGAGACACAGGAGAGCTGATGGGGGAGTCCCAGCCCATGCTGGAAGGCCTCAGAACCAGGAGAGCCAGTGGTATGGTGCCAGCCTGAAGGGTGCTGTCTGGAGACTTAGGAACAGCTGGTGTTTCAGTTTGAGTCTGAAGGCAGGAAAAACATCAGTGTCTCAGTTCAAAGACAGTAAGGCAGTAAAATATTCTTTCTTGGTGGAGGGCCAACATTTTGCTGTATTCAGGCCTTCAACTGATTGGGTGAGGCCCACCCACACTGGGGAGAGCAATCTGCTTTACTCAGCCTACTGATTCAACTGTTAATCTCATCCAGAAACTCCTTCACAGACACACCCAGAATAGTATTTGACCAAAGGTCTGGGCACCCCCTGGCCCAGCCAAGTTAACCCATAAAATTAACCACATAGTTACCGACCATATGCTAGACACATTTCAAGGTACTGGGGACACTGTGGTAAAGGAACTTTGCTGCCCTGTTTTCTGTTGGGGCAAAGAACTGGGAACAATATGCGAAGGGCTTGAATTTTAGAGGGAGAGATGGACCAAAAGTCAGGTCAACACACAAATAAGACTTTAGCAAGAAGTGAGTATTAGGACAGAGGGATGCTGTTTCACTGGGCAATCAGGGAAGGCTTTTCTGGGGAGGTGACTCCAGAATGGATATTTAAATGTGGCAGAGTGGCCACATTAGGGAGGAAATGTTCATACTCAGCCTCCCTTCCTTGTGCCAGTTCCAGGTGGCAGAACTTACCGCAGTGGTGATGGCGGTCACCACCGCCTACAAACTCTGGAGTTGGGGCTACTATTCAAGGCCCAGCATTTCTCTAAGAGCCCCCCTGGAGTGCGGCAACAGGACTCCACCTGCTCGAGTGATCCTGCACACTCCCAGCACCTCTAACTGAGCCTCACACCTTCTCTGAGAGGTAGCCAGGGCTGTGTTGGTGTGCAGACGTGCCCACATAGAACTTCTCCTTCTAGGGAAGACCCCAAATAGGAATTTTTTCTCTAGAGTTTCTTGTTTCTCATTCTCTTGAGAGAAAAGAGAAAAGGGGGAAGGTAAGAAGGTAGGAGACAGGCCTTTCAAGGAAGCCAGAGGCAGGAACCCCTGACCTGTCATGTCAGCCAAAGGAAATCAGTATTGATTCATTACAATGACACCATCATCAACAATAATATTTAACACGCACTGGCACTGAGTGCTAAGCAGTCTATTCACATTATCACTATTTTATTAAAAATAATAAATGTAAAATTAAACTAGTACAGAAGATATGCAGTAAAATATAAATTCCCCTTCTACCCCAATCTCTGTTTCCCTCCTTAGGAGCAAACATTGTTTCTTGTGTATCCATCTACATGGATACGTACATGGGCATGTCCTTCAGATAATGACAGAGGGTTACGTTTCATACAGTTGGTTCTGCTCCTTGTTTTTTTCCATGTAACAATGTATGTAATATATATAATTAAGCCACTTTCCTTTTGAGGGGAATTTAGGTTGTTCCCAGTTCTTTGCTCCTACAGAAAACAGGGCAGCAAAACTCCTTCTATGTATTTCTTTGTAAAAATACAGGTGTGAGTTTATCTGTAGAATGAATTCCTTAAAGTAAAATTGCTAGGTCTTATCTCTTTAGTCCTCACAGCATCCCTGGAAAGCAGGCACTGTTATTATTTCCATTTAATATACGGGGAAACAGATACAGAGAGGCAGAGGAGACTGGATTAAAACTAACTGCCGAGCACTGTGGAGTCTGCAGAGGGTAATGAGAAGCTGAGCCTTCTGGGACTCTAGACTTCTTGATATTAGAAAGAGTTTTAGTTTCTTTACCCAGGATCCATAAGAATCTGCATCCATAGCTGGATTAATCATAAGATAAAATTTGCTGCTGTAACAAATCAATTCTCAAATCTGAGTGTTTTAACAAGACTAAAGTTTATTTTTTGTTCTCGCAAATTCTGATGGAGGCTCTGGGTGCTCTCCTCCCTGTTTCAGGGATCCATGCTCTCTGAGATATTAACATCTCAACATGTGACTACCAAGGTTCCTGCAGCACAAAAAGAAACTAAGAGGTATGTAGGAGGCAAGCCAGCTCTTACTCATATGGAGTTGGAAGGGATACAGGTCACATTTGTTCACATTCCACTCACTAAAACCAGTAACATGGCCCTAATTTAACTGCAAGGGAGACTGAGAAATAGTTTTCTTTTGTCCAGGAAGAGGAAATAGTGTGGTGAGCATTAATTCAGTTACATATGCAAATATTCCATCCACCTTGAACAGGAAAATAGGGAATTTTAAGAAGCTTTGCTGAGCAATGTGGATAGAATGCCCACCTCCCTTTCTCCAAGAAAATGTCAGGAAAGAATCATTTGCCTTGCAATGCCTTGAGAATCAGAACCATATTTTTTCTGAGGTGACACTGTCCTGAGACTGGAAAAGTGGCCCAGCAACATTTGAGTTTTATTAATAATAATAAAAATATCAATGTATTAAATAATTTACTTAAACTAGAGCAGACTCAGGACTATTCCTATCATGTGTCTCTCACTCATTGATTCCACTATGCTTTTATAAAGGGGAGGGAAAGTAGGTGGAGTTCCTATAGGAATTCTGGCTTACTTTGTGTGTATAATTCTCTTCCATCTTATTTTGCTTCATAGAAAATGAAGAGTTACTCATAGGCTCTTAATCAGTAACTATGGAAATTACAAATTATTTAAGTGTTATAGTTCTCCAAAAGTTGTTTGTGTTATCATTTCAGGGCCCAGCCTTGGGAGTGTGTTGGGAATGTGCATGTCTGCAATCTTACATGTCATGTCAGCTAGGGCAATGCCATTGGCTCCAGTGATGTTGGGGGCACCAAATTGAGGGATGTATTGTTTCCTTCAGTTTCACTTGGCTGTCTGGCCAGATGAGTGGAGAAAGATGATAACTGAGTTGACTGAAGGTTGGCAATCTGTTGGGTAGAAGAACAGAGGGGTGGATATTGAAGCATTAGCAAGAGTCGGGGAAAGGATGTTCCAAGGGTCCAGCTGAAGAGGGAAGAAGATGAGGTGGTGATTTGGTAATAATGATTTGGAGAAAGGTAGGAGGGGCCCAGAAGCCAAGGAGTCTCAATCATGTCAAAGAAGAGGTATCATGGGAATGAGAAACGGAGTGAGAAGGGAACAAGGGCGAATGTAAAATCAAGAAGGACCTGGAGGGTTGGAATGGTCTTCTACAAGAAGGTTGCATTGTTCTAAGATCCTGGCACGAGGGCTGAAGATAACCCAACCTTAGAGGTGTGAGCCTCAAAGCAGAGAGGGTATTTTCACATATGTGAAAGCATCACGGTCTGCCAAACTGTTCACACTGGTTATTTTGACAGGGAGAGGGATGTTGGCTATTCATTCATACACCTCTGTATTCATTGGCATGTTGCAGTGACCAGAATTGCCTTTGTAGTCTGAAAGGAAATCTATGAAAGTCTAGAAAAATTTTAGACAATTAAAAAAACTTGAAAAGAAAACTGATAGTTTAGAAGAAGTGCTTGCCATATAGTAGGTGCTTTATAAACGTTATTTTTCTACATTACCACTATTACCGTGGTTAATGGCAACACTCTTCATGCCAAAACAAACTCTTAGTTTTCTGGTTAAATTCCTGCTGCTGCCTCTCCCCTGTTCTCTGACTCCCATGCTGCTGGTGGGTGAGTAATGGAACTCATTCCTACATGCTTTCCTTCCTTCTTACTGAGTTATGTTCCTGTGTCATGTAATGATAGGGTCTCAGTATTTGGATTTGGGCTTAGCGGGAGAGAAGACCCCACTTAGGTTTCATGAGCAGCTGCTCCATCTCTTCATTAACAGATATTTATTGTCTTTGGCAGATATTGTTGTTTTTATACCCAACACCCTTTCTCTGATTTTCCCCTGCCAACAGAATCTTGATTTTGTTCAGGCGGCAATGTGCCTGGCTCCACTCCTGTTCCCTTTTGATAATGATTAGTCTAGAAGTGGGCCAGCTCTGGCGAATGAGGTCAAAGTGATGTCGGCTGGGAATTCTGGGAAACCCTTCCTCCCTGGTAAGATCGAGCAGCCCTTTAGCTGCGAGCCCTGTTGCTTTGTGCATTGCCCTAGGAGGGTGAGGAGGATGTGATGGCTTGTTGCTGGGACAGCCACCCCAATACGAGAGCCCACTCGAGGCTGGGAGCATGGATGGATTCCAGGAGCAGATGTTCTTGATGACACTGCTGGGTCACCCTCCTCCAATCTACTGATGGATTTGTTATGTAAACAGTAAATATTCTTATGGTTTAAGTCATTGTTAGTTGGGATTTCTCTTACCTGCAGCTGAAAACATTCCCAACTGGAATAGTGCCCTACCCTGTGCTGGATGCTGGGATGTAGGGCTGAACTGGATAAATCTCCTGCCCCCAGGGAGCTCACAGCCTGGTGGAGAAGCACCTCTTGCAAGCTGCCTCTGGGCATGAACAAAGTGCATAGATAGTACTGAGCTGGGACGGTGTGGTGGTGTGTAAGTGTCTGTGGGACACCCATGGTCCCACTCATCCTTGGGTCCCATCATTTGTAGTCCCACCAGACTCTCAGGACATGAGCTGTGATTGCCAGGAACTGGGTAGCTCTCTCTTTGAAGGTAGACACTCGCTTTTCAGAGAAGCATTCAGATTACACAGGGGCTACAAATCAACACATTATTTTAGGCCATTTCTGGGCCACAATTTTATCCTCCTCTTAGCTATTTACTGCATGCAAATTTTCCACTCCATGCAAATCAGTCACTTTATGCAAATCATCTACCGTATGTTCCCAAGCCCCAGCACCTGTGCCAGGCAGAATCCGATGATGCAGGCCTTGGAGCATTAAAGTGCAAACACTTAACTCAAGTAATCTCTCAGGGGGGTGGAGGAGAGTGGAACATTGGATGACGTGAAAGCCGCCTCTGCAAACAGCCTGCCTGCCTTACAGGGCATGCTGAACTCTGCTGCCTCCCCTACCTCCTCTTCCCTAGCTACCTGCAAGCCCCTTCCAGGTGGTAATGACTATTTGGAGTAAATATTTTGATGTGAGTGGAATGATTAAGTCCCGGCTGGCTCTGCACAGAACCTTAAGGCAATTAAGTTTCCCAGTCAGTGTGGAGCACATCATTGTGCCTGGATGGGCTCAGCTAGGTGCTGTAAGGAGCCTGCTTTTCTAAAGGCAGGTCTCCTGGGGGATGGTGTGAAGCTGTGGCTGCTTAACCTTAGATGAACACTGCAGTCACCTGGGGAGTTTTAAAAAATACTCATGCCTGAGTCCCACCCTCAAGCATTCTGAGTTAATTGATGCAAGTTGTTATTATTTCTTAGGTTTGGGTATCTGCAGCCACACAACTGAGCTGTAATTCAAGGACACATCTTCAGAGAGGACACAGAACACTGCACCCCGAATACTGTTGAGTCTCTCTTCTGTTCTTCCATGTCAGCCAGGGGCCCCACGATAGAGTATTACAACATTGGCCCCTTCTGTGGACACCAGGTGGGAAAAACTCCAGATACTTTTCTGTTTAACCTGTAATTTAAGCACTCCAACCCTGATGGAAGATAGTATTAGTTTTATTTTATTGAAAACTCTGCCTTAGAAAGGAAAAGTGCCTCACCTAAAGTCTCCCAGCTAGAGAGTAGCAAAGATGTATCTGACAGCCTCCAGTTGTACAGCTGGTCAGTCAGTCCTAAGACACCACTTATTTTTTCTGAGATTTAAGCCTTGTCAGAGCCACCCCACTCCTGGTTCCAAGCTGGGGACCCTGCACATTAAAATCCTCCTTCTCAGGCTGTTGTCCTGACCCTCTGTAGACAGGAGGCCCAGCACCACTTGAGGGGCCCAGCCAGGTGGACAGGAAGAGCCTTCCCACGGACTCCACGAACCAGGCCTGAAAACAGGGGAGCTGCCTGCCAGAGGAAGGTCCTCGGTGCCAAGACCAGAGAGTTCCAGTGCAGGCTCTGCTCTTTCGTTTGGCCCTGGAGAAGTCTCCTTAACGTCTCTGAGCTTCAGATCCCTAATTTATAAGATGCAGATTATAGCCGCATCTTCTTTTTCGGTCCTCGTTGGGATGATTTAAGATAATGGCTGTAACGTGCCTAGAACAGGGCCTGGTGCATAACAGGTGTTCACCTTCTGTTAATTTGTTTCCTTTCCCCTTTCCCTTGATTTCCTTTGGTACAGATGACATAGGTTGTGATTTTTACAGAGTTTGTTGCTAAATAGCAGACAGGACACAAAGGACGTAATCACAGAGAAGCTGAAATGGCGACATTATTGATTTAATTCTCTAATGTTAAAAAATCAAGCTCCTAAAGGAGCTTTTCAATCGAGCATATTGTGTGGTTCTGGAAACCCCAGCAGGGCAAGTATGGTGCCTGCTGTTCTCCATCACAAATCCACGTCTCTCTGGGTTGTTCTGAGGACCACAGGGAAGGGGCGCTCAGGGAATCCCCAGCTGGGCACACCCCCTAGGAGCCCCACAGCTCTTCCCTCCCTGCCTTTCTTGGGGTGTGGCCTCTGAGTTCTCCGCCACCGTTCTGATGTTGCAGCGTCCCACAGAGGTCTCTGCATGGCTGACCTAGGAGATATTGGATCAAGGAATGAAGGAAGGAAGGTGTGGATAAAGTGAAGGTTCCTATGGCCAGGATTCTCACCTGGCCCTGGTCGGCTACCTCATTACACACATGTGGGCAATAGTTTATTATTGACTCTATATAAAGAGCTTCACCAGCGACATGGTGGCAGGGCTGCAAGGCTACAGGAGAGCAGAGGCTGGAGTGGTGGCAGCGCCGAGGACAGAGACTGAGACGGCTGCAGGTAGAGAGGCCCAGAGGCAGAGACCGGCTTGCTGCCTGCAGACTCACTCTGAGTGGATGGGATTCTAGTGATTGACCTGCCACCGTGGGAATTAAGTTGGGTATAACCCTTTCACACCAAGAATGTTCCATTGTCATTCCTCGGTCACACTGAATCCATAGTGAACTTGCCCTGGGCTGAAACCCATTGTCAAGACAGAAGGAATGAGTGTTTCCCAGGTCTTGGAACCAGAGCAGAGTTTCCTCACTTTCCAGAATGACTGGGGTCCTACGGCTTTCTGTGCATGGCGGCTAGGAGGGTTTGCTAAGGGTTGACATGTTCTCTGTGGAGTGGAAAGGGTGGCACTAGGGGAGCTGGTCAATTTGGATTTAGGTCCTGATTCCAGCATTTATGACTTACATGCACTTAGGCATGCTCCTGGCCTCCCTGAGCTTCAGTGAAAGAAGCTGGGAATCAGAAGGGGAAGACCATCACCCAGGGTCGCACATTGGATACTTCAAGTGAGAGCCAGCATCCCAGACCCCAGTTCCTAAAGCCACCACAGGGTCCAGTTTCCCAGATGAGAATGCTTCTTTCCATCTTAAATTGGAATATTTTTCACCTCCTACACCATGCCCCCACCCCACCTGTCCCCTTCCTCCTTCTTCAGTTAAGGATGGGTCATGTCCAGGGCTGGTTCTCAGCAAATGATGATGTTTCTGTATGTACGACCATGGGCAAGTGGCTCATTCTCTGTATCTCAGGGTCATCTTGTATAAAGGGAGGAATGCAGTGGGACCCACCTTATGCCCTAAAAGGTAACATTCATGGGTCCTGGGATTAGGACTGGGACAGCTTTGTGCCTGCCCTCAGGTGTGCCTGCCCAGTGTAATTAGGGGTCTGGGAACCAACCTGCTAATTATAATGTTGTCACAAGTGCCAGAAAGGTGTGCCACGTGTCATGGAGCTCAGAAGGCTTCACACAGGGCATATTCTTAAAAATAGAATGAGGATTTTTGGCAGGCAGAGGGAATGGTATGAATGGCTGCTCAGAGGTGTGGAAGACCACTGTATGTTTGGAGAAAGGTAGATGGTATAGCCAGGCAGGTATGGCTATATAGTTGTGTATGGATTGCCAGTGCTGACTCCCTGGGTTCAAATCTCATTTCTGCTATTTCTTATCTGTGTGACCTTTGGCACATCTCTTAATCTCTGTATTGTCCAACTTTCCCATATGCAAAGTTGTGAGGATAATAGCAGTACTTACCTTAAAGGACGGCTTTTAGGGGGGTTAATTGGATATTCATCCTAGAATAGAGTAAGTGCTATATAAATGTTACCCGTTATTGTTACCCCCACCTGTTTTGAATATGGCAATTTCTTCTATCCCCACTGGTGAGCTGTGAGCTCCTTGGGGGTAGAAACTATGCCTTGCTCACTTGTCTCTCCCACAGGGCTTTACGCCACATTAGTTCTCAATAAAGGCATACTGAATTGACTTAGTTTCTGAAAGGGTGATACGTATAATCAATTATAATCAATTAAGCATTTTTATTTCTTGGTTCTGGAGAAGGAACTTTAAAGTTCCTTTCTCCCTGATTATGCTTTTTTTGTGTTGCTTGACATCAGATAGGGTAAAGGCAGGGAGCAGAGGTGGGCTATTTCCTGGAACATGGCCTCTTGCTAGTTGCATTCACATACCCGACATTGCTCACTCCTTCCTACAGCCAATGTAGCAGAGGTCTTCACACCCATTTACTAGAGGAGGAAACTAGGGCTCAGACAAGTGAAGTGACTCACCCAAGGTCACTGAGATAAGAGACAAAATCAGAATTCAAGCTCTAGGCTTATCTATGCTGAAGCCTGCCGTGGCCTCAGTGGTAGGAACCAGTATTTAGAGGTTATTAGGGAGCACTTGTTTTTCCAGTCATTCCCTATTCCTACTCTGTCTTTTCTCCAAAGCCACCGTCATCCTGTGGAGATGGTCTCAGAGCTCATCAGCTCTGAAGCTATGGTTCATTCTCAACCTGAGGAGTTCCCATTAGAGTTCACATTTCTTCCTGTTGTGTTTGTGGGACAGCCCTCTTCCCTCCACTGTGGCTTGACTTAATTACTGTAGATTTCAAGTTTGGGGAGACCCACTGTTTGTGTTTGTTGTTAAATTGCAGTTAAAATGAGGTTTCCTGGGCCATCTTGATGCCTACCTGGAGAATTTCAGCCAAGAGTCTCCTGGGTGTGGATGGAAACACTGTTGGTATTAATGGCTGTGGACATTGTTATTGAGAATGGAAGAAAGGCAGGAACAGAGGCCACCTACCCTTCCAGGAAAAGTGTCCTTGGGGAGTAGGGTGCTTTGCTGGAGGCAGGACAAAGTCTCCAATCTGGGCTCAAGTTGGCAGCTGGGCTGAAGCTGAAATAATTTTGAATAAGACTCAGAATGGCGTCTGTTTAAAGCATTCTGACTCCTTCCCTGGAAATCCACCCAAGTTCTTTGGCATGGAGGACTAAACAGAAAGAACCTGGTCACTCCTTCGGGCTGGAGAAATAGTTCCAAACACAGCCAGTGTAGGGAAGCATTTCCATCCCATGGAAGGTGGCTGTCTTGTGGCAAAGTGGAAGTGGCTGATTCCAGTCACCAGATGGCAGAGTGGAGAGCAGCGCTAGTGATAGTCTGGGTGGAACTTGACCTGTGGGAGGGAAGCTGGAGGGGCTGGGGCTGCCAGGGATGCTCCAGTGAGGACCCTGCTGGCCCGGCCTGGCAGAGGACGGGCTTCTCAAGAGGAGAGAAACAGTCAGTCGTCCTATGTCCTTAACTCTGGGACTGGTCTCATAATTCAGGGGCCTTGGATGCTGGGAGGCCAGTATCCCCTGGAGATCATGGCTCCTGCTTCCCCCTGCCCACTACCCCCACCCCTGGGCTCAGTCCATCCGCCAGGAGCCGCCAGCAGATGGGAAAGGAGGAGGAGCTTATCTTTTGGATGTGTGTGTACGCATTGCCGGAAACGAGGATGTGGCTTCCAGTACTGGCACTCACACCAGGGCAGGAGCTCCCTTCTCAGCCCTCGACACTAGCTCAGGCCTGGCCAGAGCCCTCAGCAGCCGCTCCCTCATCACTCAGAGAGGGTCTGGCAGGTCTCTGAAGACCAGAGCAACTGCACTGTTTGCTTTTGTAATTTTACCAAATAAAAGGGCAGACAATACACAGCAACAAAGTTCACTCCTACTTCATCCTCAGAATAATGTGTCTGGAGATGAATTAGAAGCTGATTTGACATGCATTTTAAATAAAAGGTCAAAGGCATTGCAACTCAAGACATTCCTCTCTGTTTCATGAGGCCTGGTAGCCTGTGTCACAAGGGCCTCCCGAGGAGAGAAGGGGCCACACACTCGTGCTTAGGGGCCAGGCGGTGGGGTGGGGGTGGGGGGCAGGCGGTGCTCTCCTCTCCTTTCTCTCTGTGAAGTGGACAGTGTTATTATGATCATTCCTGTCTAACGGATGTGGAAAGTGAGGCTCAGAGGGTGGATTAGTAATTTATGGCTGCATAACAAATCACCCCTGAATTTAGTAGCTTAAAATAACAAACATTTTAAAAATGATCCCATGCAGTTTCTGTGCACCAGGAATCTGGGAGCGGCTTGGTGGGGTGGTTCTAATTTAAGGTTTCATGAGGTTGTGGTCAAGATGTTCAGCTTGGACTGCCATCGTCTGAGTGCTAGACTGGGGCTGGAGAGTCTGCTTTCAGGACGGCTCACTCACACGGCTGTCGGGATGGCTCACTCACACGGCTGTCGGCAGGAGGCCACAGCTCCCCGGGCAGTGCTATAGTGAGGCCTCCAGAAGGGGCCTGAGGGTCAGTCTGGCGGGGTGTGTGCTTTCCAAGGCTAATGAGCCAAGGGACAACAAGGGGAAGCCACGTGTGTTTTTATGAACTAGCCTCAGAAACTACATAGCATCACTTGTGCCATTTCTATTGGTCACACAGACCAACCATGATACAATGGAGGGGGCTCTACAAGGACATAAATACCAGCAGACATGAAACATTCTTGAGACTGGCTACCACAGAGAGCTCAAATAACTTGGTCATTAAGTGGAGAGACTGCACTTCAGTCAAGGTACTTCTACATATAAGGAGAGGCCTTGGAGTGACATTCAGATAGGCTGAAGATTTGAAAGTTCATGTTTTGCCTATTTACTGAAAAAATTAAAAGTTGCTGGTTATTGTTTATCAGGGTATGGAGAAATAATCACTTTCCTTCACTGTTGGTAGAAATATCAAAATTTGAACTTTTCTTATACTCTGACTCAAACACCCTCCTTCTAAGATTCTATTATATGTGTATATAATATGTTACATATTATATGTATATAGCCTCACACACAACACATACACAAGTTTTTCCACTAATGTCCTTGTTTTGGTCTAGGATCCAATTTAAGACTCAGCATTCTATTTAGTTGGTATGTTTTCTTAACCTTCTCTCTGAGGTTTTCTCAGTGTTTTGTCTTTGCTTTCTTTTTTTTTTTTTTTTTTGGTCCTTCATGCCTTGATACTCTCAAAGATGACTGGTCATTTGTTTTGTAGAAAGACCCTTAATTTGTTTGTCTGGTGGTTTCTCATGATTCAATTGAAGTTAAGCTTTTTTGGCAGAAATACCATGGAAATGATGTGCCATCCTTCTTAGGGTATCATATCACTGACGTTGATATGTCTTATTACCTCTGATTTAACATATGTCTGCCAGGTTTATTCACTGTAAAGTTACATTTTCCTGTGTGTGCTTACTTAATAAGTACCTTGTCGGGGAGACACTTTGAAGTTATGCAAATATCCTGTTTCTCATTGTACTTTCAATGGTACTTGCTTGTGACATTTAGTGCCACGAAGTTTGCCTACTGGTGGTTTTCTGTTTCCATCATGCCTTTTACATGTATGAACTGGTATTCTGTAAGGTGGAGTCTCATTCACCTAATTTATTTATTCAATGATTGATTTATACCAGTATGGAAAGTAAATGTTTTTAGAAATTTATTTTTTATGAGATTAGCACAAATTAAACATTTTGAATTTTGAATTTTTTTTTTCAGCAAGAGAGAACCAATGATTTTTGGCAAAACAATCCTCTATCATGCAGGGCAAGAGAGAGCAGGGGCTTATGGGGGTAGGAGTCCAGCCTTGGGGGCCAGAACAGAGCATGAGCTTCCTTACAGCCTGGAGATTCTTAACTTCATTTTACAGATGATGAAACAGCTCAGAGAAGTTAATTGGCAAATCATGCTGGAGCTGGGGTTAGAACACACATCGGTCTGATTTCAGAGCTCACATGCATTCCATCAGCCTCCTTCAAACATCAGTGGGAAGTGAACCCAAAGGCGTCTGAATTTCTGCACCTATGAAGTGTCCTAACTATGTTGAGCTGTGACCCCATCTTCTTTTCCACTGCGGGTGGGGACTCAGTCTAGAGACTCTGCCCTGGGCAGCCTCCGCTGCTATTTTCCAGACTCACATCATCTGAATCTCAAAGATAAGGTTTTCTTTTAAAGAGCCTTTAAGGTCTTCCCCACCTGAGCATGACTTCATCCGACTACAGTTCTCATCTGCATGTATCTTAATTCTTTTTCAACACAGATTAGAAATCAGCTGTGCACGGGTATGTGTGTGAATGTGCACACACATGTGTGCATGTGTGTATTGCATGGTGGTGGGGGTTCGTGAAAGGGAACCAGGTAAAACACTCCCAATACTGGGGGCCAATTCAAAGCCCGTAGTTCCCAGCAGGCATCTCCCATCAGGCTTGTCCATGTAATGCACTGAAAACTCATGTCCTCTTTGAGTTTCTTGCCTTGTTGCGACTTCACTTCTCTGCTGTAACATCATAGGGGCAGCCTTATTTGACCCCCGGGGCTACACAAAACACCCTGCCCCATCACACTGACTTATAGCACCTGTGTCCTTCATAGCAGTGTCCCCAGGGCACCGGTATTTCAGCAGTTATTTGACTTATGACTGACGTCCTTACTAGCCCAAAAGTACCATAGTAGACAGTCACCCTATTTCCTCTTAGGAGAAAGAAAGATGAGCCCCTATACGTAAGAATGTGGCTTGGGAAGTGTCATCTTTCTCTAATTCGCATGTTGGTATTTCATACCAGTTAGCTCAGCAAAAGTGGATTTACTAAAGAAACTCTGAGTTTTCTGAAAACACAAAGGTTACAAGCCTTTGAATCCACACAGAATTTGAGGATTGATTTTTATATTTTTGATCTTTATAAAGGGCAGGCAGCGGATCATACTGTTAAATAGCAGGGCAGATGTCCTTATTAAGGTACCCAAAGTTGTGAGTTCTCAGAAACCGTGGGCTGAACACACCCTAACAGGTGAAGGGGCTGAAACAGCCCTGTGGTGTTATCAAAAGGGCCACAAGGTGGCGCCGCTGCCTCCCAGGCCTGACCGTAGAGACCCTGCTGTCAGCGCTGCAATAATGTAAAAGCGCCCAGCAAGTGAGAAGTGATTGCCTGACGGTACCCTGCTTGACTGGCCTTGAATTTTGGCTAATGATGGAGACTTCCTCACAGTGAAGACTTTGGGAGAAGGCCTCAGTGAAAGGTTTGTCGTCTTGGCTGTGCTTGCTGAAGGCTGTGTCTCCCCTAAAAGAAGAAGGAAAATGGCTGTGCCCTGAGAAGGGGGCCCTGTTCCCCAGAGCCCGGTTCCTCAGCACGGTGAGACCTCCAGCAGCAAGGCTCCCATTGGCTGTTCTCTCTGTCCCTCTCTCCTGGCTCCTTGCATCCGCCCCCACGCCTCTAACCTGTGAGCTAGCTGTTGTACCACTGAGCTGGTTCCATCGGTGTCTTGAGGGTCCCCTCTTGTTGTTTGAAGCCTGCATGCCCACTTGCCTGCACCTGGCTCTTGCTGTGTGCTGGAAACTGGGGACACAACTGCAAGCAAGACAGCTAGGGATCTGGACTGGCGTTTCTTCTCTGGCCCCTGTCCTGGTCCAGCCTGGTTCTGGCCAGCCCTTGCCCACAGTGGGGGCTCCTTTCCCCTCTGCCTCAGTTTCTGGCTGGGGTCTCACTGTGCCTGAGTGCATATCTTGCACAGTTTGATTATCTGAATTGTAGCTTTAATCTTGGCTTTGAGCTAATCTCTAGGAGCCTGCCTATCCTTAGGCACCTCATCTGATGGGCAAGGAATCTGACCTGATATAGGGTGACTAAGGGACCCCACTTGCTGGGGACTGAGGGTAGGTATTCTCAGGATGTAGAACTTTCAGTTTTAAAACAAGGACTGATGGTTTTCTGGGATGCGGGACATTCAGTGCTAAAACTTGAAAAATCCTGGGCAAATCTTGATGAGCTGGTCACTCCAGGTCAGTTTCCCCAGGCATGTGTCTGACAGGCCTGTCCTCCTTTCCTTCCCATCACCCGTGTTTCTGGGTCCCCGCTACTGGGCTGTGGGATGCCAGTGATAGCCCTGCCTGTCCTGTGCTTACTGTCATCTTCACAGCTGGTTGGGAGCATGGCTTAGCATGAATAACCACCTGGACAAGTCACTTAAGCTTTCAGCCTCAGGTTCTTGTTGTAAAATGGGTACAGTTACCCCTTCTCACAGATTTGTTGAGAGGATTAAGTGGGATCATGCATAGAAAGTGTTGGATATGAATGTAGACATGTGGGCGTAGCAAGAGGTCGATGATGCATTGAGTGAAAAAAGCAAATGGCAGAACAGCATGTGTCTAATGTCCAATCAGCTGGAATGCAGAGGGCAGGGCCAGCAGGGGTGGGTGG
Source organism: Smutsia gigantea (assembly GCA_032199065.1). Lineage (NCBI taxonomy): Eukaryota > Metazoa > Chordata > Mammalia > Pholidota > Manidae > Smutsia > Smutsia gigantea. The sequence goes on from JAVSCE010015288.1 coordinate 26,097, forward strand.
AGGTGTGTGGCTGGGTCTGGCAAGAGCCTGGAAGTAGACAGGGGCCCAATCACCTATGACCCTGGGAGCTTCCTTAAGGCGTTTAGATTTTACTCTGATTTTAAGCAGGGGAATGACCCAGTCAGGGGTGGGTTTCAGGAAGACCCTCCACCTCCGACTCACCCCCAGTTGCTGAGTGGATATAATGTCAGTCAACCACACAAAAACATTCCCCTTTTCCTTATGATCATTGCATTCTTTTTTCCTCTACAGCCTCTCCTGTCTCTTTACCTCATTTATTTATTCAGCAAATGTATGAGCACATACTCATTAGGATGAGGGGGTTTAAGTCACCGGGAGGGGGGCCCGGATACCCAGGGCCTCTACCTCTGATAGAGCCAATCCAAGGCTGATCTGTAAGATCCTGGCTGAGCTCTGGTCCCCAAGGCTTCCTGTAGATCAGACCATGGTGAAAGGGCCAGTGGAGGCTGAGTGACTGGCCCAGACAACGTGCAGGCCCCATCGTCTCCCTGAGGTGCAGGCTCTCTACATCAGGTGAGCTCTGAGCATGCGTCTTATTGAGCATTGCTACTGAGACTCTAGAATCCCCTTGCTTCTGAGTCCCGCTCTTCCAGGTTCCTGGTGACAATCCCTGCTCCAGGGGTGAGGGCTGGGAACTGAGGCAGGAGGAGGGCAGCCCCAGGTTTGGGGAGGGGCATGGATACATTCAGACACCATCACACTCCAGATAGAGTCAGGGCTTGTATGCTGTCCCTGGTGCCTCCTGATGAGTGGTACCAAACGCTGGCTCTGCCTTTTCAGCTGGCAGGACCTTCGCACTCTCCTGCACCTGCCGGCCCATAAGGCATCAGTGAGGTTCGAGGCCTCTACTCAGCCTCCCCTACCTCCTTCCCTGCTCTGACCTGTCTCTGTTTCCCTACTTCCTCTTTGTTTCTATGACCCTGACTTCAGTGCAGACCAGCGGTTTACGCTTGCCACCCTCATGTCTGAACCACAGATCTGCCTTTTTTTATTCCTCTGGCTGTCTTGGGTAGAACTTGCTGTCTGAGATCTGTCCCTAAAGATGCCTGTGCCTGGTGGCTCGTGGTCACCCAGGACAGCCAGTCTCATGTAAGGTGTGTGTATGGGAGGGGACTTGGGGGGCCACTGTAGGACTTGGTAGAAGCGGAATCAAGGTTGGGTTAGGTCAGGATGAGGAGTCCCTGGGAATCAGGCCAGGGGTGGGCCATGGGGGTCCTCACAGGGTTTTCCCAGTGGCACCATTCCTGGGGCAGCCAGAAACCCCATGTTTAGGATTTGCCAAGTTGGGAACTGGAGAGGTGCCTGGCTGTCCAAAGCAAGAGTAGGTGACTAGTTAAAACTGACGCTGGGGAATTTTGTCAAGTGTTTTATTGGTTCAACAGCATTTTTTTCCCTTGGATGTGATGCTGGAGGGACAACGGATGGTGCCAATTCCACACTCCTACCTCAGCCCCCTGCAAGGAATTCACAGTTCAATACCCTGGTTTTGTGAGCCTAAGGAGAGACGTTCCATGGCAGCCACAAGACTGGGCTGTGACCTGCAGCCAAGCCAGGCCCTGGAGGGCAGCCAGATCAGCATCACTGTGAGATGAGACCAGGGATGAGAGAGCCGGAGAGCTGCCATCGGCGGCCTGCCAGGGGAAGGGGCGCGCCCAGAGGCTGCTTGCTGCTGAAGGACAGAGAGAAGGGATAACTGTAGAGAGAGGGCCCAGGGCTTGCTCTTCCCCCTGAAGCACCACCTGCTAGCTGGGCACATCCTCCCCCCACCCGTCCGCAGCAGCCTTCAACTCCTGGCTGGGCTGCAGACAGGCCGTTGCTGAGGACGTATTTCTATGGAACCACGGCTCTGCCCTTTCCGACACAGCAGTGTTATGCATCATTGGGAAAGAACAGAGAAGTCAGCATGGATTCCCACGGAGGAGGCTAATCAACCTTTGAGAACCTCAAATTTTCTCATCTGTAAAGTCTTCTTTTTTTTTTAAATAATAATTTCCTTGCAAATTTTCTCTGAGGATTAAATGAGATAAACAGTCAGTAGGTCTGGCACCGTGTCTGGCTCACAGTGAGCACCTGATTCTAGACTCACGGAGCTCACGACTCCCAGACTTGTTTCATAAACCTTGGTCTTTCCTCCAGGCCCCAAGGTCATACCTGGAATTGTCTGCTGGGCCAATCAGCTGAGCTTCCTCTCTGCCCCGCCCCGTGCAGCATCACAAACTCACCGTCTCTAAACTCAACCGATGTTCATGAAGGTGTCAGTGCTAATGATCAGTGGTGATCTTTCATATTTGTGGGGGTCTTTCACAGTGTTTCCACATCTATTATTTTAGTTTAAGGGGCATTAAATCTTTTCTGGACCAAAGATGGGCTATAAATTAACTTTAAAGCAAACCCACTTATATAATCTTGATAATAACCCTGATTTGATATTGTCCTCATTTTATATATGAGAAAATATTTACCCAACAATAAAACTGGGTATCATCTTGTACTCCCCTCCCCCTTAGTTTCTCTCACTACGAGCCAGATTCCCCACCCCTATTGCCACTGCTGGGTCATTCCTTCCTGCCTCTCATTGGAGTCTTACTAGAGTTCTCTCTGCCTCAAATGCCCTCCCTCATCCTCCTGCCCACAGCAATTGCTCTAAGAGTAAAAGGTAATCATGCTACTTCTCTGTCTAAAAAGACATAAACCAGCCCCAAATGCCACATTTGGGTAGAGTCCACATTCTTTAGCGTGCTGCCCAGGATGCTCTGTGATCAGGCACCTGTCTGCCTTTCCCACATTATCTCTCATCACACCTTGCCTTGCTCCCCACTAAGCATTTCTTCTTATCCACTGGGGTGGACTCTGTCTGCTCAGCCTGATAGTATATATACTGGTTTGTCTCTTATATTATTATTTTTGGAAATAGGGGCTCTTAGAATCTTCAGAAAATAACTAGTTCAGCTCTTTTTCTGTTTTCACGTGAATTCATTCCTCTTATCTTTAATCATTCCTCCCGTCCTCTCTAGTTAGGATTTCTTGTCTGTGGTGGTTTCCTGTTCTGCTCCCCACCCCATGTGGCCTCAGGCTCCCTTGGCGACAGTGGGAGTGGGAAGAACATCCCAGCAGAAATCTTCTTGGCTTGTTTGGGTCTTACACTTTACCTCCGCAGTTCATGGTCACCTCATGCAGCCTCAGGGACTAGTAGAACTGTGTGTACCTATGAATTTTAACCTGCACTGGCTGACTACAGCCAGTAGGAGGCAGTCAGTCTGTAGTGTCCCCCAGGTTTTGAAAACTGTGAATTTAGTTTCACACATTTACAAGACCTGAAGTCCTTCTATTTCTTTCTCCATTCGGATCCCTATTTGGATCTATCTTGGGGGGTCTACTGTTGCCATCTATTCTGAAACTAACAGGCAGGCACTTCTGGTTTCTTTTATCATGCTATTTTAAAGTGGGGTTTTGGTCCTAGACAACATTGTGTGTGGTCCCAGGCAATCTTGCTTGGTATCTGTGGATTAATAATAAGAAAACCACAAATCCTATTAGTATAGGATTGTACTATTAGTATTGTACCAGTGTGCAAAGATGCATGAATAAGAATGTTCATTGCAGCTGTGATCATAAAATCCAAAATTGAAGACAACTGAAATGGCAGTCAGTGGTGGACTTATTAAATACACATGGTTATACCCATGTAACTGAACATTATGTTACCACCTAATATAGAAAGTTGACATGTATATGGTTAAGTGAAAATAACTAATTTTATGTCAAGTATGAAAGCATGATTCGATTTCAGTTAAAAAGAGATGATTATAGAAATGCACGCTCTTCTAAAGCAATCTACAGATTCAATGCAATCCCTATCAAAATACCAACAGCATTCTTCAATGAACTGGAACAAATAGTTCTAAAATTCATATGGAACCACAAAAGACCCTGAATAGCCAAAGCAATCCTGAGAAGGAAGAATAAAGCAGGGGGGAATATCACTCCCCAACTTCAAGCTCTACTACAAAGTCACAGTAATCAAGACAGTTTGGTATTGGCACAAGAACAGACCTATAGACGAATGGAACAGAATAGAGAGTCCAGATATTAACCCAAACATATATGGTCAATTAATATATGATAAAGGAGCCATGGATATACAATGGGGAAATGACAGCCTCTTCAATAGCTGGTGTTGGCAAAACTGGACAGCTACATGTAAGACAATGAAACTGAATCATTGTCTAACCCCATACACAAAAGTAAACTCAAAATGGATCAAAGACCTGAATGTAAGTCATGAAACCAAAAAAACATAGGCAAAAATCTCTTGGATATAAACATGAGCAACTTCTTCATGAACATATCTCCCTGGGCAAGGGAAACAAAAGCAAAAATGAACAAGTGGGACCATATCAAACTAAAAAGCTTCTGTACAGCAAGGGACACCATCAGTAAAATAAAAAGACATCCTACAGTATGGGAGAATATATTCATAAATGACATATCCGATAAAGGGTTGACATCCAAAATATATAAAGAACTCATGCACCTTAACAAACAAAAAGCAACTAATCCAATTAAAAAATGGGCAGAGGATTTGAACAGACACTTCTCCAAAGAAGATATTCAGATGGCCAACAGGCACATCAAAAGATGCTCCACATCCCTAATCATCAGAGAAGTGCAAATTAAAACCACAATGAACTCCGGGAAGATGGCGGTGTGAGCAGGGCGGCAGAAATCTCCTCCCAACACTATATTTATCTATGAAAACACAGAAAATACATCTATTCCTAAAAGAGAGACGAGAATACACAGGAAAGCGCACAGCGTGCAGCTACACCCGAGAGGACTCGGCACCCCAAGAGGCGGGTAAGATACGGAGCCGCGACCCGGCGGGACCCGAGCCCTCCCCCACCCCAGCGCACCGGCGGGAGGAGAGGAGTCAGAGCCGGGAGGGAGTGGAAGTACACCCCGCGAAGTAGCCAGCCCCGGTGATCCGCGCGGGGAGCGCTGACCCACATTGCGCAGTGCAGCGGAGATTGGAGAGACAGAGGGGCAGGATCTGAGCGGGGAACGCGCCAGGGGGCTTGCAGCCGGCTCCGGGAAGGAAAAAAAAAGTGCGCGCTTTCCTCAGCGGTCTTAAAGAGACAGGAGCCCAGCGGAGGAGCCGGATCGCCCCAGCACACTCAGCCCAGCAGGCTGGGAGTCCTGGGGAGTTTCAGACGCCTTAGCTGGCGACTGAGGAAGCGTAGCCATACTTAACACTTCTCACTGAGATCAACAGCCTCCTATTCGTTCCCACCCCTGCCAGAGCGATAAAGGGCCCTGAGGAGCGGCACAGTCACAGCTGTGGAATAGTGGGGCAATAGCGCCACCTAGAGCATTCCCACAGAATCTACGTCCGGTGGGCATTTTTGTTTTGTTTTGTTTTGTTTTGTTTTGTTTTGTTTTTGTTTTTTCTTTTCTTTCTTTTTTTCTTTTTTTCTTTCTTTCTTTTTTCTTTCTTTTCTTTTTTTTTCTCTTTTTTTTTCTTCTCTTTTTAAAGTCTTAAAGAGCCCAGCTGACATATGTGGCAACTATCAGTGACCAAATTATACAGCCATGAAAAGACAGAGGAATATGGTTCAGACCAAAATCAACCAGACAACCCCAGAGAGGGAGTCTGAAGGGATGGAAATGCACAGCCTCCCTGAAAAAGAATTCAGAATAAAAGTCATAACCATGCTGATGGACCTACAGAGAAATGTGCAAGAGCTGAGGGAGGAAGTGAGGGAACTGAGGAAAGACAATACAGAAATCAGACAAGCGATCGACGGGCTTAACAGCAGAATGGATGAGATGCAAGAGACTGTTAATGGAATAGAAAACAGAGAACAGGAGTACAGAGCAGCTGAGGCAGAGAGAGATAAAAGGATTTCTAGGAATGAAAGAATATTAAGAGAACTGTGTGACCAATCCAAACGGAACAATATTCGCATTATAGGAGTACCAGAGGAAGAAGAGAGAGAAAAAGGGATAGAAAGTGTCTTTGAAGAAATAATTGCTGAAAACTTTCCCTCGCTGGGGAAGGAAGTAGTCTCGCAGTCCACCGAAGCTCATAGATCTCCCAACACAAGGGACCCAAGGAAGACAACACCAAGACACATAATAATTAAGATGGCAAAGATCAAAGATAAAGACAGGGTATTAAAGGCAGCTAGAGAGAGAAAAAAGATCACCTACAAAGGAAAACCCATCAGACTATCATCAGACTTCTCAACAGAAACCTTACAGGCCAGAAGAGAATGGCATGATATATTTAACGTTATGAAACAGAAGGGCCTCGAACCAAGAATATTGTATCCAGCACGATTATCATTTAAATATGATGGAGGGATTAAACAATTTCCAGATAAACGAAAGATAAGAGAATTTGCATCTCATAAACCACCACTACAGGATATCTTAAATGGACTGCTCTAGATGGAAGCACACCTAAGGCTAAAAAGATGTCACCAGAGAAAAAAAAATCATAGCAAAGAAAGCAGACCATCCAAATACCAACTAAAGGCAAAGAATAAAACACCTATTATAGAAAGAATGGAGGAGGAGGAATAAGAAGGGAGAGAAAGAAAGAAACATCAGACTGTGTTTACAATAACTTAACAAGAAAGTTAAGTTAGATTGTTAGATAGTAAAGAAGCAACCCTTGAACCCTTGGTAACCACGAATCTAAAGCCAGCAATGGCAATAAGTACATACCTATCGATAATCACCCTAAATGTAAATGGACTGAATGCACCAATCAAAAGACACAGAGTAACAGAATGGATAAAAAAGCAAGACCCATCTATATGCTGCCTACAAGAAACTCACCTCAAATCCAAAGATATACACAGACTAAAAGTGAAGGGATGGAAAAAGATATTTCATGCAAACAACAAAGAGAAAAAAGCAGGTGTTGCAGTACTTGTATCAGACAAAATAGGCTTCAAAACGAAGAAAGTAGCAAAAGATAAAGAAGGACATTACATAATGATAAAGG
>JAVSCE010015289.1:0-43943 GCA_032199065.1 Smutsia gigantea
AGGTTGCTTCCATTTCTTGGCTATTGTAAATAGTGCTGCGAGAAACATAAGGGTGCATATGTCTTTTCAAACTGCGCTGCTGCATTCTTAGGGTAAATTCCTAGGAGTGGAATTCCTGGGTCAAATGGTATTTCTATTTGGAGTTTTTTGAGGAACCTCCATACTGCTTTCCACAATGGTTGAACTAATTTGCAGTCCCACCAGCAGTGTAGGAGGGTTCCCTTTTCTCCACATCCTCGCCAACATTTGCTGTTGTTTGTGTTTTGGATGTTGGCCATCCTCACTGGTGTGAGGTGACATCTCATTGTGGTTTTAATCTGCATTTCTCTGATGATTAGCGATGTGGAGCATCTTTTCATGTGCCTGTTGGCCATCTGAATTTCTTCTTTAGAGAAGTGTCTATTCATGTCCTCTGCCCATTTCTTAATTGGATTATTTGCTTTCTGTTTGTTAAGGTGCATGAGTTCTTTATATATTTTGGATGTCAACCCTTTATCAGATACGTTTTTTATGAATATATTCTCCCATACTGTAGGATGTCTTTTGTTCTACTGATGGTGTCCTTTGCTGTACAGAAGCTTTTCAGCTTGATATGGTCCCACTTGTTCATTTTTGCTTTTGTTTCCCTTGCCCGGGGAGATATGTTCATGAAGAAGTTGCTCATGTTTATGTCCAAGAGATTTTTGCCTATGTTTTTTTCTAAGAGTTTTATGGTTTCATGACTTACATTCAGGTCTTTGACCCACCTTGAGTTTACTCTTGTGTATGGGGCTAGACAGTAGTCCAGTTTTATTCTCTTACATGTAGCTGTCCAGTTTTTCCAATACCAGCTGCTGAAGAGGCTGTCATCTCCCCATTGTATATCCAAGGCTCCTTTATCAAATATTAATTGACTGTATATGCTTGGGTTAATGTTTGGATTTTCTATTCTGTTCCACTGGTCTGTGGGTCTGTTTCTGTGCCAATACCAAATTGTCTTGATTACTGTGGCTTTGTAGTAGAGCTTGAAGTCAGGGAGTGTAATTCCCCCTGTTTGATTCCTCCTTCTCAGGATTGCTTTGGCTATTCGGGGTCTTTTGTGGTTCCATATGAATTTTAGAATTATTTGTTCCAGTTCATTGAAGAAAGTTGTTGGTAGTTTGATAGGGATTGCATTGAATCTGTAGATTGCTTTAGGTAGTATAGCCATTTTGACAATATTTATTCTTCCTAGCCAAGAGCATGGCATGCATTGCATTTCCATTTGTTAGTGTCCTCTTTAATTTCTCTTAGGAGTGTCTTGTAGTTTCAGAGTACAGGTCTTTCACTTCCTTCGTTAGGTTTATTCCTAGGTATTTTATTCTTTTGATGCAATTGTGAATGGAATTGTTTTTCTGATTTCTCTTTCTGTTAGTTCATCGTTAGTGTATAGGAAAGCAACAGATTTCTGTGTGTTAATTTTGTATCCTGCAACGTTGCTGAATTCAGATATTAGTTCTAGTAGTTTTGGAATGGAGTCTTTAGGGTTTTTTATGTACAATATCATGTCATCTGCAAATAGTGACAATTTTACTTCTTCTTTACCAATCTGGATGCCTTGTATGTCTTTGTTTTGTCTGATTGCCATGGCTAGGACCTCCTGTACTATGTTGAATAACAGTGGAGAGAGTGGGCATCCCTGTCTTGTTCCCAGTCTTAGATGAAAAGCTTTCAGCGTCTCGCTGTTAAGTATGATGTTAGCTGTGGGTTTGTCATATATAGCCTTTATGATGTTGAGGTACTTGCCCTCTATACCCATTTTGTTGAGAGTTTTAATCAGGAATGGATGCTGAATTTTGTCAAATGCTTTTTCAGCATCTATGGAGATGATCATGTGGTTTTTGTTCTTCTTTTTTGTTGATGTGGTGGATGATGTGATGGATTTTCGAATGTTGTACCATCCTTGCATCCCTGGGATGAATCCCACTTGATCATGGTCTATGATCCTCTTGATGTATTTTTGAATTCGGTTTGCTAATATTTTGTTGAGTATTTTTGCATCTACGTTCATCAGGGATATTGGTCTGTAATTTTCTTTTTTGGTAAGGTCTTTGCCCGGTTTTGGTATTAGAGTGATACTGGCTTCATAGAATGAGTTTGGAAGTATTCCCTCCTCTTCTATTTTTGGAAAACTTTAAGGAGAATCGGTGTTATTTCTTCTCTATATGTCTGGTAGAATTCAGAGGTGAATCCATCAGGCCCAGGGGTTTTGTTCTTGGGTAGTTTTTTGATTACCAATTCAATTTCGTTGCTGGTGATTGGTCCGTTTAGTTTTTCTGTTTCTTGCTTGGTCTTCTTGGAAGGTTGTATTTTTCTAAGAAGTTGTCCATTTCTTCTAGGTTTTCCAGCTTGTTGGCATATAGAGTCTCATAATATTCTCTTATAATTCTTTGTATTTCTGTAGGGTCCGTCGTTATTTTTCCTTTCTCATTTCTGATTCTGTTTATGTGTGTAGATTCTCTTTTTCTCTTAATGAGTCTGGCTAGAGGTTTATCTATTTTATTTATTTTTTCAACGAACCGGCTCTTGGTTTCATTGATTTTTTCTATTGTTTTATTCTTCTCAATTTTATTTATTTCCTCTCTGATCTTTATTATGTCCCTCCTTCTGGTGTCTTTGGGCCTCATTTGTTCTTCTTTTTCCAATTTCAGTAATTGTGTCTTTAGACTATTCATCTGGGAATGTTCTTGCTTCTTTAAAAAGGCCTGGACTGCAATATACTTTCCTCTTAGAACTGCCTTTGCTGAGTTCCACAGAAGTTGTGGCTTTGTGTTGTTGTTGTCATTAGTCTCCATATATTCTTTCATTTCTGTTTTGATTTGGTAGTTAACCCATTGATTAATTAGGTGAATGTTGTTAAGTCTCCATGTATTTGTGAGCCTTTTTGATTTCTTTCTAAAATTTATTTCTAGTTTTATACCTTTGTGATCTGAGAAGTTGGTTCGTAGAATTTAAATATTTTTGAATTTACTGAGGTTCTTTTTGTGGCCTAGTATGTGGTCTATTCTGGAAAATGTTCCATGTGCACTCGAGAAGAATGTGTACCCTGGTGCTTTTGGGTGCAGAGTTCTGTAGATGTCTGTTAGGTCTGTCTGTTCTAGTGTGTTGTGCAGTGCCTCTGTGTCTTTACTTATTCTCTGTCCAGTTGATCTGTCCTTTGGAGTGAGTGGTGTGTTGAAGTCTCCTAAGGTGAATGCATTGCTATTTCCTCCTTTAATTCTGTTAGTATTTGTTTCACATATGCTGGCGCTCCTGTGTTTGGTGCATATATATTTATAATAGTTATATCTTCTTGTTGGACTCACCCCTTTATCATTGTGTAATGTCCTTCTTTATCTCTTGCTACTTTCTTCGTTTTGAAGTCTATTTTGTCTGATACAAGTACTGCAACACCTGCTTTTTTCTCTTTGTTGTTTGCATGAAATATCTTTTTCCATCCCTTCACTTTTAGTCTGTGTATATCTTTGGGTTTGAGGTGAGTTTCTTGTAGCAGCATATAGATGGGTCTTGCTTTTTTATCCATTCTGTTACTCTGTGTCTTTTGATTGGTGCATTCAGTCCATTTACATTTAGGGTGATTATTGATAGATATGTACTTATTGCCATTGCTGTCTTTAGATTCGTGGTTACCAAAGGTTCAAGGGTTTCTTGTTAAGACATTGTAAACACCATCTGATGTTTCTTTATTTCTCTCCCTTTTTATTCTTCCTCCTCCATTCTTTATATACTAGGTGTTTTATTCTTTCCCTTTAGTTAGTGTTTGGATGGTCTGCTTTCTTTGGTATGATTTTATTTTCTCTGGTGACAACTTTTTAGCCTTAGGGGTGCTTCCCTCTAGAGCAGTCCTGTAGTTGTGTTTTATGAGAGGAAAACTCTCAACTTTTGTTTGTCTGGAAATTGTTTAATCCCTCCATCATATTTAAATGATAGTCGTGTTGGATACAATTTTCTTGGTTCGAGGCCCTTCTGTTTCATTATGTTAACTATATCATGCCATTCTCTTCTGGCCTGTAAGTTTTCTGTTGAGAAGTCTGATGGGTTTTCCTTTGTAGGTGATCTTTTTTCTCTCTAGCTGCCTTTAATACCCTGTCTTTATCTTTGATCCTTGCCATCTTAATTATTATGTGTCTTGGTGTTGTCTTCCTTGGGTCCCTTGTGTTGGGAGATCTGTGGGCTCCCATGGACTGCGAGACTATTTCCTTCCGCAGCATGGGAAAGTTTTCAGCAATTATTTCTTGAAAGACACTTTCAATCCCTTTTTCTCTCTCTTCTTCCTCTGGTACTCGTATAATGCGAATATTGTTCCGTTTGGATTGGTCACCCAGTTCTCTTAATATTCTTTTATTCCTAGAAATCCTTTTATCTCTCTGTGCCTCAGCTTCTCTGTATTCCTGTTCTCTGATTTGTATTCCGTTAACAGTCTCTTGCATCTCATGCAGTCTGCTGTTAAGCCCATCGATCGCTTGTCTGATTTCTGCATTGTCTTTCCTCACTTCCTCCCTCAGCTCTTGCACATTTCTCTGTAGATCCATCAGCATGGTTATGACTTTTGTTCTGAATTCTTTTTCAGGAAGACTGTGCCTTTCCATCCCTTCAGGCTCCCTCTCTGGGGTTGTCTGGTTGATCTTAGTCTGGACCATATTCCTCTGCCTTTTCATCGCTATGGAAGTGGTTGCTGGTAGTTGCTACATATGTCAGCTGGGCTCTTTAAGACTTTAAAAAGAAAAAGAGAAAAAAAAAGAGAAAGAAAAGAAAGAGAAAAAAGAAAGAAAGAAAATAAGAAAGAGAAGAAAAAGCAAAAAACAAAACAATAGAAGACAAAACAAAAACGCCCACCAGGAGTAGATTCTGTGGGTATGCTGTAGGTGCTGCTGTTGCTCACTATTCCACAGCCATGGCCGTGCTGCCCCACAGGGCCCTTTATAGCTCTGCCTCGTGGGGTGCCATGTCCTCTCAGGTGTAGCTGCACGCTGTGGGCTTTCCTTTGTATTCTGGTCTCTCTTTTAGGAATAGTTGTATTTGCTATATTTTCATATATATATATTGTTTTGCGAGGAGATTTCTGCCGACCTTCTCATGCTGCCATCTTCCCGGAAGTATCACCTGAAAATGGAAGTTTTATGCGAGTGATATTTAATGTGTTTTTCTTAGTTTAGTTTCATAAATCCTAAAATGAATATTCTAACTTTTTATGGTATATGGTGAACTATGACAACTTTTCCCTGTGTTTTATCTTGAGTAAATAATTATCTTGTTTACTTGTGTTCGTTTCCTAGAGCTACGGTAACAAAGTACCACAAGCTAGGTGGTTCTTAAAAAAAAAACAGAAATTTATTCTCTCACAGTTCTTGATCTGGAAGTCTGAAATTGAGGTGTGAAAGGACTGTGTGCTCTCTGAAACCTCCCTCTGATTGGGAGGAGTTTTTCTTGCCTTTTCTCCCTTCTGTTAGCACCAGGTATTCTTGGCTTGTGTCAGCACGACTCCAATCTCTGCCTCTAATTTATATGGCTTTCTTCCCTCTGTGTCCATATGTCTCTGTCTTCACATGGCGCAAGTCTCCTTGTGTGTCTTTGTTTGCAAATTTTCCTCCTTTTATAAGAATACCAGTCATACTGGAGTAAGGCCAACCCTAATTACCTCATCTTAACTTGAGTAAATCTGCAAATACCCTATTTCCACATAAGGTGTTCACAAGTCCTGAGGGTTAGGACTTCAACATGTCTTTTGTTGGGAGGACAAAATTCAACCCAAAACACTTGTTTTCTTATTTTTTTCTGACTAATCAATCCTAAGCTCTTTACCAGTGATCCATATGGCCTCTCTAGATCATCAGTTGCATCAAATTTTTTCATGAATTTAGCTCTCTAAAGAAGTCTCTCCTGGAGTCTTCTGACTTCTAATGCCCTGTGAATAGTTGTTACCCTGGGATCTCCCTACACTATCATCCTTGAAATGTACTTTGCTTTTCTTTTGGTTTGGATCTCCTGTTTCTTCTATCCCATAGCTTTCTCTTTCTGCCTTATGTTGGTGAGCTAAATATGCATCGAATTCCTGACAAAATAACATTGACAGACGAGAGGGGATGCAAACTCAACAGTCTAAGCAGGTTTATTGCTGAACCTGAGAGGGACCACTCTGTCCTGGCCAGCAGAACAAAGGAAAGAGAGTCTCTAACAGGTCAGGAGGCTTTTTATGGCCAGGGCTTTGGTGGGCTCTTTGAGGGGAGGGGTCAGGGGAAAGGTGGGCTTGTGGCTTGCTGACATGTCCTCTGGAGGATGCTTGTAGCCTAAGTAAGATGAAACCTAGGTCTCTCTGAGATGGTGGGTGGGTTTATTCAAAAGATGGTATTCAGGTCTGGATTCTATCAAACATGATTATAGAAATTATTTACACCTTTAATGACTGAAATGTTTTTTTTTATTTTGGTATCATTAATCTACAATTACATATGTAATATTTTGGTTATTAAACTACCCACTTCATCAGGTCCCCACACCAACCCCATTACAGTCACTGTCTATAAGCGTAGTGAGATGCTATAGAATCACTACTTGTCTTCTCTGAGTTGTACAGCCCTCCCCGTGCCTCCCCAACATTACGTCTGCTAATTGTAATGCCCCTTTTTCCCCCTTGTCCCTCCCTTCCTGCCCATCCTCCCCAGTCCCTTTCCCTTTGGTAACTATTAGTCCATTCTTGGGTTCTGTGAGTCTGCTGCTGTTTTGTTCCTTTCAGTTTTTTTTCTTTGCTCTTATGCTCCACATATGAGTGAAATCATTTGATACTTGTCTTTTTCGGCTTGGCTTATCTCACTGAGCATAATACCCTCTAGCTCCATCCATGTTGTTGCAAATGGTAGGATTTGTTTTCTTCTTATGGCTGAATAATATTCCATTGTGTATATGTACCACATCTTCTTTATCCATTCATCTACCGATGGACACTTAGGTTGCTTCCATTTCTTGGCTATTGTAAATAGTGCTGCAATAAACATAGGGGTGCATATGTCTTTTTCAAATTGGGCTGCTGCTTTCTTAGGGTAAATTCCTAGGAGTGGGATTCCTGGATCAAATGGTATTTCTATTTTGAGTTTTTTGAGGAACCTCCATACTGCTTTCCACAATGGTTGAACTAATTTGCATTCCCACCAGCAGTGTAGGAGGGTTCCCTTTTCTCCACATCCTCGCCAACATTTGTTGTTGTTTGTGTTTTGGATGTTGGCCATCCTCACTGGTGTGAGGTGATATCTCATTGCGGTTTTAATTTGCATTTCTCTGATGATTAGCGATGTGGAGCATCTTTTCATGTGCCTGTTGGCCATCTGAATTTCTTCTTTAGAAAAGTGTCTATTCATGTCCTCTGCCCATTTCTTAATTGGATTATTTGCTTTTTGTTTGTTAAGGTGCGTGAGTTCTTTATATATTTTGGATGTCAATCCCTTATCGGATGTCATTTATGAATGTATTCTCCCATACTGTAGGATGTCTTTTTGTTCTACTGATGGTATCCTTTGCTGTACAGAAGCTTTTCAGCTTGATATGGTCCCACTTGTTCATTTTTGCTTTTGTTTCCCTTGCCCGCGGAGATATGTTCATGAAGAAATCGTTCATGTTTATGTCCAAGAGATTTTTGCCTGTTTTTTCTAAGAGTTTTATGGTTTCATGACTTACATTCATGTCATTGATCCATTTTGAGTTTACTTTTGGGTATGGGGTTAGACAGTAGTCCAGTTTCATTTTCTTACATGTAGCTGTCCAGTTTTGCCAACACCAGCTGCTGAAGAGTCTGTCATCTCCCCATTGTATATCCAAGGCTCCTTTATCATATATTAATTGACCATATATGTTTGGGTTAATGTTTTGATTTTCAATTCTGTTCCAGTGGTCTGTGGGTCTGTTTTTGTGCCAGTACCAAATTCTCTTGATTACTGTGGCTTTGTAGTAGAGCTGGAAGTCAGGGAGCATAATTCCCCCTGTTTTATTCCTCCTTCTCAGGATTGCTTTGGCTATTTGGGGTCTTTTGTGGTTCCATATGAATTTTAGAATTATTTTTTCCATTTCATTGAAGAAATCTGTTGGTATTTTGATAGGGATTGCATTGAATCTGTCGATTGCTTTAGGTAGTATAGCCATTTTGACAATATTGATTTTTCCTAGCCAAGAGCGTGGGATGCATTTCCATTTGTTAGTGTCCTCTTTAATTTCTCTTAGGAGTGTCTTGTAGTTTTCAGAGTACAGGTCTTTCTCTTCCTTTGTTAGGTTTATTCCTAGGTATTTTATTCTTTTTGATGCAATTGTGAATGGAATTGTTTCCCTGATTTCTCTTTCTGTTAGTTCATCATTAGTGTATAGGAATGCAACAGATTTCTGTGTGCTCATTTTGTATCCTGCAACTTTGCTGACTCAGATATTAGCTCTAATAGTTTTGGAGTGGAGTCTTTAGGGTTTTTTATGTATAATATCATGTCTTCTGCAAATAGTGACAATTTGACTTCTTCTTTACCAATCTGGATGCCTTGTATGTCTTTGTTTTGTCTGATTGCCGTGGCTAGGAACTGAGATGTTATTATTCCATTCTTATATATAAGATCAATAGTTTAAGCTAGTTAGATAATTGCTGGTTGGTAATTATATTCTTTAGAATTTTTCCAGCTTCATTTGTTATAACTTTATTATATTAATAACTTCCACTGTGGATTTGAGAAGCATACTGATTCCTTGTCTTTTATTAAAAACTAACTTTTTCTCTGTGGAAACCCGAGGGGTCCTTTCCTTATCCTTGGTGTTCTTAAATTTCATTAAGATGTGTCTTGGTATGGGTCTTTTTCCATGTATGTGCTGGAACATGGATTCTTTTAATCTGGTAACATATGCACTTAGGTTCTGGGAAGTTTTTTGTAATTATTTCATTGATAATCTCTTGTTTTTTCTCCTTTTTCTGTAATATTTATTATTTGAATAGTGGATTTCCTACACAGTTGCACCATCATCTTATTCTTTCAAAAATTTCTTTAATCTTTTGTTCTACTCTCTGGGAGATTTCTCTCAATTTTATCTTTCAAATCTTATATTGATGATTTTACATTGATGCTATAGTATTTTTTGATTTCCAAGAGCTCCTATTTGTTCTCTGAGTGCCCCTTTACTAAATCACATTTGTTTCATGGTTGCCAGATCTTCTAATTGTAGTTAGTTAATCTTGATGTCTTCTTTTATTACTGTAGTCTCTATTCCTCCAGGCACACACTTCTTTTCTTTCTTCCCTTCCCCTTCTTTCCTCCCTCCCTTCTTCCCTTCTTTCCTTCCTGTCTCTATCTGTTGTACTAATTACTCTACTATCTACTCATATTTAAGATTGTGGATCTAAAAAGCTGATTGGACACTCTTGCTCCTGGTTAGGCCATGTCACTTATGAAGTTCATTGTATGGCTGAGTCTTTTACTTGTATTGGCGACATTAGATTATTCCTTCTGGGATGCTGAGAGCAGAATCTTTTAATCTCTTGCCTGGAAGATAAAGGCCCCTTTGGGCTGGGAGTCACAGCATTACTTATTTTTAGAACAACACCTTCCCCTTCAACTGTTAGAAGTCCTTCATAGAGAAAACCATCTGTTATACCCCTTTTCACAGAAAAATTCTCCAGTCTTTTGCTTGAGTTGGGAGAGCAGTTACAAGAAGTGGGAGAGTAGACCTGGGAATCTGAGTGGTTTCTCTTTATAGAAGTATATCATTCATATAAAAGAGAGTATGCATTGTTTAAAGAAGAAAAATAGATGAACACCCTGGTTCCCACCATTCGAACAATGAAATAGAACATTACAAATACCATCTCCCCCCCAAAACCAATGGGCCTCACCTTGATTCCATTTATCCTCTCTCATAGGTAACTATTATCCTGAAGTTTGTGTCATTCATTCCTTTACTTTTCTTTTTCTTTTTTAGTAAATCCTTTTTTTAGTAAAGATGTTAGTTCTGGAAAATAAAAACATAAACCTCGGGATAATGGTATATCTCCTCATTCATTTAGGTGTTCTTTAATATTTTCTAGTAGAGTTTTATCATTTTAACTAGAATGCTCTTTCATTTTTTGTTAGACATATTCCTAAATACTTATATTATTGGATGCTATTATTAATTACATCTTTTTATAAATTATATTTTCTAAGTTTTTGTTAATGTAGCAGTTGAAATACAGTTCATTTGTATATATTTGTGTATAGCCAGAACACTGCTAAGTCTTGTTAATTTTAATATGTGTCTGTAGATTCTTTTGGATTCTCTGTGTAGACAATCATATTATCTGTGGGTAATAACAATTTTGTTTCTTCTATGTGAATTGTATCTTATTGTCCTGGATAAGACCTCCAGTACAACATATTTCTTCTTTGGGATCTTAAGGGAAATTGTTTTCAAAGTTTACCTGTTAAGATTAAACTTGTTTAAATTATTTTATAGATAACTTGTACTAAGTGGAATAAGCTGTAGTAACAAACAACTCAAAAAAATTTAGCAGATAAAACAATAAAGGTTCAGTTTTTATTCATGTTATACATTCATTGCGTTGACTGAAGGTCTGCTCATTATAGCTGACAGAACAGATACCATTTTGAATGTTGCTAGAAACTATGCCAGTGAAGAAGAGAAAGCTGGAAGGTCTTCTTACACTGGCAATAAAATGTTCCAGCCTGGAAGTGACATTCATTACTTCTGCTCAAAATTCATTGGCCAGAAAAAGTTACATGGCCTTACTGAACTACAAGGGCACCAGGAAGTACATCTCCAAAAAAAAAAAACCCCAAAATCTTTGAAAAACAATACTCAGGACCACCAACATCCTTTATTAGGTTGAGAACTTGCCTATTTCTAGTTTGCTATGTTGTGAATATGACTTCTATTAATTTTTTTTTCCTGCATCTATTGGGTACTTACTACTGTGTTGACAGCCACTTTTCTCTCTACTCTTTAGTGGTATCATTCCACTGTCTTCCAACTTCCACGCTGCTGTTGCAACTCTTCTGTTAGCCTAATTTTCATTTCCTTGTAAACTAAGTATATCCAGAAAAGGGTTAATTCAGCATGCCTGCACATTTTCCTGGTTGCCAGGACTATCCTGTGGAAGATGACTTCTGACCCTCTGGAGTATCCTAATTAGAGTGTTTATTTAAGACTTGAGCCATTCCAGGTAGTTTATGCTAACAACATGATTTATGGTAAACACCTGTTTTTGATGCTTGAGGTTTGGGCCACCTTGTATCAATTTGACCTCTGGAGGACTGAAATCTGAGAAAAGATTTACTGAGCTTCCCTGGTTGGCAACACTTTACACATGGCAGAATTAAATACTATCCATCTGACTTAACTAGGAGAGGACGAAGGGAAGCTTGTCCTCCTGGATTCAGCTTCATGTGCCTTCTCCTGGACCCCACTCTATGTGTCTTTTCCCTTTGTTGCTTTAATCTGTATCCTTCTGCTATAATAAACCGTATCTGTGATTACAGTAGCTTTTCTGAATCCTGTGAGTCCTTCTAGCAAATCATAGAGCATGAGGCTGGTCTTAGGGACTAGTGTATCTTTTCTTTTTGGCTTAAGTTCCCCTTATCTTGGGTATGCTATGATTTCACTGGAATGTGTACATAATCGATTGATAGTTTTGTTTGCTGTTCTTTTTTAATTCTAATTTTGCTTGAGATCTTAGGCTTCCTGAATCTGTGGACTCATGTCTCTCATCAGTTGGGAAATTTCTCAGCTATTATGTTTATTCTTTCTGACATGGTAATTAATATATGTTGGGCCTGTTTCTATCCATATCTTTCTGCCTCTATTTAATATTTTTCACTTTATTTTTGTTGTCTGGGTAATATCTTCAGTGGTTCTCTCTTCAGCTGTGTATACTTTGCTACTTAAGCCTTCCATTGAATTTTTTATTTCAACAATTTTATTTTTCATTTCAAGAATTTATAGGTGTTTCTTTATCAGATCTGCTTTTCATCCCTGATTATCACTTGTTGATTGTCATCCTTAAGATTTCAGTTGTCAGTTCTTTAATCATTTCATTGTTATTCTGTTCTGATTTGACAATTCTAATACCTGATGTTCTGGGAGCTCAAATGCGTTATTGACATTCCTGTACAGTCTTATACCTAATAGGTTGATGTCTCATGAGTCTGGTACTTCCTTTATTATTGTAATAATGAAATTATAGAGGAGGTAAAATGTATTTGTCCATCATTTCTGCTTGGAACTGTTCTGAGCTGAATCATGACAACAGCTCTGACCCTGATCATTTATTTTCTTGCTCTGATTTGATAAGAATCCTATGGGCCTAAATTGGAGATCCCATACTAAGTGGATTTATATTTGTTTCTACTGCAACAATTATAACTATGATTGGGTATCAATTTAGGGGCCTCTTTATGCCCTGTAAGGATTTTGGCTTAGTGCCAGAATCTCAGGTTCGGCATTCCTTTCTTCCTGCAGGCTCATTTAGTGTCCGAGCTGGCAGTCACTGTGTCCAGGGGTATCGAATATGTTGGTTGGCTAGGCTGGGTCTTGTAGCTATCTTGGTGCTCAGAAATATTATCAGCTGCTCGTGATCCATAAGGAAGGGGTGGTGTGCAGGCTCATAGAATGAATAGGTACTCGCAAGAAAACTGGTATGATTCCATATCAGAGTATGAAAAGTGAATGCTGAGCAGGAAAATAGATGTCTACCACAAAGGATGATAAGAATTTTCTAGTAGTAGACGTTTCTCTACAGGTTTTATTTAAAATGTGTGGAGCTCTTGATAAATACATATTTTTACTTCTGAGTTCTAAGAAACAAGGTATATCACTTTTGAAACAGTGATATTTCTTCTATAGTGTGTCTGATGGGAAATTGTCAAAATTAACTGATTTGGGAAATCTAGTGTTTGACTCAGAATTAAATTTAAGTTTGTGTTTTAATTCAGTAAATCATGTAAACTTTTTCACTTTGGAGTGCTTGTATCTCAATTCTATCATACTTTTTCCTTTGGCCCTAAATAAATTACCCCACCTCTCAGAAACTAAGTTTCCTCATTTTACAAATGGGGATAATCTGCCTTGTCTGGTTCTTGTGAGTATTAAATAAGCAACTGTTTTAAAACTAATTAGTGTGTGGAGTGGAGTAAACATTTCATAAATACTCTCTGTTGTTATTATCTGTGAAATATATTGAGACTATTTGCCTTTGATATCAAACAACATATAAATATAGTATCTGGAAAAATTGTGCAATATCTGCTTTTATTCATTTTTTTTAGGTCCCTTCAAATTCTTCAGAAATATGTTGTATTATTAGAGCATCACCAGGAACTAGAAAAGTGAAAAGCAAAGGTATTACTTTAAAGAAGAAGAAATATTCTCCTCCTAAAGATATTCCTCAAGGTACTATACTATGAATAGAAAACCTAAGTTTTGGAAGATATAAAACATTTTTTCATTGTAAATACTTATGTACATAGGAAATTCAGTAATATATTTTGAGAGTTCTTGTACAAAGTGGAAATGGTAAAATTATGAAGAGCTTAGTCAGGTTGTAGAACCTGAGTAAAAAACTTTTTGAAAGTCAAAAACTTCTTTTAAAAAATTAGCTTATGTCATTGATTCAAAATATATTTATCTAGGATACTTCCTCTTATATTTTGAAATTTAGTGTTGTTGGGTTTCATTTTTAGTAGTATTCTTTTTAAAGATGTGGAGATATTTTTCCATTCACTAACTTTGGTTGAGCACTTCCTCTGTGAAAGGCACTGAACTAAGCACCTTATTATACCTCATTTATTTCTTACTGTGACTTTATGATAGACAGGATGTGTACTATTATCCTCATTTTATATATTAAGACTCTGAGGCTTAAAGTAGTATGCAATTTGTCCAGGATTATATTGTTACCAAGTGATGGAGAAGAATTCAATCCTTCAAGGCTTCTAAACTCCAAGTTTAGTTTTTCTGTGTTTCCCTCACTGCATATCAGGCAGAATGTCTAATTACTCAGTGGAGCTTAGTGAGTAAGCAGGCAGTGAGGCAATTGAAATTTAATAGGTTGTGTATAACTTCAGTCCAACCAAGCTGTCTGCTCTTGATCCTTGTTTGCATTTCCTCCACAGAGCCTGCCCTGAGCGCTCCCTAAGTCCACAGAGATCTTTTTCTTTTTTGCTGAATTCCTTTAATTCAAGGCTACTCATTTAACACTCAACAATATACTACTACCTGACATAGTTTACAGTGCTGACTCTTCATATTCCTTATGTCATGAAGTTTTCAAGGACAGAGACTACAAAATAAACTTCTTTCTATATCTGTGATATCATTAGCATAACAGTAATAATAGTAGATGCTATATCATTCAGAGTTCTACAAAAGAAAAGGAGCTAGTAGGATGTATATATACACATATATGTATTTGTATATGTGTGTGTGTGTGTATATATGTAAAGAGATTTGTTTCAAGGAATTATGCAGTTGTACTGACTGGATGAAAATTGTAGGGCAAGGCTGCAAACTCTTGGGTGGGAGCTGGTAATGGGGTCCTTGGGAGGAAATTTTTTTCCTCAGCAAAACGTCAGTTTTGCTCTTTAGGCCTTTCAACTGATTGGATGAGGCCTATCCACATCCTCAAGGATAATCTTTACTCGAAGTCAATTATTATAGATGTTAACCACATCTGCAAAATACCTTCACAGCAATGCCAAGACTAGTATTTAATTTAATTGGGCAATGTAACCTAGCCAGGTTAACACATACAACTAACCATCACAGTCTACACCATGTTAACTATACATTCATACACATCACCTTAAACCATATTTGATCTCCAAATAAAAGCAATAACAAATTCATACATTTGCCTAACATAGTACAATTGTTCTACATTCAACAAAAATGTCTCTCCAGAAGAGGATGCAAAGTCCTTTTTCTTATTGAAATGTAGATGATGTGTATGATTTCTCAGTGATTTCCTGCAGTGTTGGTTCCTCCCTTGACATTGGGAGGCAGTAACCCCCTTCCAGGGACTTCTCAATAAATTTTTGTTACTCAAGCTGAAAAAAAAAAAACAAATGTAGTTGATATACAATATTTTATTGGCTTCAGGTATATAGTATAGTGATTTGAAAATTATCTATGGTATTAAATGCTCACTCCAAAAAGTGTAGTTACTATCTCTCAACATACAAAGATACTATATTGACAAAGATATATTGATTATATTCCCTATGCTGTACTACCATCCCCATGACCAACTTATATTATGATTGAGAATTTTTTTGCTCTTTTATACCCATTACCCTCCCCATCCACCTACCTCAACCCCTCCATGGTAACCACCAGTCACTTCTCACTGTCCATGTCCATGAGTCTACTGCTATTTTGTTTATTTTTTTTGTTTTTGTATTCCACAAATAAATGAAATGATACGGTATTTGATTTGTTGTTCTCCACCTATCATTCTCCACTAGTGTAATAACCTCTAGGTCCATCCATGTTGTCACAAATGGCAGGATTTCTTTCTTTCTTATGGCTAAATAATATTCCATTGTGTATATGTACCACCTCTTCTTTAGCCATTCATCTATTGATAGACACTTTGGTTCTTTCCATATCTTGGCTATTATAAATAATGCAGCAATAAACAGAGGTGTGCATATATCTTTTCCAATCAGGAATTTTGCTTTCAGGTAAATTCCCAGAAGTGAAATTACTGCGTCAAATGGTATTTCTATTTTTTGTTTTTTGCAGAACCTTCATAATGCTTTCCACAGTGGCTACACCAATTGACATTCCCACCAACAGTTTACAAGGGTTCCCTTTTCTCCACATCCTCTCCAACACTTGTTATTTCTTGTCTTTTGGATAGTAGCCATTCTAACAGGTGTGAGGTGATATCTCATTATGGTTTTGATTTGCATTTCCCTGATGGTTAGTGATGTGGAACATCTCTTCATGTGCCTGCTGGCCATCTGTTTTCCTTCTTTGGAAAAATGTCTGTTTGGGTCTTCTGTCCATTTTTTAATCAGGTTACTTGGGTTTTTTTTTTTGGTGTTGAGGCATATGAGTTCTTCATATATTTTGGATATTAGCCACTTAACAGAAAAATTGTTTACAAATATATTTTCCCATATTGTAGGTTGTTTTTTTTGTTCTGTTGATGGTATCCTTTGCTGTACAGAGCTTTTTAGTTTGATGTAGTCCCACTTGTTCATTTTTTATTTTGTTTCCCTTGCCCAAGGAGATGTGTTCAGGAAGGTGTGCCCAAGGAGACATGTTCATGTTTATGTTCCAGAGATTTTTGCCTATGTTTTCTTCTAAGAGTTTTAAGGTTTCATGTCTTACATTTAATTTAGGTCTTTGATCCATTTTCAGTTTACTTTAGTGTATGGAGTTAGATGGTAATCCAGTTTCATTCTATTACATGTAGCAGTTCAGTTTTCCAAACACCAGTTATTGAAGAGACCTTTACCCATTTTTATATTAATGGCTCCTTTATCATATCATATATTAATTGACCATATATGTGTGGGTTTATATCTGGGCTCTCTATTCTGTTCCATTGACCTATGGGTCTGTTCTTGTGCCAGTACCACACTGTTTTGATTACTGTGGTTTTGTAGTATAGCTTGAAGTCAGGGAGCATAATCCCCCCCATTTTGTTCTTCTTTATCAGGATTGTTTTGGCTACTTGGAGTTTTTTGTGGTTCCATATGAATTTTAGGTTTATTTGCTATAGTTCATTGAAATATGCCATTGGTGTTTTGATAGGGGTTGCATTGAATCTGTAAATTGCTTTGGACAGGATGGCCATTTTGACAATATTAATTCTTCTTATCCTCAAGCATGGGATACATTTCCATTTATTTGTATCTTCCTAATTTCTGTTATGAATGTCTTAAGAATGCAGGTCTTTCACCTTCTTCATTAGGTTTATTCCTAGGTATTTTATTCTTTTTGATGCTATTGTAAATGGAATTGTTTTCCTGATTTCTATTTCTGCTAGTTAATTTTTAGTATATAGGAATGCAATAGATTTCTGTGTATTAATTTTGTATGCTGCAACTTTGCTGAATTCAGTTATTAGTTCTAATAGTTTTTTGGTGGAGTCTTTAGGGTTTTCCATGTACAGTATTGTGTCATCTGCAAATAGTGACAGTTTTACCTCTCTTACCAATTTGGATGCCTTTAGTTTCTTTTTCTTGTCTGATTGTTGTGGCTAGGACTTCTAGTACTGTTTGAATAAAAGTGGTGAGAGGGGACATCTTTGTGTTTTTCCTGATCTTAGAGGAAAAGCTTTTAGCTTTTCACCATTGAGTATTATCTTAACTGTAGGTTTGTTATATATAGCCTTTATTATGCTGAAGTATGTTCCTTTTATGCCCACTTTGTTGAGAGTTTTCAGCGTGAATGGATGTTGAGCTTTTTCAGATGCTTTTTCTGCATCTATTTAGAGGATCATATAGTTTTTATCCTTTCTTTGGTTAATGTTGATTTATTTGTGGATATTGTACCATCCTTGCATTCCTAGAATAAATTCCACTTGGTCATGATGAATTATCCTTTGATGTATTTTTTAATCTTGTTTGCTAGTATTTTGTTGAGCATTTTTACATCTATGTTCATCAGGGATATTGGTCTTTAATTTCCTTTTATTGTAGCATCTTTGTCTGATTTCCATATTAGAGCAATGCTGGCTATGTAGAATGAGTTTGAAAGTATTCCCTCCTCTTCTGTTTTTTGGAATACTTTAAGAAGAATAAGTATTAGCTCTTCTTTAAATGTTTGATAGAATTCACCTGTGAAGCATTTGGTCCTTGACTGTTGTTTGTTGGGAGCTTTTTGATTACTGATTCAATTTTGTTGTTAGTAATCAATCTGTTCAGATTTCTTTTTCTTCCTGGGTCAGTCTTGGAAGATTGTATTTCTAGAAATTTATCCATTTCTTCTAGGCTAACTTTTTATTGGCATATAATATTTCATAGAATTCTGTTATAATGCTTTATGTTTCAATAGTGTTAGTTGTAACCTGTCTCTTTTTTTTCTTGCTAGGTCTGGCTGAAAGTTTGTTGATTTTGTTTATCTTTTCAAAGAACTAGCTCTTAGTTTCATTGATAGTTTCTATTGTTTTCTTAGTCTCTACTTCATTTATTTCTGCTCTGATCTCTAGTATGTCCCTCTTTCTACTAACTTCGGTCTTTGTTCTTCTTTTTCTACGTTTAGTTGTAAGATTAGATATGACTGGTTCTTTTTGTATTTTCTATTGCTTTGTTGAAGTTCTCCCTGAGATTGTCTATTCTTTTCCCCAGTTCAGTGAACATCTTAATGACTATTACTTTGAATTCTTTATCAAGTAGATGGCTTATATCTGTATCAATTAGCACTTTTTTCTGATGTTTTGTCTTGTTCTCTTGTTTGGAAATTGTTTTGTTTTGAGATTGTTCTTGTTTCTTGAGGTAAGACTGCATTGCTATGAAATTCCCTTAGAATCAACCAGTTTTGCTGCATCTCACAGATTTTGAACTATTATGTTTCTGTTTTCATTTGTTTCCATGTGTTGTTTGGCTTCCTCTTTGATTTGTTCATTGATCCATTGACTATAAGCATGTTGTTTAGCCACCATGTGTTTGTGTCTTTTCCAGTTTTTTTTCATGTAACTGATTACTAGTTTTATATCATTATGGTCAGAAAATACTCTTGATACAATTTTAATTTTCTTATATTTATTACAACTTGGTTTGTGACCTAACATGATTCATCCTGGAGAACATTCCATGTGTACTTGAGAAAATGTGTATTGGGCTAATTTTTGGCGGAATGTTCTTTATATATCTGTTAAGTCCATCTGTTCTAATGTGTTGTTAAATGCCACTGTTTCCTTACTGTTTTTCTATCTGGATGATCTATCCATTGATATAACTGGGGTGTTAAAGTCTCCTAATATTTTTGTGTTACTGTCAATTTCTCCCTTTACTAGTATTTATTTTATATATTTAGGTGTTCCTCTGTTGGGTACATAGATACTTAAAATTGTTGGACTGATCCCTTCATCATTATGTAATGCCCTATTTTAAATCTGTTGTTACTTTCTTTGTTTTGAAGTCAATTTTGTCTTATTTAAGTATTGCTATTCCTGCTTTTTTCTCAGTTATATTTGTATGGCATACCTTTTTCCATCCTTTCACTTTCAGTCTATATGTCTTTATATTTGAAGTGAGTCTTTTATAGGCAGCATAAAGCTGGGTCTTGTTTCTTTACCCATTAAGCCACCCTATGTCTTTGATTTGAGCATTTAGTCCACTTCCATTTAAAGTAATTATTGATAGGTATATAATTATTGCCAATTTATTAATTGTTTTCTGGTTGTTTTTGTAGTTTTTCCCTGTTCTTTTCTTCCTCTCTTGCTCTCTTTCCTTCTGATTTGATGACTTTCTTTAGTGTTATGGTTGTATTCCTTTCTCTTTGTATTTCATGCATATATTGTAGGCTTTTAGTTTGTGGTTACAATAAGGTTCACATATAGCATCCTATATATATATATAAAAAAACAGTCTATGTTATGTTGATAGTTCATTTAATTTTGAACACATTCTAAAAGTACTTTTAATTATTATTATTATTTTTTAAATATAATTTATTTTATTATCATTAATCTACAATTACATGTGCAATATTACGGTTATTAAACTACCCCTTCATCAGGTCCCCCCCACCAACCCCATTACAGTCACTGTCCATCAGCGTAGTGAGATGCTATAGAATCACTACTTGTCTTCTCTGAGTTGTACTGCCCTCTCCGTGCCTTCCCAACATTATATCTGCTAATCGTAATGCCCCTTTTTCCCTCTTATCCCTCCCTTCCCACCCATTTTCCCTAGTCCCTTTCCCGTTGGTAACTATTAATCCATTCTTGGGTTCTGTGAGTCGGCTGCTGTTTTGTTCCTTCAGCATTTTTTCTTTGTTCTTATACTCCACATATGAGTGAAATCATTTGATACTTGTCTTTTTCGGCTTGGCTTATTTCACTGAGCATAATACCCTCTAGCTCCATCCATGTTGTTGCAAATGGTAGGATTTGTTTTCTTCTTATGGCTGAATAATATTCCATTCTGTATATGTACCACATCTTCTTTATCCATTCATCTACTGATGGACACTTAGGTTGCTTCCACTTCTTGGCTATTGTAAATAGTGCTGCAATAAACATAGGGGTGCATCTGTCTTTTTCAAATTGGGCTGCTGCATTCTTAGGGTAAATTCCTAGGAGTGGAATTCCTGGGTCAAATGGTATTTCTATTTTGAGTTTTTTGAGGAACCTCCATACTGCTTTCCACAATGGTTGAACTAATTTGCAGTCCCACCAGCAGTGTAGGAGGGTTCCCTTTTCTCCACATCCTCGCCAACATTTGTTGTTGTTTGTGTTTTGGATGTTGGCCATCCTCACTGGTGTGAGGTGATATCTCATTGTGGTTTTAATCTGTATTTCTCTGATGATTAGCGATGTGGAGCATCTTTTCATGTGCCTGTTGGCCATCTGAATTTCTTCTTTGGAGAAGTGTCTATTCATGTCCTCTGCCCATTTCTTAATTGGATTATTTGCTTTCTGTTTGTTAAAATGCATGAGTTCTTTATATATTTTGGATGTCAACCCTTTATCAGATACATTTTTTATGAATATATTCTCCCATACTGTAGGATGTCTTTTTGTTCTACTGATGGTGTCCTTTGCTGTACAGAAGCTTTTCAGCTTGATATAGTCCCACTTGTTCATTTTTGCTTTTGTTTCCCTTGCCCGGGGAGATATGTTCATGAAGAAGTTGCTCATGTTTATGTCCAAGAGATTTTTGCCTATGTTTTTTTCTAAGAGGTTTATGGTTTATGACTTACATTCAGGTCTTTGATCCCCCTTGAGTTTACCTTTGTGTATGGGGCTAGACAGTAGTCCAGTTTCATTCTCTTACATGTAGCTGTCCAGTTTTTCCAACACCAGCTGCTGAAGAGGCTGTCATCTCCCCATTGTATATCCAAGGCACTTTATCAAATATTAATTGACTGTATATGTTTGGGTTAATGTTTGGATTTTCTATTCTGTTCCACTGGTCTGTGGGTCTGTTTTTGTGCCAATACCAAATTGTCTTGATTACTGTGGCTTTGTAGTAGAGCTTGAAGTCAGGGAACGTAATTCCCCCTGTTTTATTCCTCCTTCTCAGGATTGCTTTGGCTATTCGGGGTCTTTTGTGGTTCCATATGAATTTTAGAATTATTTGTTCCAGTTCATTGAAGAAAGCTGTTGGTAGTTTGATAGGGATTGCATTGAATGTGTAGATTGCTTTAGGTAGTATAGCCATTTTGACAATATTTATTCTTCCTAGCCAAGAGCATGGGATGCATTTCCATTTGTTAGTGTCCTCTTTAATTTCTCTTAGGAGTGTCTTGTAGTTTTCAGAGTACAGGTCTTTCACTTCCTTCATTAGGTTTATTCCTAGGTATTTTATTCTTTTTGATGCAATTGTGAATGGAATTGTTTTTCTGATTTTCTGTTAGTTCATCATTAGTGTATAGGAAAGCAACAGGTTTCTGTGTGTTAATTTTGTATCCTGCAACTTTGCTGAATTCAGATATTAGTTCTAGTAGTCTTGGACTGGAATCTTTAGGGTTTTTTATGTAGAGTATCATGTCATCTGCAAATAGTGACAAATTGACTTCTTCTTTACCAATCTGGATGCCTTGTATGTCTTTGTTTTGTCTGATTGCTGTGGCTAGGACCTCCAGTACTATGTTGAATAACAGTGGAGAGAGTGGGCATCCCTGTCTTGTTCCCGATCTTCGATGAAAAGCTTTCAGCGTCTCGCCGTTAAGTATGATGTTAGCTGTGGGTTTGTCATATATAGCCTTTATGATGTTGAGGTATTTGCCGTCTATACCCATTTTGTTGAGAGTTTTAATCATGAATGGATGCTGAATTTTGTCAAATGCTTTTTCAGCATCTATGGAGATGATCATGTGGTTTTTGTTCTTCTTTTTGTTGATGTGGTGGATGATGTTGATGGATTTTCGAATGTTGTACCATCCTTGCATCCCTGGGATGAATCCCACTTGATCATGGTGTATGATCCTCTTGATGTATTTTTGAATTCGGTTTGCTAATATTTTGTTGAGTATTTTTGCATCTACGTTCATCAGGGATATTGGTCTGTAATTTTCTTTTTTGGTGAGGTCTTTGCCTGGTTTTCGTATTAGAGTGATGCTGGCTTCATAGAATGAGTTTGGAAGTATTCCCTCCTCTTCTATTTTTTGGAAAACTTTAAGGAGAATGGGTGTTATTTCTTCTCTATATGTCTGTTAGAATTCAGAGGTGAATCCATCAGGCCCGGGGGTTTTGTTCTTGGGTAGTTTTTTGATTACCAATTCGATTTCGTCGCTGGTGATTGGTCTGTTTAGTTTTTCTGTTTCTTGCTTGGTCAGTCTTGGAAGGTTGTATTTTTCTAAGAAGTTGTCCATTTCTTCTATGTTTTCCAGCTTGTTAGCATATAGATTCTCATAATATTCTCTTATGATTCTTTGTATTTCTGTGGAGTCCGTCGTGATTTTTCCTTTCTCATTTCTGATTGTGTTTATGTGTGTAGATTCTCTTTTTCTCTTAATGAGTCTGGCTAGAGGTTTATCTATTTTGTTTATTTTTTCAAAGAACCAGCTCTTGGTTTTATTGATTTTTTTCTATTGTTTTATTCTTCTCAATTTTATTTATTTCTTCTCTAATCTTTATTATGTCCCTCCTTCTGGTGACTTTGGGCCTCATTTGTTCTTCTTTTTCCAATTTCCGTAATTGTGTCTTTAGGCTATTCATTTGGGAATGTTCTTTCTTTAAATAGGCCTGGATTGCAATATACTTTCCTCTTAGAACTGCCTTTCCTGTGTCCCACAGAAGTTGTGGCTTTGTGTTGTTGTTGTCATTAGTCTCCATATATTCTTTGATTTCTGTTTTGATTTGGTCGTTAACCCATTTATTAATTAGGAGAGTGTTGTTAAGTCTCCATGTATTTGTGAGCCTTTTTGATTTCTTTCTAAAATTTATTTCTAGTTTTATACCTTGGTGATCTGAGAAGTTGGTTGGTAGGATTTCAATATTTTTGAAATTACTGAGGTTCTTTTT
This sequence comes from Smutsia gigantea, assembly GCA_032199065.1. Taxonomy (NCBI): domain Eukaryota; kingdom Metazoa; phylum Chordata; class Mammalia; order Pholidota; family Manidae; genus Smutsia; species Smutsia gigantea. The sequence goes on from JAVSCE010015289.1 coordinate 23,177, forward strand.
GTGGCCTAGTATGTGGTCTATTCTGGAAAATGTTCCATGTGCACTCGAGAAGAATGTGTACCCTGGTGCTTTTGGGTGCAGAGTTCTGTAGATGTCTGTTAGGTCCATCTGTTCTAGTGTGTTGTTCAGTGCCTCTGTGTCTTTACTTATTTTCTGTCTGGTTGATCTGTCCTCTGGAGTGAGTGGTGTGTTGAAGTCTCCTAAGGTGAATGCATTGCTGTCTATTTCCTCCTTTAATTCTGTTAGTATTTGTCTCACATATGCTGGCGCTCCTCTGTTGGGTACATATATATTTATAATGGTTATATCTTCTTGTTGGACTGACCCCTTCATCATTATGTAATGTCCTTCTTTATCTCTTGCTACTTTCTTCATTTTGAAGTCTATTTTGTCTGATACAAGTACTGCAACACCTGCTTTTTTCTCTTTGTTGTTTGTATGAACAATCTTTTTCCATCCCTTCACTTTTAGTCTGTGTATATCTTTGGGTTTGAGGTGAGTTTCTTGTGGGCAGCATGTAGGTGGGTCTTGCTTTTTTATCCATTCTGTTACTCTGTGTCTTTTGATTGGGGCATTCAGTCCATTTACATTTAGGGTGATTATGGATAGGTATGTACTTATTGCCATTGCTGGCTTTAGATTCGTGGTTACCAAGGGTTCAAGGGTTGCTTCTTTACTATCTAACAATCTAACTTAACTTTCTTGTTAAGTTATTGTAAACACAGTCTGATGTTTCTTTATTTCTCTCACTTCTTATTCCTCCTCCTCCATTCTTTCTATAATAGGTGTTTTATTCTTTGCCTTTAGTTAGTATTTGGATGGTCTGCTTTCTTTGCTATGATTTTATTTTGTCTGGTGACATCTTCTTAGCCTTAGGTGTGCCTCCATCTAGAGCAGTCCATTTAAGATATCCTGTAGTGGTGGTTTATGAGAGGCAAACTCTCTCAACTTTCGTTTGTCTGGAAATTGTTTAATCCCTCCATCATATTTAAATGATAATCGTGCTGGATACAATATTCTTGGTTTGAGGCCCTTCTGTTTCATAACGTTAAATATATCATGCATTCTCTTCTGGCCTGTATAGTTTCTGTTGAGAAGTCTGATGATAGTCTGATGGGTTTTCCTTTGTAGGTGATCTTTTTTCTCTCTCTAGCTGCCTTTAATACCCTGTGTTTATCTTTGACCTTTGTCATCTTAATTATTATGTGTCTTGGTGTTGTCTTCCTTGGGTCCCTTGTGTTGGGAGATCTGTGTGCTTCCATGGACTGTGATACTATTTCCTTCCCCCGCAAGGGAAGGTTTTCAGCAATTATTTCTTCAAAGACACTTTCTATCCCTTTTTCTCTCTCTTCTTCCTCTGGTACTCCTATAATGCGAATATTGTTCCGTTTGGATTGGTCACCCAGTTCTCTTAATATTCTTTCATTCCTAGAAATCCTTTTATCTCTCTCTGCCTCAGCTGCTCTGTACTCCTGTTCTCTGTTTTCTATTCCATTAACAGTCTCTTGCAGCTCATCCATTCTGCTGTTTAGACCGTCGATCGCTTGTCTGATTTCTGCATTGTCTTTCCTCACTTCCCTCACTTCCTCCCTCAGCTCTTGCACATTTTTCTGTAGGTCCATCAGCATGGTTATGACTTTTATTCTGAATTCTTTTTCAGGAAGACTGTGCATTTCCATCCCTTCAGACTCCCTCTCTGGGGTTGTCTGGTTGATTTTGGTCTGAACCATATTCCTCTGTCTTTTCATGGCTATAGAATTGGTCACTGATAGTTGCCACGTATGTCAGCTGGGCTCTTTAAGACTTTAAAAAGAGAAGAAAAAAAAACAGAAAAAAAAGAAGAAAGAAAGAAAAAAAGAAAGAAAAGAAAAAACAAAAAGAAAACAAAAAACAAAACAAAACAAAAAACAAAGAAAAAATTTTTAAATGCCCACCGGACGTAGATTCTGTGGGAATGCTGTAGGTGGCGCTATTGCCCCACTATTCCACAGCTGTGACTGCGCCGCTCCGCAGGGCCCTTTATCGCTCTGGCAGGGGTGGGAACGAATAGGAGGCTGTTGATCTCAGTGAGAAGTGTTAAGTATGGCTACACTTCCTCAGTCGCCAGCTAAGGTGTCTGAAACTCTCCTGGACTCCCAGCCTGCTGGGCTGAGTGTGCTGGGGCGATCCGGCTCCTCCGCTGGGCTCCTGTCTCTTTAAGACCGCTGAAGAAAGTGGGCGCTTTTTTTTTTCCTTCCCCGGAGCCGGCTGCAAGCAGCCTGGCGCGTTCCCCTCTCAGATCCTGCCCCTCTGTCTCTCCAATCTCCGCTGCACTGCGCGATGTGGTCAGCGCTCCCCGCGCAGATCACCGGGGCTGGCTATTTCGCGGGGTGTACTTCCACTCCCTCCCGGCTCTGAATCCTGTCCTCCCGCCGGTGCACTGGGGTGGGGGAGGGCTCGGGTCCCGCCGGGTCGCGGCTCCGTATCTTACCCGCCTCTTGGGGTGCCGAGTGCTCTCGGGTGTAGCTGCATGCTGTGCGCTTTTCTGTGTATTCTCGTCTCTCTTTTAGGAATAGATGTATTTTCTGTGTTTTCGTAGATAAATATAGTGTTGGGAGGAGATTTCTGCCGCCCTGCTCACACTGCCATCTTCCCCAGTACTTTTAATTATTATTCCTCCTCCATACTTTATATATATGATATCCTAGTTTACATATTTTAATTTTGTGTATCCCTAAACTAATTTTTGTGCATAATTCAGTTAACTACTTTTGTGTTTTAAACTTCATACTTGCTTTGTAAGTGATTAGTCCACTACCTTTACTGTGGGTTTGTTTTCACTGATGAAAAATATTTAAATATGAAAAACACTTCTATTTAAAGAAGTCTGTTTAACATATCTTATACAGCCAGTTTAGTGGTGATGAATTTTTTTTAACATTTTTAATCTTTCCTTCAATTCTGAATGATAACCCTGCTGGATAGAGTATTCTTAGTTGTTGATTTTTCCCTTTCAGCACTTTGAATATTTCATGGTATTCCCTTCTGGCATGTAAAGCTTCTGCTGAAAAATCTCCTGGTAGCCTTTTGAGGTTTCTTTGTAGGTAACTATCTGCCTTTTTCTTGTTACTTTTAAGATTCTCTATTTTTAATCTTTGTCATTTTAATTACTATATGTCTTGGTGTGAAGTTCCTTGGGTTCATTTTGTTAAGGAATCTCTGTGCTTCCAGGACCTGGATGTATGTTTCTTTCCCCAGACTCGGGAAGTTTTCAGCTATTATTTCTTCAAATAGACTTTCTACTACTTTCTCTCTCTCTTCTCCTCCTGGAACCCCTATTATGCAAATATTGTTTCATTTGATGTTGCCATAGAGTTCTCTTAGCATCTTCTCATTTTTGGAAATTCCTTATTCTTTCTATTCCTCAGCTTGGTTTTTCTTTACTGTCTTCCAGTTTGCTGATTCATTCTTCTGTATCCTCTAATCTATTAATTTCCTCTATTGTATTTTTCATTTCAGGTATTGTATTCTTCAGTTCTGACTGGTTCTTTTTGTGTTTTCTATTGCTTTATTGAAGTCCTCCCTGAGATCATCTATTCTTTTCCCCAGTTCAGTGAACATGTTTATGACTATTACTTTGAATTCTTTATCAGGTAGATGGCTTATATCTGTATCAATTAGCACTTTTTCTGGTGTTTTGTCTTGTTCTTTTGTTTGGAACATATTCCTTTGCCTGCTCATTTTGTCTGGTTCTCTGCATTTGTTTTTATTTATTAGATAGATCAGCTGTGTATACTGGTCTTGAAAGTAGTGGCTTTATGTAGTAGGTCTGTGGTGCCCAGAAGTGCAAAACTCCCTGTTCACCAGAGCCAGATGCTCCGGAGGTATCCCCCACATGGGCTCTTCATGCCCTCCTGCTGTGGCTGAGCCATGACTGCTTTGGCAGGCTATGGGCAGGGCTCACACCCAGCCTAGCTGCCAGCAATGGCTGACCCCCACTGCTTTGCTTCTGTGTGTGACACTAGTGCACCTTAATGACTGACTGGGCTGCTCTGTTGCTTTCAGATGTGGGCACAGCCTGTACTCAGCTTGGCAGCCAGCAGTGGCCAATGTGACTATTGCGGACTGGGTGTGTTGGGTGGGGTAAGTGTTCAGGGAAATTCCAGCCAGTGCAGGGCAAGAAGGGTAGTTAGAGAGTTTCAGAAGTGACTCCCACAAATTTCTGGCCAGCTAGGTGCAGGAAAGGCTGGAAAAGTGGCATCCACCAGCATTTTCTCCTCCAGAGAGAGCTCCCTCAATCTTCCACCCCTCCAGCACACTTCCTAAAGTTAGTAAATCTCCTTTCAAACTGCTTTTTCTGTGTTGGGCCTCAGAACAATCAACAGAGCACACAGATCCTCCACAAGTGGAGACTCAGCCCTGCACAGCCCTCCAAGTATCCCTGGTGTCCAACCCCATTGATTTTCAAGGCCCAATGCTATGGGGACTTGTCTTTTTGGAGCATATCCCCAAGAGCGAGTGTGCTAGGTTTTCAGGCATTTATCTCCTCCCTGCTCTGTTCCTCTGTCTCTCCTATTTGTGGCTTGTGATGGGGGAAGGGCTTGGATCCCAATCAGTTGCAGCACTGCCCCTTTACCTTTCTCAATGTCGTCTGCTCTTTTTCTTCAGGTGTTAAATGTCTGTTCTGCTGGTCTTCAAGTTGTTTTCAGAGTTAGTTATATTAGATGTAGTTGCTTCCTCAGTGTGTACATAGGAGGAGGTTATCACAGTGACCTTGTATTCTGCCATCTTCCTGTACTGCTTCTTGAGGATGCAAAGTCCTTGGCTGATGTTTACTCTTCTCCTTGATATCCTGTAACTCAAGTACTATGATATAAAGTTAATTATTACTAATACATCTTATGTTAGATGATATGGGGATAAATGAGGGAAGAAAGCTAAGATATTTATTTGCTTAACTAACCATGTGGTTATAACTGGTATTTATAATGACCTTCTTCCACTATTCATTCCATATTCCCTTTGCTTTGCCCCCAGTAAGCATCTCAGGTGGTTGTGGTTCTTTAACTGGTCTGGTAATACAAAACCCTCATTTCTGAAGGATCTGGGCCATTCGTAGTCCTGTTTGGATCAGTTGTTGTAGCTTTTTATTGACTTTAGCCATGGGGCATGGTAATACAATGTCAGATGCCCTAAGGGATGTCCTGTATTCCGCATATACTCTTCCTTGCCTCCACTGTAGAATAGTAGTCCTACTTCCCCTTGGTAGTCAGGATCAATCATTACAGCCCAGTAATTCCCCTTTTTGACTTTTGACTCAGAGGCATGAGGAGCCAAAGGTGGCCAGCTGGCAGTCTTAACATCATTATTATGTCTTCTGGTGGAATCATTCCTCCATTTGGAACTAAGACCTCTAGGCCAGAAGAGTGTAGACTCATGGGAACAGGACACAAAAATTTTGCTGATGGGTCACCATGGATAATATTGAGTGGCCCCACTTCCATTTCCATGTCTTGATTCCTGGACCTGTGAATCTTGGCTATTGGAGGAACAGTACCATATATTGGAATCCAATTCAGGGCATATACAACTTTCTGGAGAACTTTGTCCCAGCCTTGTAAGGTATTGCCACCTAACTGTAACTGAGTCTTCAAAAGACCACTCCACCATTCTATTGAGACAGCTGCTTCAGAATGGTGGGGACATAGTAAGACCAGTGAATTCCATGCAGTGAGACCTCTTGCAATACTTCTTTTGCTGTGAAGTTAGTTCCTTGATTAGAAGCAGTGCTGTGTGGAATACCAGATATAGATAAAGCGTTCTGTAAGTTCTTAGATGGTGACTTTGGCAGAAGCATGGTATGCAGGGTAGGTAAATCCATATCCAGAGTATGTGTCTATTCCAGTAAGAGTAAAATGCTGTCCCTTTCATGATGAATGTTGTCCAGTGTAATCAACATGTCACCAGGTAGCAAGCTGACTCCAGACAATGGTGCCATACTGGGGATTAGGTGTTGGCCTCTGCTACTGACCTACTGGATATTCATCAGTGGCTGTAGCAAGGCTGACTTTGGTGAATGGAAGTCCATGTTGCTGAGCCCATGCATAATCTCCATCACTGCCACCATGTCTACTTTGTTCTTCAGCTTATTGGACAATGACACAGGTGGCTAAGGAAAGAGATTAACTGGCATCCACAGAATGGGACACCTTACCCACTTGATAATTAAAATCCTCCTATGTTGAGATCACCTGTTGGTGAGCATTCACATGGTACACAGATATCTCCACATTTTTTTTTTATCCATCCATTCAGAGAGGTCTGTCCACATGCCTCTTCCCTAAATTTCTTGGTCATCAGTTTTCCAGGCATGTCCCTTCCAAGTCCCTGACTATTTAGCTAAACTGTTAACTACATCCATGCATCAGAATATAATCCCACATCTGGCCATTTCTCCTTCTAAAAAGTGAACAATGAGGTACACTCCTTGAAGTTCTGCCCTCTACGAGTTCCTTCAGGGATGTCCCAGAGAGGAGCTGTAGGTGCTACAGCTGTCCCTTTCAGTGTGATATGTTATGCCTGCATATCATGCAGACCATCTGTAAACCAAGTCCGAGTTTTCTTTTCCTCAGTCATCTGATGAGAGAGAACTCCCTGTGATGCCATAAGTGTAGGCTGGGAGAGAGAAGGTAGTATAGTGGGGGTGGGAGCCATGGGCATTTGGGCCACTTCCTCATATAACTTACTTGTACCTTCAGGGCCTCCTCAAGCCCAGTTTTGTATATACCATTTCATTTAATAATGGAGTGCTGCTCTTCATAGCCAATATTATGGCTTGGTGCATCAGACCACACACAATTCATGATGGGCAGCTCATATGTCTTGGTGGCCCATAGTTAAGTACTCAGCCTCTACTGAGGCCCAATAGCAGGTCAAAAGCTGTTTCTCAAAAAGAGAATATTTATCCACAGAGGATGTCAGGGTTTTGCTCCAAAATCCTAGGGACCTGTGCCATGGTTCACCTACAGGCTGCAAAGAGCATCTCTATTTGCTACTTCAAGTACTATTGGATCTGCTGAATCATATAGTTCAAGTGGGAGAGCACCATGCCCAGCAGCCTGGACTTGTTGCAGAGTGTTCTCTTGTTCTGAGACCCCCTCAAAGCCATCAGCATTTTAGGTCACTCTGTAAATTCCTGGAATAGGACACTCAAATGAGGAATATGTTGACTCCAAAAATCTAAAAAGATCCACTAAGCATTGTGCCTTTTTTTGGTTGTAGGAGTGACAAGATACAACAACTTATCCTTTACCTTAAGATATCTTTACCTCTCTCATATCACTGGACCCCTAGAAATTTTACCCCTAGAGATAGAAAAAGACCCAGCAATTCCATTTCCCTGGACCCTGAAGACCCAGCAAATCCATTTCCAGTAATATATCCAACCATAATGTGTACATATGTTCATGAAAAGATATATACTAGAATGTTCCTAGCAGCACTATTGATAATAGCCACAGAAACTGGAAATAATCCAAATGTCCATAAACAGTAGAATGGATAAATTGACATATTAATTCATTGGAGTGCTATACAGCAGTAAGAACTCACAGTGTAGTTACACGCAACAATATTGACGAATCTCACATAAGGAGCCAGACACAATAGAGTACATTTAATATTATTTATATTTATGCACAACTAAATTATGATGTAAATTACCATGTGGACATCCTTGTTGGGGAGGGACATCTATTCCTTCCTGGAATTGGTCATGAGAGGGATTTCTAGGTCTGATAATGTTCTGTTTCATTATTTGGATGATGTTACATGGGTGTGTTAAATTTGTGAAAGCCCATCACACTGTACAGTATACATATATGTACTTTTCTCTGTGTATGCTATAGTTCAGTTAAAAATAGAGAAACTTCTTCTAATTTGATCTCTTTTAGACTGTCATATCAGTTTATGACATCAGTAATATCATAATTTTGGGTTTAAGTGTGTAAAAAATCTAAACTAAAATGTGTCTGGGATATTCTTTTGAGTGTTCAAACCAAAATTCTCTGTTTAATTCAGAGAGATCCTCCCATGCACATTGGACCAATTGTGCCACCTCCTGGCTTCTTCCTAGGTTCTCGTGTCATTTAGCAGCCTCCCCATTAAGTAATTCTCTTTCAACCTTTGGCCCCTTGTCTCTTTCCTTTAGTAAAAATAGCAAAGCCCCAAGCTATCTAGCGATCATGTTATTTTAAACATGCAACAGCCTATTTTTAGTCCTGGCATTTAACATTTTAGCTAGTTTGGCAGTAATCTAATTAGGACAACAGGGTGAAGCTCACTTTTGATGGTCTAGGACCCCTGTTGCGTATGCTTTTTGTTCATTAATAACTGACACTATGTTGATTAAAGAAAAAAATTGGTGAAAGTGAACATCTAGAGGCATCCAAAAGAGGTGTGATAGAGGAGGGAGGTAGTGTGGGCAAGTAGAGGTTTGAGAATAGTGACAGCCAGATAGAAGAGGCTTTAGAAAACAACTAGTCCAAGGTTTCTCAGTGTGTGATCTTCTGGCCACCCACACCAGATTCATTGCAGACCTGGTAAATTACAATCTCTTGAGTTATGGCACAGGAATCTGAAGTTTCATGAGTTCTTAAAGTGATTCCACTAAGTACCCAAATTTGAGAACCGTAAAACGATCTAGTCTATTTTGCTTATTTAACATATTAACAAAAATGACCTTATATGACAGATAGCTGTCATATAGGGGATGAGGGTAGAGTAGTTAGGGCTCTGAGTTTCCCAGTTCATCCAGACAGGACAGTTTGCTTCTCTTTGCTTTACACATTGGGCTTCTGTATTCTATATAAACAGGGACTTTTTTTTTTTTTTTGCCAAGAAGAGGCTTGGATAATCATTGTTTTGTATTTCTTACAGTTACAACAATAGGTGTCTGATATAGTGGTACTTTAATTTGGTCAACAAGCACATTAGGCACAGCAGTATTCACTAGGGATATGAGTACAGCCTTAGCCCTCCAGGGCTTACATACTAGTGAGGAGATAGATCCCACAGTCTTCCCTATAAGGTGGTAAGCTAGAAGTGGAGCACAGCACTCTAGGAACCCAGGAGGCATATGGCTAACTTTGTTTTGAAATGTCAGGGAAAAATTCTAAGCTAATACTTTTTGGAAAACCAAATAAAACCTGTAGCTTTCTGTTAGTAAGATTTTAAGGTTTCTATTTTATTTTGATCTCCAGAAGAGACAGTAAATGATGTGTTTTAATTCCGTATCTCAAGCTAGTAGTAGAATAACAGCCTTTAACTGGATACATGTATATTTTCAGTGAGAAATTTAAGTTTTTAAATAATAATAGCAGGTAGAAGTATCACATTGAAACTTGACAAATGAGAGGGAGAAAAACAAATATCTGAGGGATGGTAGTAGAAATCAGTTAAGAGCTGGACATCCCTAACTTCAAGTCCTAGCTCTGTCACATGAGTTAATTCCTTAAATATTGTAGCCTCCTATCCATAAAATTAGCACAATATTAGTTCTTACCACAAAGAGCTGTTGCAAGGATTAGAGATAATCTATGTAGTATCTAACATATAATAATCACTCATTATGCAATAATTATTATTTGCTTCTATAGAGTAGGTTAATTCTCAAGTCTAGCTTACTCATTTCCCTTTAAAAGTATTCTTTTGTTTTATCAAATTGCAAAAAGCCTAAATATATTGTGTGGTTATAGTAGTTGATGATAAATTTGGTTATGCCATCTGATGTAAAGAATATATCAGGTAAGTAAGTATGTGTAGTCTTTGACACAGACACATTGATTTAGTACAAATACACCGATGGAGTATGCCAGTCAGTCCTTGGGGAAAAAGAACCAAACTAGTTTGACATTAGAGACCTTTAAGCCTGTTGACTTGGAGTCATAGAGCTATGTGATGTCATATAACTTATTACAGAATAAAAAAATTAAGTTCTGTAGTTGATTGAGTCACTCACTCAGCAAACATTTATTGATTCTAGGTGTTATGTGATAGATGCAGTTATTTCTTGGAAACACTGAGATAAAGACAACGTTGTCTTTATGGAGTTTGTAGACCCATAGAGGAAGTCAGGTCTGTAAAACAAATCCAATGGAGGCATAGGTGCTTTCATAAAGCTATATGTGGGACCCTGCTGGAGTACATAGAGGAGGTGGGAAATGCTCTGGTCAGGGGCATCCCAAGCATAGGCTTTTTAGATAAGAGGCACCAACATAAAGGCAGGTGTTTGAAGCATCCTCAGGTAGTTACAGAACTGAAAGTTGACCCGACCTGCAGGTCAGCAAACGTAAAACCCCCGGCCACGGGGTTCGCCAACTGGGACCTAAGGAGGGGGTGCGCGAATGAGGGACAGAAGACAGAGAGAATGGAGACAAGACAGGCTTTCTGATCACGTCTAGTTTATTTGCAGAAAAGGCAGGGAATATATAGCATTTGAAGGGGTGTGGTAGGGAGTGGTTTCTTCTGGTTGGTTGCCCGTCATGTTAATGAAGTGATCTACAAAGTCCAATCACGCACCGAGTTGTGCGCATGCGCAGGACATAAGAGGCGGACTGGAGTGGAACATTTGGCGGGAAAATGTGGCGCGAAAGTGATCAACAAGAAGTAAACAACAAGATGAAGTCTTTAAAACAAAATGGAGTCTTGTTATTTTTGTGCCCTATGGCTCCCAACACTAAGTAATTATGTTCAGCTGGAGTGGAGATTGGATTCTCTGAGAACTGAGTCTTGATAGTAATCAGGAGACAGATCATAGACAGTCTTCTGTGTCACACTGACTTTTGAGTTTTATCCTGGTCAAACTGTTTTTTAATCAGCTCCTTGTGGCTACAAGTGTGGAAGTGACTTCAAAAGAAGTGAGCCTGGAAACAGAAAGATCAGGTGGGAGGTTTGAAAAAGTCTTGATGAACAAAGTTCAGAAAGTAAGGATCTGAGCTTGTGTATCTCAAAGTGTGGTGCTTAGACTACCTGGGCAATTTATAAGTAATGCAGATTCCCAGGTCCTTGGTTCAGTGATCTGATTCAGGCATCCTGAAGTTTGAGGACCAGTCTAAACTAAAAATATTTATTGGTATAATTGCCAGGGCTTAGTGATTAATTAGGTAGTGGTACAGGATAGTGACAGAGAGAAGGGCAGTTAGAGGATGACCCTCATTTTAGGTGATATCAGGGGAAAATATAGGGCATGACCCTGGATGTATATATGAAGGCTGAGGAGGGGTAAGCAAGACTAGTAGTTAGGTGGGCTGATTACCCACTTGGGAAGTTACTCAAAAGTTAGTGTGTAGAGGATGAGTGTGACCCAGTTTCCAAAGTCTTTATAAATGAGTAGATGGTATCTGAGGTCAGTAAAGATAACAGTAAGGAGTAAAGAGTCGAATAGCCAGTGCTTCCCAAACTTTAAGGTATTTGTGAATTGCCTGAGGACCTTATTAAGATGGATATTTTGATTCAGTAGGTCTGGAATCCAAGATTCTACATTTCCAATAATCTCCTAGGGAATAAAGTTACTGTTCTGTGGACCACACTTTGAATAGCAAAGATATAGGTCTCTGGTGTTCAAACTTGGCTGCTTATCAGACTTTCTAGGAGTCTTTGGCCCAGAGATTCTGATCTATTTGGTATGGAGAAAGGCCTGGATATTAGGACCTTTAAAAGCTCAGGTAATGCAAAGGTACAACAAAGTTTGAGAAACATGATATAGGCTGATTAGGCAGTTGGGCGGGGGGAGGTCTGGTGTGAGGCATATCATAGTTTGAAAGTGGCAATGGAAATAGGAAAGTTGGCTCTGCTCTGGATCTCCTAGTACAAGATGTGGGGGGAAAGGCTCTAGAACCCAGAATCCTGTTTGGGGAGCTACAACAGAGAGTAAGAGAATGCAAAGGACGGGTGGGTAGGAAAATGTGAGGGGCTACTTCCTAGGTAGTGGCTGAGGGGGACAGGAATGAGAAACACAACTGGATCAATTCCTCCAGTGTACAAGGCTGGGGCTAGAGGCCTGGTGATGGCCACTTATGGTTGTCTTTGCTGGGCTTTCCACTGGAATGTTACTGAGCAGATCTCTTTGTGTCTCCAAAAGATATCCTCAGCATGTCCAGGAAAGTGTGAGCCAACTCTTCCTTTTGTTATTGTTAATATCTTCTGAATTTGTTTCCTAAGGCTCCATGGGGTGAAACTAGAGTGGTCTGGACATCAAGAGTCTTCTCCTTAGGGGCTGGTTTAGTAACTATTGTTTACCTGCTGTGATATATATGAAGTAACCTATTGTCATATTTTTTCTCCAGACATTATAATAAAAACAAATGGCAGGATGTAGCAGCTGTAGCTGAATTTTCACTACTTTGAAGACATGAATGTGAAGTCAAAGTACATAAAGCATAATGTCTGCCTGAAATTAAAAAACATAATTCTCTAATTATTTGTTGTATATCCTGGTGTTGAAATTCCACTGAGATTCTTGTATAATTTACTTTTAATTAGTTAAGAAACATTCTTCTGTCTGCTTCTTAAATATATGTATTTGTATTATAAAATAAGAATAGCTTATATTAAAAGACTGTATAATAATTGGTTGATTGATTTCAGCTATTTATAGAGTCAATACCAGGGTACTATATAATATCCTTTGATTGTTTTTTCCTAAAGACTGTCCTTTGTTGGGATTAAAAGTTGTTGAAGCACTTAATATGAAAATACTTATATTACGAGCTATTTTTAACAGAACTTAATTGAAACCACATGAGTGAGAGACCTAATTCCAGGTCTGACTGAAAGAAACTCTATACTCAAGTTTTGCTGAAGTAGGGAATGTATAATATGTAAATCAATCATACACTGAGTATTTAATATATTATCTCATCCCCAAACAATATTTTTTAGCTAACACTGTCTGTAGGAATTTTTTTTTTTTTGGTAATGTAATTGTAACATCTCGACAATGCCCTTCCTAAAAGCAGTGATCCTATTGTCAGTGAACATAGTACAGAGTAACTGTTGGTGAGGTTTTAACTCTGATGGTTTACTAAGTAAAAAACAGTAAAATTTTCAGAGCCCCTTCAGTAAGAAAGGAAATTCTAAATTTGGTGAATTAATTTGAAGTTACACATATAAGAGTCCCATGAAGATACTCTTGTAAATGTTTGACAAGGCCTTAAACCACTAACAAAGCTATTGTGATTTCTCTTTTATATTTTCATCTGGAGGTGAAATACAGGAAAGTTGTTTGGAGAAGTAGAAGAGATCATTAATGGTGGAGGCCAGAAGCAAATTTAGACCTGAATTCTAAATCAGTGCTCAACTAACACAGCAACTCTTGTGGTGCATTCAAAGGCAGAAATGTGATAAGCAGTCGGGGATGGGGGGGGAAGAAATGAAACAGAAGGCCTGTTCTCTCTTTCAAGGAGTTTACAAGCCAAGGGGAAAGGGAGAGAATGAGAATGCATTACTTGGTAGTTTCTAATCAGGTGGTAGGTTCCTGTGAGAAAGAATACCTGATTCTTAGAAGGGGCCTCCTGGGACTGGAGGAAACACACATTGTTTCCTGTTGCTGATAAGGAAAATACAGCTAGCCCAGAGAGGTAAATACCTGTCCAGGCTAATGTAATTTAGAAAGTGACAGAGCCAGGATTTGAAGGGAGGACTATTTGAGTCCAATATTTTTGTTTAATTGGCTAAAGCACAGGGAAAGATGGGAGAAGGAAGGAGTTAACAATTTGTGTTCAAGGCTTAGGAGTGGAGGACAGAGCTTCACTTATGAGAAGAGGAAGGGAGTAGAATAAACCTGTTTGTTGTCTAGCAGACATGACAAGTCCAAAGAGGATTCCTGTTGGTAAATCCTAGGAGGAGGTTTTATTCTCAATCTTGTATCTGTTAGTGGGCTTCAGAGGTCCCTCAGTGAAGCCCCCAGGAAAAGCAGCAGAAAAGCAGTTCATCTCTTCCTGGTAAAGGGATCTCCACAGCTTTCATCACATTTTCAAAGTGGTCTGTGACCTAAAAAAGGTTAACAATGGGACTGGATCTATTTTAAGATTTAAAATTATACTTCATAAAAAACATCTCAGGTTATAAGTATCCTGTTAAAAAATTCATGAAAGGTCAGGCCTGAAGGCATTTCCATTAAAAACTTTTTTAACTGGGATTTTTTTTTTCACCTTTCCAAGGTGTGTTCATCATGGTGTGTTTAGTTACAAGCAGCCTCTTACCTCGTAAGTGCATACAGCATATGTGTTTATATGAAGGATGAAATGTCCTGGCTTTCCAGGTAAAAGTTATCTTCAACCTCTCCTGCTCTACTGTTGCTTTCTAACCTGCATTTTAAAATGTTGAATCATCTTACATCTTAAATCCTCCCTTGAGTCCATGTGTTCTCTCGTCTACCCATTCTTCACCCACTTACATCCAGGTTTCCTGGAAAGAGCGCTGCTTTCTGCTTTCTACTGATCCCTTACTTCTCAGTCCTTCCTACTCTTCCCCCTCCAACACACAGTCTGGCTTTAGCTCTGGTTCCCCACTGACGATCGCGTCTCAAGGCTGCTAGCAACGTGCTTGGTGGTAATCTGAGGGGTATTTTGCAATTCTCATTTTACCCAGCCTCTCACAGATGATGATGTTGCAGACTAGTACTCTCTTTCTGAAAGCCTCCTAAGGAGTGATCTCTGAAATATTACTCTCCAGGCTTTCATCTCAACTCTAGCTTATTGTCTTCCATTTCTTCTGAAGGCTCATTTTCCTCTGTCCAGTCTTTACATTTCTATCTTTCCTGGGATTCTCTTCTCTTCTCATGTCACACAGTCCCTGGGTAATCTCACATACTACTGGCTTCAGTTACCATCTCTGTGCCATTAACCCCAAATCTTTGTCTCTAACTGCTGTGGATCTTGGTATCTGTATCTGTCCCCTCAAAAGTTAGTTGTCTTTTCTCTTATTTCCACAGTATCCTGTACTTGCCCATATCATAGCATGTATCACAATGTACTATAGTTGCCTTCAAATTCTGTTCTTTTTTCCCAAAGTGTCAGCTAGTTCCTTGAGTGAAGGAACTGCATCGTGTTCATCACTGTGTTTTTATTCTCCTCTACCCCTGTCCTAACTGGTTTCCAAGCCACATGGTTTAGGGGGGATTGAGCCCACTTATAGTTCCAGTGGTGGGCCTTTAATGGTTTAAGTCAAGTAACAGTCCTCCCAACTCTGACAGTGATTGGTTCAGCAATGAGTTCAAGGTCTAAAATGATCCAATTGGATAAAATCTGAGAGCTTTTTATGGGTATTCTGGGATGCAGACTTTTTCCTTTTTCTCTTGGATTTTTACCTGAAAGGATTTTTACCTGGAACGAAAGCTGCTGGCAGCCATCTTGTGTTCATAAGTGGAACCCTGCCTGGGAATGGAGTTCACACAGAGAAATCAGAGCTGGGATGGAGAAACTGGATGCAGCTGTGCCTGCCTGAAATGTCCATCTACTTTAGGTCCAGTTATGGGAGCTTATCAGTTTTTTTTCTTAATCTAGTTTAGTTTGGGCTTTCTATCCTGTGTAACATAGGACAGTCTCATTGATAGACTCAGCCAAGAGCTCTCTGGAGTTCTAGATCTGTGTAGCCAAATGCTTACCTGTCATCACTACAGAGGTTTTCATGGTATCTCATACTCAACATGCCCAAAACTAAACTTAACTTCCCCCTTGTGCAGTTCTTTCTCCTATTACCTTTTTCAGTGTTAGATCCTCAGACATCTGGCCATTACCCATGACTACTCCCCTTCTTTCACTTTCTCACAGTCAGTCACTCATGAAGTCCTGTTGATTGTGATTCTTAAATAGCCCTCAATATTTTCCACTCCCTTCCATTCCTGTGGCTTTTCTCTGAGTTTATGCTAATGCTTCTTGACTGGTTTAATGTAACAGCCTCCCTACTAATTCCTCAACCTTCATCCTTGTACAGTATTGTCAATTTCCCACAATGCATCCAGAAGGAGCTTTAGAAAATGCTTATCTGATCATGTTGTCTTCTGCTTAAAATCCCTCAATAGCTCTCCAATGTCTGCTGGATAGAGTCTGTTTTACCACTAGATTATATTATATAGGTCACTGAATTTTTATATTCTTTCTTGCCTCCCCAACATGTGTTGTTCCATCTGCCTGAAATAAACTTACCCTGCCCACATCCTCTCTTCTTTAACTTCACCTATTTTTATTTTTAATCCCTATTTATTCTCTCCTTCAGAAAACGCTCCTTAATTCCCCCAAAAGGTTGTCTTCCCTTGTATTCCCACATCATCCTGCACTTGTCCACATCATAGCACTTATCATAATGTACTATAATTGCCTGTCAGATTCTGTATTTTTCTCCCTAGACGGTAAGTTCTTTGAGTGCAGGAACTGCATCTCCTTCATCATTGTGTGTCTATATTCTTGCACAGCTGCCAGACATATATTAAGCATACGAAGTGTTTGAAAAATATTTGCTAAAATATTTGTCATAAAAGTGTGCCATTATATAAAGGACCTTCTTTGGTATACTTCTAATGCAATTCAAATTGAGGATTTTAAGTCAATTTTATTTTGAAGGTAAAAGCTTGATTCCTTAAAAGCATTTACCACAATCTGTGATAACTTACTTGTGGTTTCTTAGGGGCAAGGACTGTACATGTATTGTTTGTTACTGTATTCTTAGCACCTGAAACATAGTAGGTGCTTGATTTCACCATCTCTATTAGATTATTTTCATTAGCATACAAAATATCTTCCATCTCAAAAAAAGAAAAAGAAAACCAATTTTCCCACCTCCCAATCATAATTTCTCTGCTCCCTATCTCAGCAAAACAGGAGTTGTCTATACTTGCTTTACTACTTCCTCTCTTCTCTTTTTTGAACCCATTCCATTCAGGGTTTCACTCACAAAACTCCATTGAAAATGCTCTTGTCAAGATGTCCTTGTTGACAAATCTAATGGACACTTAAATTTTCAGCAACAGTCAACACAGTTGACCTCCTCCTCCTTTTGGAGACATTTTCTTCTCTTGTCTTACTACTGTTCCTTCTCATTCCTCTTTGCTGGATCCTTCTCATCAAGACCTGTTAGTGTTGTTGAGTCTTAGTTCTAGACGCTCTTCTGTGTATACACATTCTCTCTAGGTAAACTCATCCATGCCATTACTTTAAATTCTGTGTGAGCTGATGCCTCCCAAATTTCTCTCTCCAATCCTGGGCTTTCCCCATATATTCTACTCAGAATTTCTACATGGATGTCTAAATAGGCAATTCAAACAATATATCCAAACTTAATATGCTTGGTTTTCTTCTTCAAATCTGTGTTTTCCCTGGTATTTCTGTCAGGAAATGACTTCTGTTTAGTTGATCAAAGCAAAAACCTGGGAGTCAATCCTCAGTTTTTCTTTCCTTCACTCTTATTAGAAGTCCTATTAGTTATGTCTCCACAATAACCCTAGTTAGCCACAATCAGCTCTCACTCAAAATACATGGTTGCTACCCAAGTGGTTTCTCTGCTTCCATTCTTAATCTTTTATAATCCCTTCTTCAGAGAGAAGCCAGAGTAATCTTCTAAAGCCATAAATTGGATTTTAAACCCCTGCAGTAGCTCCTACACACTAATTCTGACCTTCTTCCTATGATTTACAAGGTCCTGTATACTCTGGCTGCTTCTATCTTTCTAACCATATCTCAGGTACCCAAGAGGGTATTCAGCACTGCTGGCCTCCTTTTTCTTCCTCAAACAGGTCAAACCCATTCCTGCTGCAGAACCTTTGTACTTTTTGTGCTCTCTGCCAAAATGTTCATCACTACCTCTTCCCCATGGCCGGTTACTTTTCATTCTTAGGCCTTAGTGCTCTCATCTCACATCTTTGAAGAAGTCTTTGAAGACAAACCTCCCTGTCTGTTTGTTCCCCTCCAGTCGTTTGCTATCATGTTTCTTTCCTAGCTCCATACAACTTGCAAACATGTTTGTCTCTTTCCACTAAGAATTAAGTTCCCAAGAGTAGGAACTCTTTTGTTCAGCACCATATCCTCAGTGCCTAGAGCAGTGCTTACTTAGTCTGAGACCTTGCAAGGACTCAGGAAGTATTTGTTGAATGAATTAATGTTTATATTTTCTGGTGCCTCAAACTACTGCCATTCCCTTGTTACATAGTAGTAAATCATCAGTTGGCTTAAGAGTTTTTAAAACTGAGGTGCTCTGAGTCTATCTAAGTGTTATTCAGGCAGTTTTACTCGATCTTGATTCTGAATGTCTTGTTCTGAGATGCTATCAATGAAAATTTAGTTTCAGGAAAATTTAGCACAGTTGAGGCCATACTTATTAGTGTGGTGGGTAAGGGAACAAGATTCCATTTTAATCGCCACCTTTTCCTATATCTGGTAACCAGAAGAGAGTGCCACTGTCTTTTATGTTATTGGAAGCAGGTAGACAAGGACCCATAGACAGTTGGGGGTTGGAGGGGAGGCTGAATCATCTACTCTTGAGTGAAAGTGTAGACCTTATGTCTAATCTGTCCAACTCAACAGTTCCACATTCATATAACATTAATGAATAAATAACTATTTTCTTTCTCACATTTCCTCCTTGCAGACTCCCTAAACTTAAAAGAGGCTACTTTAAGACACTTCAGCCTCTTTGTGGGAAGAGGTAGTGTTAAGAAAAAAAAAAAAGGTAATATACACTTTTACTGAACTGGAAAATATTTTCAATTTAATCTATGTAATCAAATATAATTACATGCTCTTTTTTAATGTATGTCCTCTCATGAAATACTTGTATTTTTCAGTGCTCTAATTTTTTGAATATCACATTGCAACATAAAGGAAATGTGATGATAGCCAGTAAAGAGTTTTTTCTGTACCTTTCAAGTATAAGATTAAGACTACAGGAAAAAAAAAAAGACTACAGAAATGTGGTGGTTACATGATTAGAGAATACTAAAACAAACTATCTCTTATACAAGCAGTAATGTTTTCTTTTGCTATTAATAATTACCTATGAAGTGACATTTCCCCAAGATGAAAGCACACAAGGTTATTGTATTTAGAAACTTCCTTCAAGGGAGTTAGAACTACTCTACTGTTTTTGCCAGCCATGGGCCAGTCAGGAGTTCTCAGTGTCTTTGGTCCTATATACACAAGTTTGTATCTGTTTCCATGCACACTAATTTAGTGTAACTTGCTAGTATGAGAACAAAACTTCCCCAAAGGATTGATGCACTGATTTTTAGGATGTGCATTTTCTCACTTAAAAATATTGCACTGACTTCATTTTTTGCTTATAAAAATTTCATTGTGTTCATGTTTTGTGAGAAAAATGTGCATAGCTCACTTTGCCTTATTAGAAATCTTTCAGGGTGTGACACCAGAATCCAGAACATTAAAGTTTATAGGTTACCTAGTCCTGCTGTTTTGAGCCTGTATTTTGCCCAGTAATTTCTGGAGTTTGGGCAATATAAAGAGGAACTTAGAATGAATCTTGACCTCAGCACCTCAAATGTCACCTCCTTGGAGAGCCCTTCCCCACCCCCTCATTTCACTGCTTAGTTCTCATTCAGAACACTAGTCTGAAAATAATTATTTACCATCTCCTCATATAGAAAGCTCTTTTTCTGTTTACTCTGCCCAGTGAGCAAGGGCACTTAAACTTTGTAGAATGAATACATTCTTACTCATATACAAATAGTGCTTTAATCTTGTACCATTGAAACTCAACATGTTGACCACTGAAATTCCCAGGTGTGTGTATGTATGTGTATATATATATATATATATACACACACACATATATATATATATTCTGCCTATTTTCTTTTTTCTATAGAAGACCACTTATTTTATAACTTAAACTCTAGCTGCAAATCAGTGGAGTTGGTAGCCACTCTCTACTAAAAGACAATTTGGTCTGTATGCCTAAATAAAATTCTGAAAGTACTTCTTTAACTTTCAACTACATTCCAGTCATTTCCAAAGAATTGCTTTGTCAAAGAACTGTATCCCATGCCACAAAATTGTTCATTCTGGAGGGGGCGTGGGTGAATGAGTGAGGGTGCTGAAAATTTGTAAGACCAGTTTGATCTGAATCCTGATAAATCTTGCCTCTCTGGGTTTAATAAGACTGTAAGGTCATTTATGAGCAATGTTTTTCTTATTTGGAAAGTGGTTTCTCTCCTACCAACCTACCAATCCATTTGCTTACAGTTCCACAGTTCATCTCTCCCTCCATAACTAGACATTAGGACTGAGTCTACATCCTGAGCCTCGTATTGCTGACTCTTCCATGGGCTAATACCCTGCGTCAGGGTTCCAGGGGCTAAGTCGCAAACTCTGCGGGCGGCTGCTCGCCGGCCCAGGCCCAGGCAGTGTCTACTGGGAGTCATGGCTGTGGCTGGTGTCTCGGCAAGGTCCCCCAGCAGACCCCGTGAGCCAGCTCTATGGCCGGGGGCGGGCTGGCCTGGGGCCCCGGCTTAAAGCCCAGGTTGTGCGGTGGCTCCACGGGTACGCTCCCGGGCCTCCTCCGCCCAGGGGGCCGCCCCACGCAGGTGCGAAGCCGCAGGGGCTGAGGAGGGATGGCGCGGAAAGGCCGTTCGCCCGTGGTGTTCTAGGCATCCCTTTTTATCGTGTGTGCGGGAAGCCGAAGGCTTCTACACTCCGGGTCACGGATGTCGTCTCCCGCCCCCCGTCCACCCACCCGCCGGGACCTCAAATAGCGGCTCACAGCACCACTGAAAAGGACCGGA
>JAVSCE010015290.1:0-111939 GCA_032199065.1 Smutsia gigantea
GGGCAGTTCCTAGACTGCTGCAACATCTACAGGAGAAAGGATGGGCTGTGAACAGCACCAAGGTTCAGGGACCTGATTTGTCTGTAAAGTTTTTGAGGGGTGTCTGGTCATATAAAACTAAAGTTATCCCAGAAGTCATATACAAGGTTCAGGCTTTCCCTACTCCTACCACTGTGGCAGTATTACAAGAGTTTTGGGGTCTTTAGGGCTACTGGAGAGTGTTTATCCCACACTTGGCACAAATTCTATACTGGTTGGTATGAACGGGCATCAGGTGGGACTGGAATAAAACATGTGCAGCTGCTTTTACTGCTGCGAAGTGAGCAGTCAAGGCCTTGAGTGTAATGGACTCATCAAGGCTCTATCTCTGTGAGCTAGATGTGCATGTAACCAAAGATGGTTATGGATGGGGCCTTTGGCAGTGGCTTGAACAGACAGACACACCAACCTATTGGATTCTGGTCACAACTTTGGAAAGGAGCAGAGGTCTGGTACACCCTGACAGAGAAGTAACTGGCTGCTGTGTGCCATCCTTGCTGACTATGATCCCTTAACCAGAACAGATCTGAGCAAGGTAATAACCACCTATCCCATCATGGGATGGGTGCGAGACTAGGCCCAAAGGCCACGGAGTAGCATTGCATAGATGCCTACACTGGCCAAATGGGGCACATATTTACTGCAGTATAGCGCCCTCTCCAATAGCCCCTTAAGTGGAGAACTCCAATGCTTATTGGGGCCAGTGACCTATACCAGTGGAAAGCAGGAAGAACTTGCTTTTGAGCCATTGGTAGTCAAGAGTCCTTATCAGGAGGGAAAAACCCCTATACCTAAAGATACTTAGTGTACAGATGGCTCCAGTCACAGGCAGCCCCCAAAATGGAGGGCTGTGGCTTTCCATCCTAAGACTAAAACAACATGGATGAAGGACAGAGAGGGTAAGAGGGGTTAATAGACTGAGTTATGGGCAATATGGCTTTGTAATCACCCATGAGCCCTCCCCTATAGTTGTCTGCACTGACAGCTGGGCCGTCTGTGGGTGCCTGACTCTGTAGCTACCATGCCAACTGGATGGTTGGTCACCAGCCCCTCTGGGGCAAGAGTTGTGGCAGGACCTATGGGCCTCTGGTCAGACTAAGACAGGTACCATGTATCATGTGACTGGCTATTTGCCTTTGGCATCTCCAGGGAATGATGAAGCAGACACATTGGCCCAGGTGTGCTGGCTAGAAGGAAAGCTTTCCTCTGATGTAGTCCAATGGTTACATCAGTGTTTATTGCACGCAGGGACAACTTTCTAACCTTCAACAACTCCACCAATTCATACCTGCAATTTGATCAGCCAAAAGTAAATGAAAATCAAGTTATGAAAGCTAATTTTTGCCTGCTTGTCAAGCTCGTGGGGCTTGCCATTGACCTTTGAAGAAGTCAAAGAACCAGGAGTGCCTTGTGTGCCCTAAGAGGGAGTTACACTGAGTCCCACAGCAACATGGAACAATAGTAAAGGGGCCCATACCCCTTGCAGGTGGCAGATAGACTCTATTGGGTCTCTGCCCATATCAGAAGGATACTAGTATGCCATGACTTGTGTGGGCATGGTTATTGGACTGATGGTTGCTTTTACTGCACTTTGGGCAGATCACCAAATGACCAATAGGGTCCTAGAGCATCTCTTTGCATCCTATGGCCAGCTGAAGGTGACTGAGAGTGATCAAGGCACCCATTTTACTGGACATGTGTTAGAAGAATGGGTGCAGCAATTAGGAATAAAGTGAAAGTTTCATGTATCATATAACCCTACTGGGGCAGGCATGATAGAGAGGTACAATGGTTTGTTGAAATCTTGCCTGAAGTCAGACACCAGTAGTCTATGGGGCTGGTCAGTTTGCTTATGGGCAGTGCTACAGTGTTTAAATGAGAAGCCCTGAAAAGGAGCCCTGAGCCCTGTGGACATGCTAACACACCTTGCTGCCCCTCCTATACAACTGTATGTGCAAACAAAAGAGGAGTTATTGAAGCCAGGATATAGGCAGCAGAGCAACATCCTGCTGCCAGCCCCAACAGCATTAAACCATGGAGACTCTGTTGAGTGGATGTGGCCCTGGACATTTCGACATGTGGACCAATGATGGCCGGCCCTTCTGGCAACTTGGGGAAGAGACTTGGAAGCTGGTCCCTGTGTGTTCCTGGAGTAACAGCAGAGTAGCCCCCAAAGATCACAGTAATGTACCTAAAACGTCCAGGAGGTAAGAGCATCTTACAGGGAAGTTTTGTTTTATCTTTATGGTCAGTGCATGTACCTTCCATAGCCCTATATATTGACCCATCTGTAACTCCTTCAGGAAGGGGGGTGAAGGTCTGATATACTAGACCAGGAAGAGATCCCATTCCTGCCACTGTCCTATGAAAGGACCACTCTCTTGCATGCATCCTACCTGATGGACAAGATTTGCCTATGCTCGTATCATTAAAACATGCGCCTTATCACGCCTAAGGTTGTTTTCTTCTACAGTCCCTGTGGCCTGGACCCCTGACTCCATCTACCTCTTGACAATTGCTCTGAACTCCCTACCCATTCAGCTATTGACTGCCTGTGGAATGGGCAAGCTATGGACTTAATCTGTTTAGGAGTTTGAACCTAGCTGAATCCTCTGGCTTGAGGATTATAATTTTATTGCTGTTGTTATTGTATATTATTAGTCTGGTTACAGTGCTCCAGTTTTATCACACAGGGGTCATTGCAGAAGATGGGAGAGAGTAGATTGTGAGGCAAGATTTCTGGAGGGGTGGGCTGTGGGTAAAATTGCAATATTTCTGGCCTTAGTACGTCTCCATATCAATGGGTATTTCCAAGGGATGGAGAGAAGTAGTACATCTCCATATCAATAGCTGATTACATGGGAGAGCAAGTGCATGTGGACTGGAGAGGTAGGGTGGGGTCCCTTTTTGCAGCTGGGTGGCAAGAGACAGGCGAGCAGAAGTGGATGACTGCTTCTAAGCAATAAATGGATTTCTCCCATTTTATTTCTCCCTTTGACTGATTTCAGCTTCAAAGGTAATTTGCCCCATGCTGGGAACATATTTCCCCCCCCAGAGCTACAGGCTCTTTGCCCATCTTCCCCACCCCAGGTAGTTTTAAGTTATCTACTCTCAGCAGCTGTGCTACATACAGTTCTTTAGGATAAAAAATCTGTAGCTTCTCTTTCCACACAATTCCAGGTCTATTTTATGGCAACATTTTCCTCCAATCATCCTATCATTTATTTCCCTTTGTAACCTTCAACAACTCCACCAGTTCACACCTGCAATTTGATCAGCCAAAAGTAAATGAAAATCAAGTTTTGAAAGCTAATTTTTGCCTGCTTGTCAAGTTCAGCAATCAATCAGATAACCACCAGCAAGTATGATTTCCCTTAAGCACACACAAAATTCTACTCCATTATCATTACAAAGCAATGGGTGAGCACAGTCCTCTTTCAGATTCAAGAAAGATGTCTATGAAAACATAAAAACAAAAATAACTGGCTATTGAAGAATGATGAAGATTGAAAATTAATAACTGGCTATCTGATGTAATTGGTACTCATTACTTTCCTTAAATAATGATAAATCTCCATTTACAACCATCCCTTAAAACAATGTACCTTACACTATGAAGTCTTGCTGATAAATAGATGGGCCCTGGTGAAGACACTCCCTATAAATACGTTGAATATGAAAAATACATACAATTGTTGACCATATGGAGAAATAGTTTCATTACCACTGTTTTCTGCTCCCATTCTGTGTTTAATCACCTCCCATATTCCTTAACGATAAACCCCTCAGCCTCAGGAGGATGTACTATTTCCTCATAGGCCTTCAGGTCACCTGAAAAGTTTGTTTCCCACGTATTTAGCCAATGGCACGTGGGAGTCAAATGTAACTGCGAGGCCTTTAAAACAGTTGAAAGCCTATTCATAGTTTTGTATGATTCATAAGCCATGAAAATTAATATGTTATTTATGTTCTACATAGCAGCCTTTAGTACCAGAAGTTAAAGGGTTTGAAGAGGGAGGGATGCTTAAAGGAATTATTTTTTTTCAACTGGAAGAAAGATGGCCTGTAGAGGAGCATTAAAAATTCATAGCTGTACAAAGTACTTTTGGATTTGCTAATTGTTTTCAAAGATTTACATAGTATCTAGAGAAATATAAAGTTATGAGGAATAATAAATTTTTATGTAATTTAAAAAATTGATTTGGATCAGAGGCACATTCACCAGTACGGATGTTATTGACTTGATGTAAGAGCCATATATATTTTGCATTTAAATTAAAATGGTACATTACATTACTTATATCTGCATTTACCCAGTGATGCATGATTTTATGCCTTCAAGGAAAAAGAAAGGGGTCGTGGGGGGAGGTTGTTTATGTAGGCAACACCATGGCAATTTTTTTTTTGCCCTATTTCTAAAAATTAAAAATTTTTTCAAAATATAACTTAGGTCACCTAATTAAAATCACAGAAAAATATAGAGGAAGAGAATGAATAATCCCTTAAATATTTTTTAGAAACAAGAAAACATCTTATTTCACATGTTTAATTTTCTTTGGTTTGGTACCCACCAACATGCTGCTTTTTTTCATGAACCATTACCTAAAAAAAGACGCATGCATATGCTATATATTAAAATATTTATAAGGTATTCCTCATATAAGAGAACAAAAAAATTATGTAACTTCTTTGCATTACAAAAATGTCCTCTTAACGGATTGGTTTTTAAAAAGTAACAATCACTAAGGAGATTGAACAATATTATGCCTTTCTAGTTGTTTACACTGGAGAAGACCGATGCTGGGAAGGATGATAGAGATGCTCACAGACTGCAAAGTTTGCTCCAACAAGGGTAAGACAATTCGTCTTTGAGTGAGTGATAGGTCCTTTTCACCTTTGGGCAAATCTAACAGAACAGTTTTCATATATCTAACCAAGAGCTGATTCTTGTCATATTTAATCATTTGTCCTTGTTGCTATATGGAGCACCATAGAGTAAGACAAATGCTATCAGCTCATAAAACATTTGAAAGTAGGCATATACTCCCTTACTTGATTTAAAAAAAAGCTTTCAAATACGGTTTCTTTAGAGGTCCTATCTTATTTTCCTTACAAGTATTCTGACTATTGCCCCTCATAAAAATCTGGATTTCTAAACTAAATGCAACAGGTCTGACCAGTCTATAAAATGGATCCATCTGGATTCTGATAATGCAGAGCAAACTTTAAGTAGTTTTTCTACATCCATATATCTCTATATTTGTAATATTTGGGAGTTAAATCTATAGGTCATTTTACCAACTTTCCCCTCACTAGTCATATAGAGAAGTATTTCCTTTCTCTTCCTCTCCTAAATTTAAAATAACTAGTCCCATATTTTTCTACCATAAGGAAATTGATAGATTACTATGGACATGGTGAAAGTTCGTATTTGTGCCATACACTGAGCTAGGCACTCTGGATATAATGACAAGTATGGTTATGTATGATTCTTGCCTTAACAGACCCTACCATCAATTGACCAAGAATAACAGTACTAAATAATCACAAAACTAACAACAGTTAAAAGTATATGGAAAGACTGATAAATTTTGGTAGATAGTTGCATACTGATTATGGAAATTTTCACAAAACTGTAATAAAATAGCAACAAAATAGCAAACATTTAGGAGTAAATCCAACAAAATATGTTCAAGATCTAGATCTAAAACACTAAAATATATTCATAAAAAAGTAAAGACCTAAATGAGTGGAGAGGTATACTAAATCCAAGGTTTGAATAATGAATTTATTAAAGGTGTCATTTCCTCCCAACTTGATCTATAGACTTAATGTCATCCCATTTAAAATTCCCAAATATTTCAGTCAATTTTAGTTAAATCCAAGGTGGGACTACATAGTGGAGAAAAAATAATATTTTCTATAAATTGCCCTAATAAAACTGGACAGCCATTTTTAAAAGAAAAACATCAAAATTGACAAATGAAATTTCATAATGCAAATAAAATTCTAATCTAAGAGACATATGCAAATATGAAAGGCCTAACTAAAAAGCTTCTAGAAGATAATAGAATACCTCTTGACAAGAAACAGACTTGTTCTTTTCAATTTTATTTTTATTTCTAAGTCGGGTTGCCAAATTTGGTAAACAAAAATATATGACACCTAGTAAAAAGTGAACTTCAGATAATCACTGAATAATCTTTTTTAGTATAAGGGCAGGCATGTAGTATTTGGTACATCTGTATAGTAAAATATATGTAGTTGCTTTTCTAAAACTTATTATTTTACTGGGTATCTTGCATTTTATATGACAATTCTATTTCTGTGTAAATATATAACAAAAGAACTGCATATAGGCACCAAAAGAAAAGTACAATAATGTTCATAACAGTATTATTTGTCAGAGTTCCAAATCTGATAAAACTTCTGTGTCCATCATCAGTAGAATGAATAAAGAAATTGTAGTATTCATAGAATGAAATATAAGATACTTGAAATGAAAAAACTATAGCTGAAGTAAGATCCTAATAAAGGAAAACACAAACTGTATGATTCCATTTATATAGAGTTCAAAAACAGGCAAAACTGAAGTTCTATATTAGTAGTCAGGTCTGTGATTGCCTGTGGGAGACGGGAAAGTAATGCTTAGAAGAAGCTCTGTGAGGGCTTTTGAGTGCTGGCAATGTTGAAGTTTTTGATTTGGCTGGAATGTATACTTTGAAGTAATTCATTGAGTTCTACATTTGTGTTGGCTATACTTTCTGGAAGAGTGTTATAATTCAATGAAAAATACTAAAATGTCACAGCTACATTGATGTAAGCAAAACAGATTTTCAGGCAAATAGTATTACTAGGAAAAAAGGTCACAATACTATAATAAAATGTTTAACTCATAAGATGTGAAAATTCTGAACTTGTGTTTGGGTAGTAATTAGATTTAAAAATTTGAAATCAAAAGTTAACATTTTTGAAATTTATCTTTCTCCAAAAGGAAATTACAATACAGATATAAACAACACAAAATTAAGTTTGATCTAATGAACATGAAAAGACCATTGAACTCAAAAATTGGAAAATACAAATTTCTTCCTACCTACAGAGTTACTAAACTCATTCCTTACAAGACCATAAAGTCTGTGTCAATGACTTTTAAAATATAGGTGACATTAAGTCTCTCTACCTATGGAAATTTTAATACAAAAATAATAAAAATATATAATGCACATTTAGAAATTGAAAATACACTTTTTATTGAGACAAATCAAAACAATTAAAAATGCTATTAAGAACTGAAAAAATAGTAATTCATATACCAGAGTACCAGGATTAACTTTAAGTGGTATGTAGAGGGATTTTTGCAGCATACCAACCAATATGAGGAAAGAAGAAAGTGTGAAATTTATTCATATGTATTTTTAAAACTAGAACAAAATGAGAGCAACTCCTAAGATAAAAATTTCATTACATTCTTATGACAGAATACAGTTGCAATGGACCAGAAGAGAAATGAATGAACTGTAGATACACATGATTCCAAAACATTGAGAGTGAAACTGTAAGTCAAGGAATATATACATTATGACTTAATATAATGTACATGTAAAACTCTTGTTTAGGGCTACTTATATAAATGATAAATGTGTAATGTTATTTTTAAAATGTAATAAATATGAAGTTCTTGATTTTAGTTACCTCTGAGTTAGAGGAACAAGCATACAGGTTAAAGATATATTGAATGCCTCATTTCTTACTGCTTTTTGAAAAAAGTTATACAAATATGACATGAATACATGACCTTTGTAAAATAATGCAAGCAATGTGTTAGAATATAGGGTTAAAGAGTTTAAATCTTTGAATTTCCCTCTTAGCACTAAATTTAAACTTAGCTTCCCTCTTTACCCTCTTTTTCGATAACCACTATTAACAGTGGGGTACATTCTTCCGTTCACTAAAAATGAATTTAAACTATTACTTGTGTGCATATAAATACATGGCTATTATATAAATTACATGGAGTTTTATATATTGTCCAATTAGCTTATATGCCTTAGCAATCTTTAAATATCAGCACATAAAAGACTTTTTAAAAATAGTTGTATAGTAGTATTTTCTCAAGTAGTTGCATAGTATTCCAATATATGGGTTAGACAAATATTTTGAAATAATTCCTTCCTGAAAGTTAATTTTTTAAATCAAGTTTTTATATTTTACAAATAATGATCAAAGAATATTGTTTCCTGTTTTTTTTTACATATATGCAAATATTTTTTTAGGGTAACTTCTCAGAATTCAGATTGTATCTTACTGCATATTCTTGTAATAACATTTCAGTCTTCCTTATGGGCACCCAGCTTCTCCTTAAATCAATGAGCTCTGTATCTGATGGTACAGATCTGGGAACTGAATGAGGGATAACCATTTTCTGTTGTAGAGCTGATGTTTAGCCTTCTCACCAGCTCTTGTGATTCCCCAGGAATATCATGTCTGTCAGCCATTACCGCATATCATTGTGGTTGTGGGTAACATACCCTATGGTGTTGCTATACGTTATAGTAACATACACACCTTTCCTCTGTGTTGTTAGTGCTGACACCTGTCTTTTACTATTCTGGAATTCTTTCATTCTCATTAACTCTAGAATCTGGAGCCCAGATGCATGACAGCATCTCCTACTGCTGATCCTGTTCTGTGGTAGAGGGTCACAAGTGAGCTTCTGAAAAATGATGGTGGCCCCTTCACTAGAGTATTCCTCATCACCTTAGTGAAAAGAGTGTTCTCAGGCATCTACCACAGAATATTTTCAGCTTGTGGGTTCTCTGGTTTCAAATAATAAAGCTATTCTAACATTCACTAATCCCTGAGCTTTCTGAGTTATTCCTTACAATTCTGCCAAAGCTGTTCTAGCAAAAATGGTAAATTGGAAAACTTAAATTGGTTATTTAGTTTGTTTTGTCACACTTAAAATTGAAGCTTGATCCTGAGTTTCACCAATGTTTGCCCTATGACTGCAGGAAAAAACACTCTAAATGTGGCTGTGAATTTTTACTGTGTACTTTGCGTGACGTTTGCTGACCTGAGCATTTAACTCTTTCCTCCTGGCTTCTCAGGCAGCTAACAGATGGCAGACAACTTCACATATCATTACCTTTGGATTTTGCTTTTTAAGTGCTAAATTTACCACATTTCCCAATGCTACTTTTTCTAGCTTTGCCATATCCAATCTACCACACGTGATAGTTTCACAAACATCAATGCTGTTCAGATCCAGAATCTCATTACAGATTCTGGATCTCATAGCCTCATACAGAATATCTCTATTCTAAGGCAGAGAGACTGTATGTGTTTCACTGCAAGTAGAGCATGAGATAAGGCTTGGATAAAGGTAGGTATTTGTGAGGTAATGGCAACAAGCAGAAGTGAAATAGTGGTAAGAGGAAGTCAGAGAAGACGGAAATCCCTAAGAGTGCATTACTAATGCCAGAGGAAACTGACTTAGCTGGAACCTCTAAGAGGTTAAGTTCTCCAATAGATGTGGACCTGAATGAAAAGAAATCAGTGCTTTTATTCAGTAACTCCTTCATGCCCTATTGATTTAAGGGGCACCTTTGCAGGTACTAACAATCTCACATTTTTATGTTGCACATGAGTATTGTCAGATTAGATTGCTGTAGCAACAAAGAGACTGTAAGGCAGAATGTGGAAAATGGAGTGGCACACATTTGAGGTGGAATGAATGCAGTTTCTGCAGAATAAGCCTCACTCCAACCGTCTACCTAAAGCAGAGTAGAGGGAGAGAGGAGATGAGATGTGGGAACCAAAGGTATCTGCCACAGCTAGCATGAATGGTATCTCTTCAAAAGGGCTTTTAGAAGTTAAACAATCTTTTGATCATATTTATGATGAGATGTCAATCAAAAGTTATTAGAAATGAATTCATATTCATTATTTAAAGACAAATGTAAAAGGTGCTAGCATAGTGTTTAATTTTGACCTGATAAGGCAAGTGTAATTCTATTTTCTAGTAAAAATAGAATCACTTAATAACAGAATCAATGTAGTTTAGGAATAACAGAATCATTTTTAAAGATGAAGTGTAGTTCTTTATTGTGTATTGCAAGGAATTTGTATTTTTGCTCACATACATCAATGAAACTTGAAGTTGATAATGTTTTATATTTATGTATAAAAAGAACTTGAAGTGAAAGCACTTGACCCTGAGTCCATGTTATTCATTTATCACATAGAACTTCTAAAAATTAGTAACTATAAATCCATGTAAATAATTTTATACCCTTAACTCATGGGGGACATAAATCAAAAACATTATTTTGAAACAGCTACACATGTTAAATTTTATGAAAAAATGGCATTATTCCCCAAATCAAAATATTTAAATATTAATTGGATCTTACTATGTTTGATCTTAAAACTGTAATATCTTTCCGTTTTGTAGCTTAACTAGGTCATGGCTGTGCTACAGAAATTTTCTAAGGTATCTACTAATCTTCTAGAAGATTGAATAGACTTATTAGAGCATTTGTCTTCTGTTGGAGGATTGAAACCTTTTATAAAAGCAAAAAAAAAAACCTAGGAGTTTTTTGTTTGCATATTTGTTTTAATGAGGCATCCATTAGAAACATATTTTACTTTAAGTAATTTAAAGAGAAAATATTTGGAATCCATTAAGACAAGAGTCTTGCTAGTGTACTTCCTCTTTTTCAATTGAAATCTTTTTCTATTTATTCATAAAAGATATTTTTATTTTGATGAGAAGTGAAATAAGAAAGAGAAATTTGCTAGGAAAATTTCCTACTACCTGGTGTCAAACCAAATACTTTTTCTAAAACATTAAGTCAGCAAACTATCTGCTACTTTTCTAATACAGTCTCTTCTCCATTTTAACTAATAAACTTGGTTTCTATAACTTGCATGCAAGAACTATTATTCTGAAAACAGTTCTGTTCTGGTAAATTCTTTTTCAAAGATTCTTCCTTTGACATATTTTGAATTTAGAATTTGTGATTTAACACTAATGCTCAAAATTTTCACTTTTTGGTTCTTTTTAAATCAGTGGTGTCTGAAACATCATAATCCAACTTGATTGTACATCCAAACCTTTTTGAAGTTCAGAATGATTTTATCTATTGCACCCTTGAATTTTGCTCCAGTTCAATTTTTCTTGAATCTTTCAGGAAAACTCATTCCTTGTATTTTGCATATCAATTCTTTAGTCACTTTTTTCATAGTTTTCATCTCTTATTTTTCCTTCCATGCAGTCATAAAGAGGTGATGGATTTTTCCTTTGTATATCTCTGATTTTACATTTTCTATGACAAAGGTTTTTATTCTACAATGAATTGCTTGGTTTCTTTCATTTGTTCCATATCATCACACTTCCTCTAACCAATCTAAATGATTTTGTTATGACTTTCCAAAATGTCTTTTTCTTCATTAATGTTTTTAAGAATACAATTACATTCAACATATTTTTTATAACAAATATTTCTTAAATATAATTTTCCTCAATACTTTTAAATCATTCACTGATTTCCAATTGTTTCAGATCACTTTTCATAGTCTAGATCAGGTGTTTTGATTCTTTTAATCTTTCAATAAACTGTCATTTATTAAGGACCAGCATTCACCCCTGACTGTATTAAACGCTCTCAGTTTCTCTTGAGTTGCTGGAAAAAATAAGTGTTCACAGATCAAGGGCCTAGTGTAATTGATGAGCATCTGTGCCACTGAAATTAAAGTTCTTGCAGCTCTTGCTATAATTCTACTGGAATTTTTCTGGTTAGTGGTTGTGTTCACCCTCTGCACTTTTTACAGCTGAAGGTTATAGTAGTTTAAACACAAATTATACATAAATACCTACTCCTATCCCAATAGGAATTGACCCTGAAGCTCTTTGTGTCTTTCAGAACTAAATGGCTTAGTTACCTGTATCCCAAAAAGTTATAATTTCCCTGACCTGTCCCTCTCTAGCTGTATTCATATTGCATACCAGGAGTTGAAAGTACTGAATATGAATGGAAAGAGAGAATCTGTTTGAAGTGATAATAAATAGGATTTTTGTAGTATAGCACTTGCATAAAATTGTCTTGTAAAAGTCCATAAAATACAGAATAAGTGGCAATTAAAACTATTTTATTACCTTGTAAAAAGTTACGAACAATTTTCTGAGTGAGAAGAATTTGCAGTGCAGGAAAATTATTATTTCATTTCCAGTGCCTCTGAATTTGTGAGATGACCAACAGGGTGGTTTAAGCATCATCACGGGTGCCTAGTTACAAACTGAGAGGCAGTCAATCAAGAATTTAAACATTCAGGAATTTCTCCATAAATATAAATAATAGCTTAAAAAGAATGTGGCATTTTTACAGTAAGATCACACATTCCATGTGACAAATGGAAATTAATAAGTCATCTTGTATATATTAGTTATCAGCATTAAAATAACTGTGAATCACAGCAGAGCCTACTCAATGTTATAATTTTAATTCTTCTTAATTGTCATTCTTGGTACATTGGAAATAATAGCTATTGAAAATAATATCAGGGATAAAATTATGCTAGACAAATGAATGACTCTCCCTGAAAATGAATAAACAGCTCAAGATCTTAGCAATCAATCACTATATAACATTAATACTATATAAATATAATTTTGTTTCATTAGCATTGTGATTACTTGTTATACTTTGCTTTGTTATTTAATATATCAGTTTGTTCAAATTGTCATGAAAAGCATTTTATACTTTTATTTATTTCCCTATAATATTTAGCTTTTATCTGTAATTTTAGTGACCTTCTTTTGTTTACAGACAAATGCTCTTTCTATATCTTGCAAACTAGCAATCACCAATTACCGAATATAGAAATGAAGTGATGGATTCGCCTCAGTGGATTTGTTTTTTTGTAGGATTACTGGCTGATAGTCTAACAAGATTTCTTATCAGATATCCATGTCTTTTACCTTGAAAAACCACATCTTTTTGCTATTGTAGTAGCTTAAGTTTATTTACTAGAAGGTTTGTAAGTGACATTCATTTAATCTCATAGGAAGTTGCTATTCAAGAGTTGATTTGTGTTATTCTAAGAGTTATGAAAAATACTTTTTTTTAAGATTACTTACTATCTATTTTGAGCACCCAGAATTGTTTTGGCCTATTTAAGAAAAGAAAAAGGGGTGACTTTATGCAGTCATATGCTTGTAGTTGTTAACAATAGGCTCTCCAGAAAGAAGAGAGACTGACCTATAGCATTTGACTATTTCTCTGAAGTTAATTCTCCCACCAAGACCACTTTTAAACTACCCATGTGATGTCACTAAATGAGGAGTTGGGAGGGAATAAACACAACCACTTTCAAGAGGCTGCAGGAGCTGACAGTGATAGAGAACATTACTGAACATAATGAAGTCTTTTATTTAAAGTTTATAATTAGGTAAATATATTAAAATCTCTTGAACATGTTTTTAAATGTACAGTATTATTAAGGGCCAAAAGTTGTTTTGTAGTAAAAGTTCGCCTTAGAAGAAAACTTTCATCAGGTCCTTTGCCCAATCTTAGCCTTTTTTATTCAGTTAGTAGGGGCAAGTCAGAGTTTATTTCTGGGTTTTTGGGCCTTGACTGTTGCAGTTCTGACATAATCTGCCTACCGAAGCGGCACATCCTGGGGTGCCCTGCTCTTGGCCCCTAGGATGCATGAATGTGCATTTTTATTAGGAGCTGGATTCAATCATTTTTATCATAGTTTCAAAAGGTCTATGGCTCAAAAGATGTTAGGGAGCATTATTTAAGAACCCCCTAGATTCCTGGTACCCATAATGTTGGAAATGACCATGGTGGCAGATAATATTTGTTGAAATAGGGATGATAAGAAAAGCCAGAAATAGAGAAAAAGAGTTATGTAGTCTATAAAAATATACACACTAATGAAATTTTACTACTTGAGAACATTAGAGGTAATACAATTTTATTTAATGTATTTAAAAATGTTAGCTTTAAAGCAATTTGCATTTTAAACTTAACCTAGAAACATGCTTTGTCTTTTACCAGAACCTCTGCATTTATCTCTTGATATTCTGTTGTGGTAGCAGCATAGAGGTCATTACTGGAACTTTCCCTTTTAAAGGGAATGCTATGTTCATGGAGTTGACTCTGGAACCTCTCACTGACCTAGGAATGCTGACGCCTTAGGCAAAGCCAGTGGACATGTATACCCTTTTTCAAGCCAATGCACTTTACCTGATGGTATTTGTCTTGCACATTGAAAACTGTTGGTCTCTATTTGTATGTCATCAGGCTTAAATTATTTTTATTAAGAATACTGAGATAAGTACACCTTGGCTGTACAGTCCTTCCGGTGTCTGTTATCTTTGTACCCAATTGTTAGAGTAGGTAGATTGCCAGACATGATCAGGGAGATGATAACGGAGGGAGACATAGGCTGACTGGTTGTTTACATTCTAAGTATTCCATGTGAGCTGTCCTCCAGGGATTTGGAGAGTGAGGGTATAGATAAAAGACTGGCCAAAACAGGCTGGTTCCAACATGTAGGAGAAGTTGACCCAAACTTCATGTCAAAATACATTTTACATTCATTAATGTAGTACAAATTATGCCCCTCCAACATTAACAGCAAAAATCATGCCTCGGTGCACCAAGTCAGTTCCAATGAGAACCACACAGAGCCAAAAGAATATCCCTGTGGACGAGGGTTGAGCAAGCCTGACCTCTAAGAAGACTTGGCCTGTTCCCTTTGAAACCTATCTTCAATTAATGAATATTTATCTCTCTTTACATAAAAAGGCTCCCTATTGTTTCCTCGTGTGACTTCCTCTGTAGTCTGCCCATTCCCAACTCTAGGGCATGTACTTTTGCTTTTCTCTAAACTTTTATTTTTAAATAAAACTCTTAAAGCTCAACTGTTCTTTTGCATCTGTTTTTGAATTTTTTCTCCCATCGAGACCAAGTACCCATCTCTGGTGAGAAAATCAGCAGAGTTTCCCATGTATCTTCTTGACATCAGACACGCGGCTTCTTTTCTTTTCCACTGACTGCCAGTAATGTTTGCTCTTATAATAATTTTCCTTTGCTTTGCTTCAAGAACCGTATCTGGAAAGCCCTGAACAGGGAACAAGATGCTGTTTATCTTCTAACACACATTGTTTCTTAGAGGACTTCCCTTTAAATGGGAAAAAATCCTTTAAATATAATTGTTTAAATAAACATAACTATCAAGGAAGTAACTTTTTAATGTAGCTTCAAAATTACTTGTCCAGAATGAGAAAGCCATTCTCATGATTACAGATCATATTTTATTTATTTATTTATTTATTAAGGTATTATTGATATACACTCTTATAAAGGTTTCATATGAAAAAACAGTGTGGTTATTATAATCATCCATATTACTGTGTCTCCCCATACCACATTGCAGCCACTGCCCATCAGTGTAGTAAGAGGCCACAAAGTCACTATTTGCCTTCTCTGTGCTACACTGTCTTCCCCATGATCTCCCCCACACCATGTGTGCCAATCATAATACCCCTCAATCCCCTTCTCCCTCTCTCCCCATCCGCCCTGCCCCACCCCTCCTCTTTGATAACCACCAGTCCCTTCTTGGAGTAGGTGAGACTGTTGCTGTCTTCTTCCTTCAGTTTCACTTCGTTGTTATATTCCACAAATGAGGGAAATTATTAGGTACTTGTCTTTCTTCACCTGGTTTATTTCACTGAGCATAATATCGTCCAGTTCCATCCATGTTGTTGCAAATGGTAGGATTTGTTTCTTTCTTATGGCTGAATAGTATTCCATTGGGTATATGTACCACCTCTTCTTCATCCATTCATCTACTGTTGGACACTTAGGTTGCTTCCATATTTTGGCTATTTAAAATACTGCTGCAGTAAACATAGGGGTGCATATGTCTTTGAATCTGAGAACTTGAATTCTTTGTGTAAATTCTAAGGAGTGGAATTCCAGGGTCAAATGGTATTTCTATTTTTAGTTTTTTGAGGAATCTTCATATTGCTTTCCACAATGGTTGAACTAGCTCACATTTCCATGAGCAGTATAGGAGGGTTCCCCTTTCTCTGCATCCTCAATAGCATTTGTTGTTCTTGTCTTTTCAATGCTGGCCATCCTAACTAGTGTGAGGTGATATCTCATTGTGGTTTTAATTTGCATTTCTCTGATAATTAGAGATGTGGAGCATCTTTTCATGTGCCTGTTGGCCAACTGAATTTCTTTGGAGAATTGTCTGTTCATATTCTCCTGCCAATTTTTAATCAGGTCATTTCCCTTTTGGGTGTTGAGGCATGTGAGTTCTTTGTATATTTTGGATGTTAACCCCTTCTTGGATATGTTGTTTCCAAATGTATTCTCCCATACTGTAGGATGCCTTTTTGTTCTGGTGATTGTGTCCTTTGCTGTACAGAAGCTTTATGGTTTGATGTAGTCCCACGTGTTCATTTTTGCTTTTGTTTCTCTTGCTCGAGGAGATGCATTCAGAAAAAAGTTGCTCATGTTTATATTCAGGAGATTTTTGCCTATGTTGTCTTCTAAGAGTTTTATGGTTTCATGACTTACATTCAGGTCTTTGATCCATTTCGAGTTTACTTTAGTGTATGGGGATAGACAATAATCCAATTTCATTCTCTTGCATGTAGCTGTCCAGTTTTGCCAACACCATTTGTTGAAGAGGCTGTCATTTTCCCAATGTAGGTTTATCCCCAATGTAGGTTCTCCCATGGCTCCTTTATCATATATTAATTGACCATATATGCTTGGGTTTATATATGGGATCTCTAGTCTGTTCCATTGGTGTATGGGTGGGTCTGTTCTTGTGCCAGTACCAAATTGTCTTGATTACTCTGGCTTTGTAGTAGAGCTTGAAGTCAGGGAGCATAATCCCTCCCACTTTATTCTTCCTTCTCAGGATTGCTTTGGCTATTCAGGGTCTTTTGTGGTTCTATATGAATTTTAGAACTACTTGCTCTAGTTCATTGAAGAATGCTGTTGGTATTTTGATAGGGATTGCATTGAATCTGTAGATTACTTTAGGCAGGGTGGCCATTTTGACAATATTAATTCTTCCTATCCATGAACATGGGATGTGTTTCCATTTATTGGTGTCTTCTTTAATTTCTCTCATGAGTGTCTTGTAGTTTTCAGAGTATAGGTCTTTCACTTCCTTGGATAGGTTTATTCCTAGGTATTTTATACTTTTTGATGCAATTGTGAATGAAATTGCTGTCCTGATTTCTCTTTCTGCTAGTTCATCAGTAGTGTATAGAAATGTCACAGATTTCTGTGTATAAATTTTGTATCCTGCAACTTTGCTGAATTCGATTATTAGATCTGGTAGTTTTGGAGTGAATTCTTTAGGGTTTTTTTATGTACACTATCATGTCATGTGCAAAAGTGACAGTTTAACTTCTTCTTTACCAGTATGGATGCCTTTTATTTCTTTGTGTTGTCTGATTGCTGTGGCAAAAACCACCTGAACTATGTTGAATAAAAGTTGAGAGAGTGGGCATCTTGTCTTGTTCCCGATCTTAAAGGAAAGGATTTCAGCTTCTTGTTGTTAAGTATGATGTTGGCTGTGGGTTTGTCATATATGGCCTTTATTATGTTGAGGTTCTTGTCCTCTATACCTATTTTGTTGACAGTTATTATCATGAATGGATGTTGAATTTTGTCAAATGCTTTTTTGGCATCTATGGTGATGATCATGTGGTTTTTGTCCTTCTTTTTGTTGATGTGGTGGATGATGTTGATGGATTTTCTAATATTGCACCATCCTTGCATCCCTGGAATAAATCCTATTTGATCATGATGGGTGATCTTTTTGGTATATTTTTGAATTTGGTTTGCTAATATTTTGTTGAGTATTTTTTGCATCTATGTTCATCAGGGATATCGGTCGGTAATTTTCTTTTTTTGTAGTGTCTTTGCCTCGCTTTGGTATTAGGGTGATGCTGGCCTTATAAAATGAGTTTGCAAGTATTCCCTCCTCTTCTACTTTTTGGAAAACTTTGAGAATGGGTATTAGGTCTTCACTAAATGTTTGATAAAATTCAGCAGTGAAACCATCTGGTAAAGGAGTTTGTTCTTAAGTAGTTTTATGATTACAAATTCAATTTCATTGCTGGTAAATGGTCTGTCCAGATTTTCTGTTTCTTTCTGGGTCAGCCTTGGAAGGTGTTATTTTTCTAGAAAGTTGTCCATTTCTTCTAGGTTAACCAGTTTGTTACCATACAATTTTTCATAGTATTCTTTCATAATTCTTTGTATTTCTGTGGTGTCTGTACTGATTTTTTACTTTCTCATTTCTGATTCTGTTTATGTGTGGACTCTCTTTTTTCTTGATAAGTCTTGTTAGGTGTTTACCTATTTTGTTTATTTTCTCAAAGAAACAGCTCCTGCTTTCATTGATTCTATTGTTTTAGTCTTCTTGATTTTATTTATTTATTCTCTAATCTTTATTATGTCCTTTCTTGTACTGACTTTGGGTCTCATTTGTTCTGCCTTTTCTAGTTTCATTAATTGTGAATTTAGACTGTTGATTTGGGATTGTTCTTCTTTCCTAAGGTAGGCCTGTATTGGAATACACTTCCCTCTTAGCACAGCCTTCACTGTGTCCCACAGATTTTGCAATGTTGAATTATTGTTGTCATTTGTCTCCATATATTGCTTGATCTCTCTTTTTGTTTTTTCATTGATCCATTGGTTATTTAGGAGCATGTTGTTAAAGCCTCCATGTGTGTGGGGGCTTTTAGTTTTCTTGGCATAATTCATTTCTAATTTTCATACCTTTGTAGTCTGAGAAGCTGGTTGGTACAATTTCAATCTTTTTGAATTTACTGAGGCTCTTTTTGTGGCCTAGTATATGATCTATTCTTGAAAATGTTCCATGTACACTTGAGAAGAATATGTATCCTTCTGCTATTGGGTGAAGAGTTCTGTAGATGTCTGCTAGGTCAATCTGTTCTAATGTGTTGTTCAGTGCCTCTGTGTCCTCACTTATTTTCTGTCAGGTTGATCTGTCCTTTGGAGTGAGTGGAGTGTTGAAGTCTCCTAGAATGAATGCATTGCATTCTATTTCCCCTTTTAATTCTGTTAGTATATGTTTCACATATGTAGGTGCTGCTGTGTTGGGTGCATAGATATTTATAAGTTATATCTTCTTGTTGGACTGACCCCTTTATCATTATGTAATGTCCTTCATTGTCTCTTGTGACTTTCTTTGTTATTAAGTCTATTTGTCTGATACAAGTACTGAAACACATCCTTTTCTCTCCCTATTAGTTGCATGAAATATCTTTTTCCATCCATTAACTTTTCATCTGTGTATGTCTTTGGGTTTGAAGTGATTCTCTTGTAGGCAGCATATATTTGGGTCTTTTTTTTTCATCCGTTCAGTGACTCTATAACTTTTTATTGGTGCATTCAGATCATTTACATTTAGGGTGATTATTGGTAGGAATGTACTAACTGCCATTGCAGGCTTTAGATTTGTAGTTACCAAAGGTTCAAGGGTAACTTCCTTACTGTCTAAGAATCTAAATTAACTCACTTAGTATGCTTTTACAAGCATAATCTAAAGGTTCCTTTTTTCCTTCCTTTTCTTCCTCCTCCATTCTTAATATTTACATATGATATTCTGTACTGTTTGTCTTTCCCTTTTTATTTCCTCTGGTGACAGCTTTTAACCTTAGGAACACTTCCATCTATAGCAGTCGCTCCAAAAAACACTGTAGTGATGGCTTGTGGGAGGTAAATTTTCTCATTTTTTTCTTATCCAGAAATTTTTTAATCCCTCCTTCAAATTTAAATGATAATCTTGCCATATAGAGCATTCTTGGTTTAAGGCCCTTTTGCATCATTGCATTAAATATATCATGCCACTCTCTTCTGGCCTGTTTGGTTTCTGCTGAGAAGTTTGATGATAGCCTGATGGGTTTTCCTTTGTATGTGATCTTTTTTCTCTCTCTGGTTGCTTTTAATAGTTTGTCCTTATCCTTGATATTTGCCACTTGGATTATTCTATGTCTTGGTGTTGTCTTCCTTGGGTCCCTTGTGTTGGGAGATCTGTGTGCCTCCATGGCCTGAGAGAGTATCTCCTTCCCCAGATTGTGGAAGTTTTCAGCAATTACTTCCTCAAATACAGTTTCTATCCCCTTTTCTGCCTCTTCTTCTTCTGGTACCCATATATACGAATGTTCCGTTTGAATTGGTCACACAGTTCTCTTAATATTCTTTCATTCTAGAGATGCTTTTCTCTCTCTGTGCCTCAGCTTCTTTGTATTCCTCTTCTCTAATATCTGTTTCATTTACCGTCTCCTCCACCATATCTAATCTGCTTTTAATATCCTCCATTGTGCTCCTCAATGATTGTATCTCATTCCTAAATTCGTTCTGCTTTCTTGAATATTTTTCTGTATCTCCATGAGAATGTTTATTATTTTTATTTTGAAATCTCTTTCAGGAAGTTTGATTAGTTCAGTCTCATTCTATCGTTTTTCTGGTGTTGAGATTTTGCTTTGACCCAGGTCCTTTTGAAGTTTCATATTTGTGTATGGTGTCTTCTAGTGCCCAGAAGCTCTATTTTCTGGAGCTGCTCAGCTCCTGGAGTGATGTCGGGGGTCGCAGGGGAGTGGTGCTGGTATCTGGGGGTAGGAAAGAACTGTTTTCTGCTTCTTGGCTGCTATGCCTGTCTCCACTGCCAGAACCAGTGTGCTAAACACACAGGTGTAAGCCTCTATGCTTTGTGCTTGTAGCTGCTGTAGGCGTGGCTTCCCTTTGGATGGCCTGATGCCTTGGCAGGGTTGGCCAGTTTGTGGGCTAGTTGGGCTGGCCGGGAGGAAGGCACACCATGCTATGTATCATGGTGGGGAGCCTTGGAGCTGTGTAGCCAGAAGATAGTGAAATTTTCCAACCTGCTGGGCAGGGTGCACCTGGACAATTCTGTCTACCTGTCCTTTCTCCTGAGCACTAAGTTCTGGGCAATCCTTGCCCCTTTAGCAGCCCTCCAGGTTTTAGGAAGTCTCTCAGGCTGCCTGCCCAGATCAGCTTGATATGGATTCCTGTTTTCCACACCTGGAATCTCAGTCTCTCCAGGTATTCCACCTGTCTTAGCTTTCCAGGCAACTAATCACCAGAGCTCCATGCAGTGTAAGTTTGTGCTCCCAGAGCAGATCTCCAGGGCTAGGTGTTCAGCAGTCCCAAGCCTCCACTCCCTCCCTGCTCTGTTTCTCTTCCTCTCACCAGTGAGCTGGGGTGGGGGGAAGGGCTTGGGTCCCAATGGGTCATGGCTTTGGTACATTACCCTCTTCCATGAGCTCTGTTGTTTTCTCCTGGTGTATGCAGTCTGGCTCAGCCTTTTTTCCTATTGCTCTTTCAGGATTAGTTGTATTAATTACGTTTTTGTATTATATGTGGTTTTAGCAGGGGGTCTCTGTCTCACCTCTAATGCTGCCATCTTTAATCCAGTCCTTATAAGCCATATTTTAAACAAAAGATGTTTTCCTTGGTATAGTTTATCAATATTACCAACATTTCTCATCTCCTTCTCTTCTACCTAATGCAGTAGGCAAGAAACTTGTTTTTGAATAAAATGTTTTCAGTTAATTCCAGCTTGCTTACTCAAACATCACATGTTTATTTCTATATAAGTACACTTATAGCATATTTATTGCTCTTTAATTTACTTTTTCTCATGCAAAAACATTGTAGATGTCACTCCTCTAAATTACTTAGATCTGTATCACACTATGCATTGCTCCAATATATGTATTTATAACTAAGGAGTATTTGGATCAGGCTTTTAAAAAAGTATGTTGTGGCAGTGTATTGACATAAACCCTTTTAAACTGAAGGTTTAAATTTGTAATTTTTGTAGGTTTATTATTGTTGTTGATTTTTCCTTGATTCAAGGAAATGTTTTTTCGTTTTGTTTTGCTGATAGGTGATCTTTTACATTTCTCTATTTGGTATATTAATTACTGAAATGTCAGATTTTCTGATTCAAATTCCATATATTTTATCCTAACGTTTATATATTTATACTTTCTTTTACAATTTATTGCTAATAGTTTCTTGATTCTTATGGGTGCTAAAATGTGTTTTATATATATACACATATATGTATCATTTAAACTAAAGAAAAAACAGCCTTATGAAGCATGTAGAATGATTCTCTTTTACAAATGGGAAAATTTTTATCCAGTATGAAAAATGCTTTGCCTTATTTTAAGAATCTTTCCTTGGTTATTGAGTTCAACAGATCTTATTGTTGCTGGTAATTTTTATCCAGCCCTCCTCCATAACTCAGCTGACCCGAACGTTCATTGCCCTGCCTGAGGCAGGCCCTGATGTGGCATAATCATATAAATACATTCAAGTGATAAAAGTCTCAGGCAAGAGAAATGCTTCTTATCAGAACTATTTATCCATGGGAGTTTCTCTACCTTTCATATTTTATAGCTGTGGGCTTGTCTCTAGGGATAAATGCATTGAAACTTCCTGGTAAAGATTAAATACTAATCTTCCAAGAGGACAACATCTATTCAGCTATTTACAAGGTTGTA
Organism: Smutsia gigantea; assembly: GCA_032199065.1. Lineage (NCBI taxonomy): Eukaryota > Metazoa > Chordata > Mammalia > Pholidota > Manidae > Smutsia > Smutsia gigantea. The sequence continues at coordinate 22,643 of JAVSCE010015290.1, forward strand.
AGTCAACACCAAGCAGCTGTTCAGGTCATTTCCTCATACAAGGATTCTTAGCTTCATCATTTAATGAATCAACCTGAGGTTGATTTAGCCTTGAAATCATGCCAAGAGTTATGCAGTTTATTTGTGACTTAATATTTTGAGAGGATCCTGACCATGTTCTTATAACTAGTAAATCAGTCATAAAACAAAATTGTGGGAGATGAAGACTCAACAAATTAGAGAATAACTTTTGTTTATAAAGTAGTATGATCTGAATCATTTTGTAAATCATTTCTAGTGAGCGCAAAAGAAAACAAGCCATGACCTCTTCTAGTTTCTAAGGTGAATTAACCCCAAGGAAGGAGACTTGTTTCAAGAGATGGGTGTGTTTAGAGGGATAGTCACATGCATAATGAAGCACAAGAAAACAAAGTTGTATTGGTTAAGAGCAATATGAAAGATAAATGACTGAATGAACTTGTTAGGAATAATTCTCTTGAAATATCAAGTGACTATGTGGTCACAACTGCCCATCATGAGCTAGATGGTGTCAGCCCCACCAAAATATTAAGTTTGTGTTGACCCAACAGTAATCTTTATAAGGTGGATTATGTGTCATACATTGGAAATCAGAACCGAACAGAGCCAGAAGGTAAATGCAAGCTGCATATGCAGATGGCCCAGATTCTCACATTACCCAGAAGTCTTCTTTAGCTCACATCTGTGGCCACCAGAATGCCATCTGGACAGCTGATAAAGGAGGAGGAAGTCCAAGTTTGGTTCAAGATATATGGTCAGGTCAATAATACGTGAGTGCAAGCAGAAAATGGTAAATGGCTATGCAATAACAACACTGATAAATGTCCTGATGGATAGAATTTTGTGGTTTACACATGGTTATCTACTTTGTGTGGAAAGAAAAGTGGCCTGTGGTTATAATACTTATAGAACTCATAATAACAGGCTAAATAATGTCCCTTCAAAATGCATATGTGAATTTCCAACCCCCAGGACCCCAGGATGTAACCACATTTGTAGGTATGGTCTTTTAAAATGTCATTAAGTTAGGATGAAGCCATCAGAGTGGAACCCTAGTCCAATAAGACTTGTGTCCTTACAAGAAAAGGAAGAGACACCAGAGGTGGGCACACAAAGGAAAGCCCATGACTGGACACAGCAAGAAGGCAAGCTGATTGCAAGGCTGGGAATGAGGTCTCAGGAGAAACTAAACCTACCTACACCTTAATCTTGGACTTTAAGAACAGTGAGAACATAAATTTCTGTTGTTTAAGCCACTCAGTTTGTTATAGCAGCCCTAACAAAGTAATACAGTGGCAAATAACTTTGCTACTTGTAAAGAAGTCTGGAAGAAGAAGGCATGAAAGATTGGAGACATGGAGATCTGAGAATGAGGTTTTCTCAAGAACCTATAGGAATGGGTGCTAAGTATGAAAACTGATGGCCTACAGTGAAAAAACTTTCATGTCTTTTAATTTATATATTATATGAATATGGATAAAAAGGATCTCTTATTTTCCACTATCAAGTTTTATGGGAGACTTTTCTTTCCAGTTTTAGTATTAATGTAATTATTACAAATTACTACTGCTATTTTCCTTTGTATTCTGGGAAGAATTACCTCTTCTACTTCCCCCTCTGAGTGAATATGATCTTTCTGTTAAATTGCAAGATCTGTCTAGACTGCTTCTACTTTTGGCCACTTCATTCCTGGTCCCAGGAGCACACAGTTTTCACTTTTCCCAGGCTATAGTTTCTTTTTGGTGGTGAAACTAACTATTCAGACAGGTGCTACAATATGCATATGCAATATTGTCTCCTATGACTAAACCAGAGTCTGCAGTTTCAAAATCATTCTCAAATACAAAACCTTTGATTTAATTATACTTAAATACTTTCTGGTTATATTAAAAATTCCCAAAGCCATCTATAGACTCAACACAGTCCCCATCAAAATTCCAATGGCATTCTTCACAAAAGTAGAAAAAACAATCCAAAATTTTGCATGGAACCACAAAGGACAAAAATAGTGATGCAATCTGATAAAGCAGAACAAACCCAGAGGTATCAGACTTCCTGATTTCAAACTATACTATGAAGCTATAGTAATAAAAACTATATGTATGGCAGTATAAGTATGGTACTGGCATAAAAAATAGACACATAGACCAATGGAAATAGAGAGCCCAGAATTAAAGAGCTGCATATATGGGCAGCTCATATTTGACAAGGGAGACAAGGACAGTCTTTACAACAAATGCTATTGAGAAAACTGGATAAAAACATGCAGAACAATGAAATTGCACCCCTGTCTTACCCCACTTACAAAACTTAATTTGGAATGGATCAAAGAATTAAACATAAGACCTGATACCATAAAACTCTAGAAGGAAACATAGGGAAGAAACTCCTTGACATTGGCAATGATTCTTTGCATATGACACCAAAAGCACAAATAACAAAAAAAAATGAACAAATGGGGTTAAATCAAATTTATAAGCTTTTACACAGCAAAATAACAACAAAATAAAAAAGCAATGTACAGAATGGGAGAAAAACTTTGCAAACCATTTATTGGATAAGCATAATTTTGCAAACCATGCATTGAACAAAGAAAAATTTTGCAAACCAAACTATATGAAGAACTTATAAAACTCAATAACAAAGAAACAGTCTAATTAAAAACAAAGGAACTAAATAGACATTTTTCCAAAGAGTATATCCAAATGTCTAACAAGTACATGAAAAGATGCTTAACATCACAGTTATCAGGGAAGCACCCATTGAAACCCAATGATACATCACTTCATAACTAAGAATGGGTATCATCAAGAAGACTAGAAAAGACAAGTGTTGATGAGGATGTAGAGAAAATGGAACCTTTATACATTGTTGATGAGAATGTAAATTAATGAGCCACTATTGAAAACAATAGGGAGATTCCTCAAAAAATTAAAAATAGAACTATCTATGATCAAGCAATGCCACATATGGGTATACACCCAAAGAAAATGAAAAGACTATCAAAGAGATATATGTGCTCCCATGTTTATGCAGCATTAAATAGGGAAACAACCTAAGTGTCCATCAAGAGACAGATGGATAAAAAAAATATGACACACACACACACATACACACAATGGAATATTATTTAGCCATTCAGAAGAAAGACCTCCTGCCATTTGCTGCAACATGGATTAACCTTGAGCACATTATGCTGAATGAGGTAAGTCAGACAAAGACAACAGTTGTATGGTATCACTTATATGTAGAATCTAAAAAAGCCAAACTTAGAAAAACAGAGAATAAAATGGTGGTTAGCATGGGATGGGGGTTGTGGGGATAGGACAGATGTTAAGGGTACAAACTTGCAAAAAGTAAACAAATTCTAGGCATCTAATGTGCATTATAGTGAATATAGACAACAATATTATAATTATCAAACTCACTAAGAGACTAGAACTTAATTATCCCAGTCACTAAAAAGACATAATTGTATATGTGAAAGAGGTGCTAATTATCACTACAATGGCAATCATAGCATATAAATGTACCAAATTAACATTGTACACCTTAAATTTATACAATGTTATATGTCAAATATATTTTCAAATAAAAGTTCATCTTTCTGTGTAACCTCACTTCGATCCACTCTTGTTTTAAGCAGAACCTTTCTTAAGTAATACCACAGAGCCTCCTGTCTGGGAGCACAGAAGACACTTACCTCTAAGGTCTTCCTTCCCTCATTATGTTTGTAAGTTTGTGCATAGATGTGTTTATCTCAGAGATGACTCCCATAATTTATCTTTTTTTCTTGACCCTGCATTTCCCAAGGGTTCCTGCATATTTACCAATGGTTGTTTTATTACTTTTAAAAATCTATGCATCTCTATTCTTTTATAATGCCAATATGGCATTCTTTCATATTTTATTTATCTTTTTTTTCATCATGGGGACACAGGTATTCACTTTACTATTCCATTTCCATTCCCATTTGAAAATTTCCAACATTAAAAAGAAAGACAAGAAAACCTAAGACTGTATCCCCAAAACCCTCCTGTGGCTCCCTCTTGGCTCAGAGTAAAAGCTGAGGTCCCAAAATTATTCTTTATTTATTTTTAAACATTTTTTATTAAGGAATTATTGATATACACTGTTATGAAGGTGTCACATGAGAAACAATGTGATTACTACATTTACCCATATTATCAAGTCCCCACCCATACCCCAATGCAGTAACTGTCCACCAGTGCAGTAAGATGCCACAGATTCAATATTTGCCTTTTTTGGGCTACACTATTTTCCCATGATCCCCCAACACCATGTGTACTAACATAACACCCCACAATCCCCTTCTCCCTACCTCCCACACCCCTCCCCTTTGGTAACCACTGACCTCTTCTTGGAGTCTGTGAGTCTGCTGCTATTTTGTTCCTTCAGTTTTGCTTTGTTGTTATACTCCACAAACGAGGGAAATCATTTGGCACTTGTCTTTCACAGCTTGGCTTATTTCACTGAGCATAATACCCTCCAGCTCGATCCATGTTGTTGCAAATGGTAGGATTTGTTTCTTTCTTATGGCTGAATAGTATTCCATTGTGTATATGTACCACCTCATCTTTATCCATTCATCTACTGATGGACACTTAGGTTGCTTCCATATCTTCACTATAGTAAATAGTGCTGCAGTAAACATAGGGGTGCATATGTCTTTGAATCTGAGAACTTGAATTCTTTGGGTAAATACCTAGGAGTGAAATTCCTGGGTCAAATGGTATTTCTATTTTTAGATTTTTGAGGAACCTCCATAATGCTTTCCACAATTGCTGAACTAGCTCACATTCCCACCAGCACTTTTGGAGGGTTCCCCTTTCTCTGCATCCACACCAGCATTTGTTGTTCTTACTCTTTTTGATGATGGCTATCCTAACTGGTGTGAGGTGATATCTCATTATGGATTTCATTTGTATTTCCCTGATTATTAGTGATGTGGAGCATCTTCTCATGTGCCTGTTGGCCATCTGAATTTTTTCTTTGGAGACTTGTCTGTACATATCCTCCTCCCATTTTTTAATTGGGTTATTTGCTTTTTGGTTGTTGAGGCTTGCAAGTTCTTTATATATTTTGGAAGTTAACCCCTTGTTGGATATGTCGTTTGCAAATATATTCTCCCATACTGTAGGATGCCTTTTGTCTGCTGATGTTGTCCTTTAATGTACAGAAGATTTTTAGTTTGATGTAGTCCAGCGTGTTCATTTTTGCGTTTGTTTCCCTTGCTCAAGGACATGCGTCCAGGAAAAAGTTGCTCAAGTTTATATTCAAGAGATTTTGCCTGTTTTCTTCTAAGAGTTTTATGGTTTCACGACTTACATTCAGGTCTTTGATCCATTTTGAGTTTACTTTAGTATATGGGGATAGATAATAATCCAGTTTCAGCCGGGAAGATGGCGGTGTGAGCAGGGCGGCAGAAATCTCCTCCCAACACCATATTTATCTACGAAAACACAGAAAATACATCTATTTCTAAAAGAGAGATGAGAATACACAGGAAAGCGCACAGCGTGCAGCTATACACGAGAGGATGCGGCACCCCAAGAGGTGGAGTGATAAACAGCCCTGCAGAGTGGCACAGTCACAGCTGTGGAATAGTGGGGCAACAGCGCCACCTAGAGCATTCCAACAGAATCTACGTGCCGTGGGCTTTTTTTTTTCTTTTCTTTCTTTTTTCCTATTTTTTCTTTCTTTCCTTCTTTTCCCCTTTTTTTTTCTTCTCTTTTTAAAGTCTTAAAGAGCCCAGCTGACATACGTGGCAACTATCAGTGACCAATTCTGTAGCCATGAAAAGACAGAGGAATATGGTTCAGACCAAAATCAACCAGACAACCCCAGAGAGGGAGTCTGAAGGGATGGAAATGCACAGCCTCCCTGAAAAAGAATTCAGAATAAAAGTCATAACCATGCTGATGGACCTACAGAGAAATGTGCAAGAGCTGAGGGAGGAAGTGAGGGAACTGAGGAAAGACAATACAGAAATCAGACAAGCGATCGACGGGCTTAACAGCAGAATGGATGAGATGCAAGAGACTGTTAATGGAATAGAAAACAGAGAACAGGAGTACAGAGCAGCTGAGGCAGAGAGACATAAAAGGATTTCTAGGAATGAAAGAATATTAAGAGAACTGTGTGACCAATCCAAACGGAAAAATATTCGCATTATAGGAGTACCAGAGGAAGAAGAGAGAGAAAAAGGGATAGAAAGTGTCTTTGAAGAAATAATTGCTGAAAACTTTCCCTCGCTGGGGAAGGGAGTAGTCTCTCAGTCCACCGAAGCTCATAGATCTCCCAACACAAGGGACCCAAGGAAGACAACACCAAGACACATAATAATTAAGACGGCAAAGATCAAAGATAAAGACAGGGTTATTAAAGGCAGCTAGAGAGAGAAAAAAGATCACCTACAAAGGAAAACCCATCAGACTATCATCAGACTTCTCAACAGAAACCTTACAGCTCAGAAGAGAATGGCATGATATATTTAACGTTATGAAACAGAAGGGCCTCGAACCAAGAATATTGTATCCAGCACGATTATCATTTAAACATGACGGAGGGATTAAACAATTTCCAGATAAACGAAAGTTGAGAGAGTTTGCCTCTCATAAACCACCACTGCAGGATATCTTAAATGGACTGCTCTAGATGGAAATATACCTAAGGCTAAAAAGATGTCACCAGAGAAAAAAAAAATCATAGCAAAGAAAGCAGACCATCCAAATACTAACTAAAGGCAAAGAATAAAACACCTATTATAGAAAGAATGGAGGAGGAGGAATAAGTAGGGAGAGAAATAAAGAAACATCAGACTGTGTTTACAATAACTTAACAAGAAAGTTCAGTTAGATTGTTAGATACTAAAGAAGCAACCCTTGAACCCTTGGTAACCACGAATCTAAAGCCAGCAATGGCAATATGTACATACCTATCATTAATCACACTAAATGTAAATGGACTGAATGCACCAATCAAAAGACACAGAGTAACAGAATGGATAAAAAAGCAAGACCCATCTATACGCTGCCTACAAGAAACTCACCTCAAATCCAAAGATATACACAGACTAAAATTGAAGGGATGGAAAAAATATTTCATGCAAACAGCAAAGAGAAAAAAGCAGGTGTTGCAGTACTTGTATCAGACAAAATAGACTTCAAAAAGAAGAAAGTAGCAAAAGATAAAGAAAGACATTACATAATGATAAAGGGGTCAGTCCAACAAGAAAATATAATCATTATAAATATATATGCACCCAACACAGGAGCTCCAGCATATGAGAGACAAATACTAACAGAATTAAAGGAGGAAATAGACAGCAATGCATTCATCTTAGGAGACTTCAACACAGCACTCCCTCCAGAGGACAGATCAACCAGACAGAAAATAAGTAAAGACACAGAGGCACTGAACAACACGCTAGAACAGATGGACCTAACAGACATCTACAGAACTCTACACCCAAAAGCAACAGGATATACATTCTTCTCAAGTGCACATGGAACATTTTCCAGAATAGACCACATACTAGGCCACAAAATGAACCTCAGTAATTTCAAAAATATTGAAATCCTACCAACCAACTTCTCAGGTCACCAAGGTATAAAACTAGAAATAAATTTTAGAAAGAAATCAAAAAGGCTCACAAATACATGGAGACTTAACAACATTCTCCTAATTAATCAATGGGTTAATGACCAAATCAAAACAGAAATCAAAGAATGTATGGACACTAATGACAACAACAAAACAAAGCCACAACTGTGGGACGCAGCAAAGGCAGTTCTAAGAGGAAAGAATATTGCAATCCAGGCCTATTTAAAGAAAGAAGAACATTCCCAAATGAATAGTCTAAAGACACAATTACTGAAATTGGAAAAGAAGAACAAATGAGGCCCAAAGTCACCAGAAGGAGGGACATAATAAAGATAAGAGAAGAAATAAATAAAATTGAGAAGAATAAAACAATAGAAAAAATCAATAAAACCAAGAGCTGGTTCTTTGAAAAAATAAACAAAATAGATAAACCCCTAGCCAGACTCATTAAGAGAAAAAGAGAATCTACACACATAAACACAATCAGAAATGAGAAAGGAAAAATCACGATGGACCCCACAGAAATACAAAGAATCATAAGAGAATATTATGAGAATCTATATGCTAACAAGCTGGAAAACAAAGAAGAAATGGACAACTTCTTAGAAAAATACAACCTTCCAAGACTGACCAAGCAAGAAACAGAAAAACTAAACAGACCAATCACCAGTGATGAAATCGAATTGGTAATCAAAAAACTACCCAAGAACAAAACCCCTGGGCCTGATGGATTCACCTCTGAATTCTACCAGACATATAGAGAAGAAATAACACTGATTCTCCTTAAAGTCTTCCAAAAAATAGAAGAGGAGGGAATACTTGCAAACTCATCCTATGAAGCCAGCATCACTCTAATACCAAAACCTGGCAAAGACCTCACCAAAAAAGAAAATTACAGACCAATATCCCTGATGAACGTAGATGCAAAAATACTCAACAAAATATAGCAAACCGAATTCAAAAATACATCAAGAGGATCATCCACCATGATCAAGTGGGATTCATCCCAGGGATGCAAGGATGGTACAACATTCGAAAATCCATCAACATCATCCATCACATCAACAAAAAGAAGAACAAAAACGACATGATCATCTCCATAGATGCTGAAAAAGCATTTGACAAAATTCAGCATCCATTCCTGATTAAAACTCTCAACAAAATGGGTATAGACGGCAAGTACCTCAACATCATAAAGGCTATATATGACAAACCCACAGCTAACATCATACTTAACGGCGAGACGCTGATAGCTTTTCATCTAAGATCAGGAACAAGACAGGGATGCCCACTTTCTCCACTGTTATTCAACATATTACTGGAGGTCCTAGCCACAGCAATCAGACAAAACAAAGACATACAAGGCATCCAGATTGGTAAAGAAGAAGTCAAATTGTCACTATTTGCAGATGACATGATACTGTACATAAAAAACCCTAAAGATTCCATTCCAAAACTACTAGAACTAATATCTGAATTCAGCAAAGTTGCAGGATACAAAATTAACACACAGAAATCTGTTGCTTTCCTATACGCTAATGATGAACTAACAGAAAGAGAAATCAGAAAAACAATTCCATTCACAATTGCATCAAAAAGAATAAAATACCTTGGAATAAACCTAACGAAGGAAGTGAAAGACCTGCACTCTGAAAACTACAAGACACTCCTAAGAGAAATTAAAGAGGACACTAACAAATGGAAATGCATCCCATGCTCTTGGCTAGGAAGAATAAATATTGTCAAAATGGCTATACTACCTACAGCAATCTACAGATTCAATGCAATCCCTATCAGACTACCAACAGCTTTCTTCAATGAACGGGAACAAATAATTCTAAAATTCTTATGGAACCACAAAAGACCCCAAATAGCCAAATCAGTCCTGAGAAGGAGGAATAAAACAGGGGGAATTACACTCCCTGACTTCAAGCTCTACTATAAAGCCACAGTAATGAAGACAATTTGGTATTGGCACAAAAACAGTCTCACCGACCAGTGGAACAGAATAGAAAATCCAAACATTAACCCAAACATATACAGTCAATCAATATTTGATAAAAGTGCCTTGGATATACAATGGGGAGATGACAGCCTCTTCAGCAGCTGGTGTTGGAAAAACTGGACAGCTACATGTAAGAGAATGAAACTGGACTACTGTCTAGCCCCATACACAAAGGTAAACTCAAGGTGGATCAAAGACCTGAATGTAAGTCATGAAACCATAAAACTCTTAGAAAAAAACATAGGCAAAAATCTCTTGGACATAAACATGAGCAACTTCTTCATGAACATATCTCCCCGGGCAAGGGAAACAAAAGCAAAAATGAACAAGTGGAACTATATCAAGCTGAAAAGCTTCTGTACAGCAAAGGACACCATCAGTAGAACAAAAAGACATCCTACAGTATGGGAGAATATATTCATAAAAAACGTATCTGATAAAGGGTTGACATCCAAAATATATAAAGAACTCATGCACCTTAACAAACAGAAAGCAAATAATCCAATTAAGAAATGGGCAGAGGACATGAATAGACACTTCTCCAAAGAAGAAATTCAGATGGCCAACAGGCACATGAAAAGATGCTCCACATCGCTAATCATCAGAGAAATGCAGATTAAAACCACAATGAGATATCACCTCACACCAGTGAGGATGGCCAACATCAAAAACACAAACAACAACAAATGTTGGCGAGGATGTGGAGAAAAGGGAACCCTCCTACACTGCTGGTGGGACTGCAAATTAGTTCAACCATTGTGGAAAGCCGTATGGAGTTTCCTCAAAAATCTCAAAATAGAAATACCATTTGACCCAGGAATTCCACTCCTAGGAATTTACCCTAAGAATGCAGCAGCCCAATTTGAAAAGGACAGATGCACCCCTATGTTTATCGCAGCACTATTTACAATAGGCAAGAAATGGAAGCAACCTAAGTTTACATCAGTAGATGAATGGATAAAGAAGATGTGGTACATATACACAATGGAATATTATTCAGCCATAAGAAGAAAACAAATCCTACCATTTGCAACAACATGGATGGAGCTAGAGGGTATTATCCTCAGTGAAATAAGCCAAGCCGAAAAAGACAAGTATCAAATTATTTCACTCATATGTGGAGTATAAGAACAAAGAAAAAATACTGAAGGAACAAAACAGCAGCAGACTCACAGAACCCAAGAACGGACTAATAGTTACCAAAGGGAAAGGGACTGGGGAAAATGGGTGGGAAGGGAGGGATAAGAGGGAAAAGGGGCATTACGATTAGCAGATGTAATGTTGGGGGGCACGGGGAGGGCAGTACAACTCAGAGAAGACAAGTAGTGATTCTATAGCATCTCACTACGCTGATGGACAGTGACTGTAATGGGGTTGGTGGGGGGGACGTGATGAAGGGGTAGTTTAATAATTGTAATATTGCACATGTAATTGTAAATTAATGATAAAATAAATTATATTAAAAAAAATCCAGTTTCATTCTCTAGCATGCAGCTGTCCAGTTTCCCAACACCAGTTGATGAAGAGGCTGTCAGGTCCCCAGTGTATGTCCATGGTTACCATATCGTATATTAATTGACCACATATGCTTGGATTTATATTAGGGCTCTCCAGTCTGCTCCATTGGTCTATGGTTCTGTTCTTGTGCCAGTACCAAATTATCTTGATTACTGTTGCTTTGTAGTAGAGCTTCATGTCAGGCAGCATAATACCCCCAACTTTATTCTCCCTTCTCAGAATTGCTTTGGCTATTCGGGGTCTTTTGTGGTTCCATATGCATTTTAGAACTATTTTCTCTAGTTCATTGAAGAATGCTGTTGGTATTTCGATAGGGATTGCATTGAATCTGTAGATTGCTTTAGGCAGGATGGCGATTTTGACAATATGAATTCTTCCTATCCATGAGCACGGAATGTGTTTCCATTTATTGGTATCTTCTTTAATTTCCCTAATGAGTGTCTTGTAGTTTTCAGAGTATAGGTCTTTCACTTCCTTAGATAGGTTTATTCCTAGGTATTTTATTCTTTTTGATGCAATTCTGAATGGAATTGTTTTCCTGATTTCTCTTTCTGCTAGTTCATTGTTAGTGTAACGGAATACAACAGATTTCTGTGTATAAATTTTGTATCCTGATACTTTGCTGAATTGAGATACTAGATCTAGTAGTTTTGGATTGGATTCTTTAGTGTTTTTTATGTACAATATCATGTCATCTGCAAACAGTGACAGTTTAACTTCTTCTTTGCCAATCTGGATGCCTTTATTTCTTTGTGTTGTCTGATTGCTGTGGGAAATACCTCCACAACTCTACTGAAAACAGTGGAGTGAGTGGGCATCCTTGTCTGGTACCCTATCTTAAAGGAAAGGCTTGAGTTTTTCACTGTTAATTATGATGTTAGCTGTGGGTTTGTCATATATGGCCTTTATCGTATTGAGGTACTTGCCCTGTATACCCATTTTGTTGAACGTTTTTATCATGAATGGATGTTGAATTTGTTGAATGCTTTTTTGGCATCTATGGAGATGATCATGTGGTTTTTGTCCTTTTTGTTGATATGGTGGATGATGTTGATGGATTTTCAAATGTTCCGTCATCCTTGTATCTGAGAATAAATCCTATTTGATCATGATGGATGATCTTTTTGATGTATTTTTGAATTAGGTTTGCTAATATTTTGTTGAGTATTTTTTCATCTACGTTCATCAGGGATATTGGTTTGCAATTTTCTTTTTTGTGGTATCCTTGCTTGTTTTTGGTATTAGAGTGATGTTGGCCTCTTGGAGTAAGTTCGGGAGTACTCCCGCCTCTTATACTTTCTGGAAAACTTTAAGGAAAATGGGTATTAGGTCTTCACTAAACGTTTGATAAAACTCAGCAGTGAAACCATCTTGCCCAGAAATTTTGTTCTTAGGTAGTTTTTTGATTACCAATTGAATTTCCTTCCTGGAAATTGGTCTTTTCAGATTTTCTCTTTCTTCCTGGGTCAGCCTTGGAAGGTTGTATTTTTCTAGAAAGTTGTCCATTTCTTCTAGGTTATCCAGTTTGTTAGCATATAATTTTCCATAGTATTCTCTCATAATTCTTTGTATTTCTGTGGTATCCCTAGTGACTTTTCCTTTCACTTTTTTGATTCTGTTGATATGTGTAGACTCTCTTTTTCTCGATAAATTTGGCTAGGGGTTTATCTATTTTGTTAATTTTCTGAAAGAACCAGCTCCTGCTTTTGTTGATTCTTTGTATTGTTTTATTCTTCTTGATTTTATTTATTTCTGCTCTAACCTTTATTATGTTCTACCTTCTACTGACTTTGGGCATCATTTGTTCTTCTTTTTCTAGTTTCATTAATTTTGAATTTAGACTGTTCATTTGGGATTGTTATTCTTTTCTGAGGTAGGCCTGTACTGCAATATACTTTCCCTTTAGCGCGGTCTATGCTGCATCCCTCAGATTTTGTGGTGTTGAATTATTCTTGTCATTTGTCTTCATATATTGCTTTAACTCTGTTTTTATTTTGTCATTGATCCATTGGTCATTTAAGAGTATGTTGTTAAGCCTCCATATGCTTGTGGGCTTCTTCATTTTCTTTGCCTAATTTATTTCTAGTTTCATCCTTTTGTATTCTGAGAAGCTGGTTGGTACAATTTCAATCTTTTTGAATTTACTGAGGCTCTTTTTGTGGCCTAGTATATGATCTATTCTTGAAAATGTTCCATGCACACTTGAGAAGAATGTGTATCCTGCTGCTTTTGGGTTTAGAGTTCTGTAGATGTCTGTTAGGTCCATCTGTTCTAATGTGTTGTTCAGTGCCTCTGTCTCCTTACTTATTTTTTGTCTATTTGATCTGTCCTTTGGAGTGAGTCAAGTGTGAAGTCTTCTAACATGAATGCATTGCATTCCATTTCCCCCTGTAATTCTGTTAGTATTTGTTTTACATATGTAGGTGCCCCTGTCTTGGTTGCATAGATATGTATAATGGTTATATCCTCTTGTTGGACTGACCCCATTATCATTATGTAATGTCCTTTCTTGTCTCTTGTGACTTTCTTTGTTTTGAAGTCTATTTTGTCTGATACAAGTACTGCAACTCCTGCTTTTTTCTCTCTATTAGTTTCTTGAAATATCTTTTTCCATCCCTTTGCTTTTGTCTCTGTATGTCTTTGTGTTTGAAATGAATCTCTTGCAGGCAGCATATAGACAGGTCTTGTTTTTTTTATCCATTCAGTATGTCTTTTGATGGGTGCATTCAGACAATTTACATTTAGGGTGATTATCAATAGTTATGTACTTATTGTCATTGCAGGCTTTAGATTTGTGGTTGCCAAAGGCTCAAAGGTAATCCCCTTACTATGTAACAATTGAATTTAACTCACTTAGTATTCTATTACAAACAAAAACTAATGGTTCTTTTTTTCCCCTCCATTCTTTATATTAGGTATCATATTCTATACTCTTTTTTCTATCTCTTGACTGACTTTCAGAGTATTTGATTTGATTTTGCATCTCCTTAGTAATTAATTGTTCTACTTTCTTTGCTGTGGTTTTATTTCCTCTGGTGACAGCTATATAGCCTTAGGGACACTTCCATTTATAGCAGTCCCTTCAAAATACACTGTAGAGGTGGTTTGTGGGAGGTAAATTCTCTCAGCTTATGCTTATCTGGAAATTGTTTAATCCCTCCTTCAATTTTAAATGATAATCTGGCCGGATAAAGTATTCTTGGTTCAAGGTCCTTCTGTTTCATTGCATTAGATATATCACACCACTCCCTTCTGGCCTGTAAGGTTTCTGTTGAGATGTCTGATGATAGCCTAATGGGTTTTCCTTTGTTTGTGATCTTTTTTCTTTCTCTAGGTGCTTTTAATAGTCTGTCCTAATCCTTGATCTTTGCCATTTTAGTTATTATATGTTTTGGTGTTGTCTTCCTTGGGTCTCTTGTGTTGGGAGATCTGTGCACTTCTATGGCCTGAGAGACTATCTCCTTCCCCATATTGGGGAATTTTTCAGCAATTACCTCCTCAAAGACTCCTTCTATCCCTTTTTCTCTTCTTATTCTGTTATACAAATGTTGTTCCGTTTGGATTGGTCACACAGTTCTCTCAATACTCTTTCATAACTAGAGATCATTTTTTGTCACTGTACCTCAGCTTCTTTGTATTCCTCTTCTCTAATGTCAATTCCATTTACCATCTCTTCTACTACATCTAATCTGCTTTTAAATCCTCCATTGTATGTTTCATTTCAGATATGGAATTTCTCAATGATTGAATACCCATCATAAATTCATCCCTAAGTTCTTGAATGTTTTTCTGTACCTCCATGAGCATGTTTATGATTTTTATTTTGAACTCTTTCAGAAAGATTGATGAGTTCAGTTTTACTTGGCCCTTTTTCTTGTGTTTGTGGTATTTTGGTTTCAAGTTCCTTTGACCTTTCATATTTGTATGTGGTACCCTGTAGTGCCCAGAAGCTCTAGTCTGTGTAACTCTTCAGCCCCTGCAGTGATATCAGGTGTCACAGGGAAGCAGCGCTGGTGCCTGGGGTGAGGAAAGAGCTGTTTCCTGCTTCCTGGCTGCTGTGCCTTTCTCCACTGTCAGAACCAGTGGCCAAGCACACAGGTGTAAGGTTTTGTGCTTTGCATTTGTAGCTGCCATAGGCAGAGATTCCCTCTGGCTGGCATGATGCCAGGGCTGGGCCTGCTGGTTTGCCAGCTGGTGATGGCCAGCCAGGAGGAAGTCACAGCAGTCTGCATATTGTGGTGGCTGGCCTTGAAGCTGAGTAGCCAGCCAGGGGGATGGAGTGCCTGAAGCTACTGAAATTTCTCAACCTGCTGGGCAGAGTGCACCCAGACTATTTTGTCTTACTGTCCTTTTCCTAGAGCAAGCTCTGTGCAATCCTTGCCTCCTTTAGCATCCTTCTCACTGTTAGGAAGTCTCTCAGACTGCCCTCCTTTCTTTTGTCCCAGAGCAGCTGGATGTGGATCCTTGTTTTCCACAAATGGCTTGAATCTCAGTCTTTCCAAGTATTCCACCTCTCTTAGCTTTCCAGCCCCACTAATCTCCAGAGCACCATGCAATGTAGGTTCATGCTCCCAAAGCAGATCACCAGTGCTGGATGTTCTGCAGTCCTAGGTTCCACCCCCTCCCCACTCTGGTTCTCTTCATTCCACTGGTGAGCTGGGGTGGGGGAAGGGCTTGGGTCCCACTGGATCAAGGCTTTGGTATGTTGCCCTGTTTTGTGAAGTCTGCCCTTTTCTCTAGGTGTGTGCATTCTGGTGCAGCCTTTTTTCCTATTGCTCTTTTAGGATTAGTTGTATTAACTATATTTTTGTATCATATGTGGTTTTGGGAGGTGTTCTCTGTCTCACCTCTCACACTGCCATCTTTAATCTCACCCTATTCTTTAAACACCTTTTATATTTTATTTTATTCCTAGTGATTAGGAAGTTAAAGTTTTCATTTTAACAGTAGTTACATTTTACTATGGAATATATTCTTTTTCTGTTTATCTTTTCCTGGGACATTATGCCAAACTGTTTCATCTTTTTGTAGTGTTGTAATACTTTTATATGTATTTATTTTATTGGTGGAAGGATTTGGATTTTTTAATTTATAATATTTCATATATCTGGGGAAAGGAGGATTAATATTTACTATTAATTTCTGCTTTTATTTATGTTGCTGTCAAAGAGAGTGGACTGTATAAGTTCAGAATTATAGTTTAATGAGTTTTACTTTATTTTTGATGTTCTGAGTAGGGTGATTTTTAAACGGCTTTCTTTTTAAGGTGGTGGCTCTCACTGATTTTAGCTTTGTTCAGAATTAGTTAACCTGAGGCTTATTTTACAAAAAAGGTGTATTATTACATTAATAATATGAATAAAATTTGAAAATCACATCTATAATTGGCAGACTGGCAATTTTATCCTAATTCAGACCTTAGAGCCCAAACTCATAAAATGTAAGTCATATAACTCCCCATAGTTCAGCTTACTTTTCTGTAAAATGCAAACAATTTATTGAATTATGGTAATTATGTTGCAGATGCAAGAAAACCATCCCTGCCCTACACACACCCTGAAAATTTGGCTTATTCAGACTGATGATGGCACACACACCCCTCAAGGTATGAAAACTTTACCACTCCTATAATTATGCTGTGTGTGGAAAACAGGGCCATTCCTTAGTAGGTCCCAAAAGGGCATGAGAGTAGACAAAAGAAACTGGATTGGAGTTTTCATTTGGGATTGGGCTTTTTTGCCACCTTGCCCAAATGTGGGGCAGAATAGGATGGAGGATGAGATTTAAAGGTGACAGCAGTCAATGGAAAATTGAGTCAGACTCTATTAGAATAAGGGTTTTGTGAGACAGTATGCACAAAATTCGTAGCTAGTGGCTATTTCTATTGTTATCATTATTATTCCAGCAAATAAAGATTCATTTCCTCAATTATCTGTCAAAACTCCATGAAAGAAGGAAAAAATCTGCAGTTTCAACATATCTCCAACACACTGGAGCTACAACTAAATTAATATAAAATGATAAGAGCAACAAACCAAAACTCTGTTTTGGTTCCTTAACTTTACACTTTTCCTGACTTCTTCCATTATCTTTTTAAGAGCTAAGCCCCCAAAATAGCCTCCTACTCATGACCATATTAGGATAATATGTCTAAGTACATGAAAAGGAGGTCCAGTGAAACTTTCTTAGTATACAGAGTTAAAGAAGTTAAGAGAATCAACAAAAATTTTCACTTCTTGGGAAAATATTTCTTCATATTTTGCATTAAATCAGACTGATTCTCCTTTCTCTTGTACTGATTTGAATTAATGAGGAAAGTAAGTGAACTGCATATTTCACAGTTTTAACTAATTGGTTATAAAAGCATACCATTTTTCTATCCGTGTGTTCTAGAGATGTGTAGCAAGCTAGGTAGTGTTAGAATTTACTGCGAAAGTTGTCTTTCAAACTGTAGAGATTTCATTGCCCAGTGGTTAAATCCTATTATTTTTTTACCTTGTTTTTCAGGGAGGGACCAAGATGATTACTATAGTTGACAAGGTTTGTTTTCAAAGACTGATTCATCTCCATCCCCTATTCCTCACCTCAGATCAGACCAGTCTGATTTACTCCCTTCTGCTCCCCGACTGTGCTCTGGTCTGCCACCCCCATTTCCATATTGCTAAATGTACAGTGGTCACTTGGCCATCTTATATTACTCCACCATCAGCACTATGCATAATATTGATCATTCCATTACTGGATTGGGGTGGTGATTATTGTTTTTGCTTCAGGCTAATTTTCTGCTAATTAGTCTTCATTTTAAGCCTTCATCCTCTACCCCACCTACGAATGAAAACTATCCCCAACATCTGCCTGAGCTTTTTCTCCTCTACCTTTTCTTCTAAGTGATCTCATCTGTCCCATTGTTTAAATGTCATCTATACGCCAAAGTCCTTCGAATATTTTGACTTGGGTCATCAATTTATGATGATGAAAATACCAGACATAATTATTCCCTCAGATTCATGGTATTCATTTAGTTGTGGAATGCTGAATTTTTAAATATTAGGGTAAATTTGATTGCAACTGTTGATGGATTAATTAGAAAGTAAGTTTTATTCTAACCTAAATACTGTGAGTATAATTCATTTCCATAATTTTAGCATATCTTTGATTTGGGAGATGGGCCCAGTGACAAATCCTTGTTAAGCTGTTAAAAGCAATCGCACATTTATTGAAAGGATAAATATACCATGATGTCATTAGTAAAAAAGTAATATTTTCTCTGTTAAAATAGAATTCAAATATTTTTTAAATCTTTTTTTTTCTCTGTAGCACTAATTTACATTCTCAGGCAATCTGCAGAGGCTTTACAGGGTGCTTGTGATGTAATTAAATTTATGTCATATTAAAGTGTAGCTTGATTAGTGCAATTGAATAAAATGAGATTATTAATTACAGATGGAATTTTGTTCTACAAATTTCATAAAAAATGAAGCAGAATCTTTGTTATTATTACTGTGCTTATGTTATTAGGCCTTTATTTAGGAATACTAATTTTGTTATTATCCATCTAATGAGCTCTCCCATGAGAATTAGAATATCTTATTTTCATTATCTTGCCCCAATATCGAGAAGAGTTTTTATAATATTTGGTACTGTAGTGAATTTTAGAAAGTTTAGAGATATTTAGAATTGCTGAAATTAACATTTTCTTTACCATAGGAAATCAGAAATACCTTTTGTTTTTAATCTAGCTAAGACTAATATTTTATCTTAGTTTGATACAATAAATGAAGCATGAAATTTCCAGCTAGTTTTGAAGACTGTATAAACAAAGTAAAAGGGACCTTTTTCTTTTACAAGAAATCTCATTCCTAGCTACTTAGTAAATTATTTTCTCAATTTGCTACTTTTATTGCTCCTAACCTTTGGTAAGGTTTTTTCCAATAATAAGATAAATACATCATGTTATAGTATTAAATAAATCACATGCTTAACAATAATGTCCATATCAACAGAATCGCCTCATGTAAAATACTTCTAGAAAATATTGTACACTAGCTGTCTACCACATGAATAAAAGGGACATGTTCTAAGGTGTTCCAAGTGGTGACTTTATCAACCTTGATGTTTTCTCACTGCTACAATGTTTGCCAAACTGCCATTCATAATCAGAAAGATTTATTCCTCACACACAACTAATAATAAAGTAACTCTATCTAGAAGAAGAGAAAGTTCCCAATTTGGGAACATTTACCTCAGTCCTTTCTTTAAAGATAGATTTTTTTTTCTTTTATCCTCAAGTTTAGCAGCACAGAGCTCTTTTAAGAGATGTTGCCTGACTTCCATGCCGCTGCCTTTAACAGCCTCTCTCTGCCAGGTTCTCAGGCTGGTCAAGGTCGTTCTACAGAATTGTTCACCTGCACTTTGCATAATTGAAAGATGCTGTGGTATTTTTCTTTTTTCCCTGCCTATGGGTTTAGACAGCTTTTTCTCCAACAGGCAGTAAATTGGTAAACAAAGAACTGTTGCCTCCTGGACAGCTGTGTAACAGCACAAAAGAGAATTTATTAAGCTTTTACTGTCAGTATGATAATTGCTTGGTCTATTTTTTTGCATAAATTCTGTTCAGTAGCACTTCTATGGATAATTGTTTCACTTATTTTCTACAATAAAGAATCTTTTAATCTGCATGATCATAACTGAAAATAAATATATAACACATCTTACTGTTTTCATTATACTATAATTTTTGTAATATAATGATAGTGAAATAATTGGAGGAAGCAGGTATAACTACATAGGAGAATGAGCAATAATGTTGGATTTTTTACCTTATCCTGATTTGAACTTTTCAAAAGAGTCATTAAAAATATCTATGCCTCCTGCCATTTGTTTCACAAAACTTAGCATTGATGACATTTAGGCATAATCACCAAATCAACAAAAATGTGGCAAATCACAGAATGTAGTATACATTTTTTATTTAACTAAAAATAAGTAAGCTTTAAAATTACTAGCTGTCCAGATTAAGATTCAATTTAATCCCTCATAGTGTGATTTCCAGTTAAGGAAGGCAGTTTGGGATGTTGTTTCTAGTCACATAATAGCTAAAAGAATTATCTTTGGAATCACTGAACTTGGTTCACATCCCAACCTCTCTCTCCAGCTATTTCACTTTAGGAATGTCACCTTATCATCTGAATCTGGGGTTTTTTACTTGTAAAAACTGAGATAAACAGTAGTTTGTGTAGATTAAATGAGATGCTGCATGTAAGCACCTATTGCACAGTAACCATTCAGTTAATAGTACATATAAGTTATTTCTTTGAAACACATCAAATCTGTTTCACCATTATTTTGTGGTGTTTATGTTCCATGTTATGGTTTCCTCACTGTCCAAGGCCTTTTTTTTCATACCCTGCCTTTTCCTTTATCATGCTTTTCATACGAGCAATGACCTATCCTCTTGGTCAATTAGAACTCTACTTCTCCTCATTTAAAAATTATTTCACTTCACAATGTATCCTTCTCTTGTTTTCCTACTAGATTCTTGGATCTTCTAGATCAACATGAGATAGTTAATCTCTTCTACATAATCTTTTAACTCTTTTTCTATATTTACTCTTTCCTTGTGTTTTTTTTCATTTTCTCTCCCTCACTATAAAAATTAAGACAGAAATCATGCATTATGTTTCTTCCTTAAGCACTTTTATCACATGATCATGAAACTGTCTGAACATGCTACAATAATAGGTTTGCACTCATTGAGTTGTTCAATCATTAAACTTTGGAAATATATTCTTTATGCTCTAGTGAAAAATAAACTTTCATCTTTTTACAAGACAAAAGTAGAGGTATACTTAACATTACCAAACTGATGGCTTACTACTTTAATAAACAAACATTTGATTTAGTACTATCTTTTAAAAAGAAAAAGTTAAAATAAAATATGTACAAAAACTTGTAAGGTAACTAAATTTATATGTTTTTAGAGCTGTAAGTATAGAATAATATAAAATTCATAAAATTCAAAAATATTAGGCATCATGTTCTAAATCATAATTAATTGGAATTCACTTTACAAAGTGTGTGTAACCTTCTCTACAAAGACACAACAACTTGCAGAAAACCACCAAAAGAACAGGCAAGAATCCAGGGATATTAATACCTATTTTGATATAAATCAAGGTTGAATCCCTTTTGCAGACTTCTGTGGTTGGCATTGATGTTTGGCTATGACATCATTTAAATACCTTCAGTGCTTCTAAAAGAAACATGCTTGTTCATGGGACCAAATTTTTCTCCCTGCCCATTTTAATAAACCCAATCACTGTATACATTTTGGCTACCTGCTTGGATGTTTAAGGTATTTGAAGATATTTGACTTTATCAATATAGTGTGACTAGCTAAGAACATATATAAAATACCCAAATTTCAGATAATAATAATACAAGTCTTGAAGAAAGGAGAAGCAGTTTTGTAAGACTTACATTATCAAATATGACTTACTATGGCCATAGAATAGTTAAGACACTGTGGTTGTGGCCTAAGCAAGATAAACTGATGGAAAATAATAGAAAGTCGAGAAACAGATATACACATACATACAATAATTGGATTTGTGGCACAATGACAGTGAAGTACAGAAGGACTCAATATCCTTATTAAGAAAATGGGAACAGATGGGAGCAAATACCAAAGCATGGAGTCTCTGTGAGGACTGCAATAATCAGTGTAAGAGTCCAACCTAGAACTAAGTATATTCTATAGCTCGATAGATGCCAGCTGACAATTTATTACATCTGACAAATTATTCTTGTCATATAATTAATAATTTCATTTGAAGCAAGTGCTCCTAAATAATTCCATCTATTTCTGAAATGCAACAAACATCTCCTGCTTCACGACCTGCATATATTCTTTCCAATTCTAATTCATTTTATGTGCTTCTGGTCTGGCTTCTCACTTGTCTCCCTGCATTTTGCCTTTACTTAAACAGCATTTTGGGGTATTTAAAATTGCTTTGTGAACTAGATAAGCCCTCTTCCCTTCTTTCAAACAAATTTGTATTCTGTGGCTTAACCAGACCTTACTTCTTTTTGGAATTCCTAGAGTAACCATTTTGGTAAAACCTTCTGGTATATCTTATGTAACTTTTCTAGTTGTTTATAGCCATGGAAATTGCTAAATAAATTCATTGTTTAGAATCCTATATAAACTACCTGGAGACGACAAATCTGAATAACATACTAAAGGCAGTGATCAGCTCTAAGGTAAACAGAATACTATTCCTAAATGTGCTTGAAAAAAGAAAATTTGCTTTCAACAGACAACTCGGTATTTGCCTTTTGTTTACTTCTGAGTCTAGATTTTTCAGTGTGCATTAAGTAAACATGAAAAATGTCCTGTGTAATGACCCAAGCCATTGGGTCATACAGACTTGTCTACCTTCTTATGCATTAGAATGGATTATTTTTCTATGATTTAAAACAATAACATCCAATACATAAAATAGCCGTATGAGAAGTCAATCTCTGATTGAATGTAAGAATGGTAATTCTACTTATTGCTATGTCCTTCAAACCAAAAAAAATGTATCAAAGTGCTACTTAAAGCCAATTTCCTGTAAACACTGAGAAAAGATCCTTAGAACTGATAATTGGACAAAACATCAGTTCATGAGAATAACACTTTATTTTCATCTGCTGATTTCCATGACAACTGAAAGGGTACACCTATTGAATTATCCATTTCTCATACTTAGTTGTCTATAAAAATAAAATCATCTTTAAATTGGATTTAGAACCATCTTCAGATTAGAATACTGCACCTAGATAAATAGCATTTACTCTTTCAATATGTGCATGTAATGTACAAGAACCCGGTACAAGAACAGTGAGCCTGAAAATCAGGCAGCATTGAGAAAAGAATATTATTTCAAGCAAGTCCTTCAATTCAGAGCATACATAATAGAAATCAATTGGATGCATTAACTATTTTATTCCAAAAAAATTACTATTTGGTTTATTACCCACTGAGACTGAAAACAAGCTGAATGGAACATAGTTAAAGCAACTGTCTGTTCTCCTAAAAATATTGTACAAAATGCGCTATTGAAAATTAATCTTTGTATCAAAATTTTTCATCTATTTAATTTTTATATTGGTAAGTCAATAATAAGAAATTTTCTCCTCCTCCACCCCAAGAATATAGTTTGCTAAGCACTTAGCTATAAAGTGTCTTTTTGTACAAACTGGGCAAATTATGTTTTCTAAAAATCATTAGTGGATGATACTGATTCACCCTTTGTTTCATAAAAATCAATACTAAGATAAATACTAAGACTTTACTTTCACTGCTATGAAAATGGAATCTTAAAATTTATTAAATGCATGGATGAAATAATGTTTTCAGATAGCTGTTTGTGTTATTTGTTTGAAAGAGAACACATTTGCACTGTGAACATAATGTGCTTTATAAGATACAAAAATGACAATTTTAAGATAAAAATGAATAGATTGAAATAGGTTTATAAAATCCCCTTCCTCTCTGGAAGTCTGCTTCCTTGGCTAGTCTGAGCACTATTTTATACACAAGTACAGAGGATCTCATCTTAATACCAATATTGCAATACTTTGAGAGGTAATATAACTTCAAATTTTATAGACAATAAAATAATTCATGTAGAATAACTTCACATTTTAGATTAAAAGTTATTTAAAGTTTCCAGGATGTTAAACACACATGAACACTATAAATAACAAAGATATTTAGATCTATCTATTCTTCTATAGGAACTAATGAAGTCTTTAAGTTAATTACTATTTTACTTGATAGCACTAAATAACTTATTTCTGATTCCTAGACTTCTGCTATGAGTTTCAACCAATCTTTTTCTGGCACTATGTTATTGAATAATAAAATGGTCACTTGAATGTATTTGAGCAATTTAGTAAAAATTGTATAGCATTTGATTCTCTGCTTAGATTTTTCAAAGTGTAATATTAAATAACAGAATCATTGCCATTTAATTTGATTTATCTGAAAATCAGACAGGAACTGTAATTTTTTTGTATTGTATAGCTCCACATACACCTGTCTCATAAACAATTCTCTATCCTAAGCACTGTTATATCATGGATAGATAGCTCCTTTCAAGAATTACTGTCACCTCAAAAGTGTATTGTCACCTGAAAAGTCAGACACAGATGCATGGCTTCTGTGTTTCCTGTGAATGCTCTTAAACAGGTCTTGTTAATACAAAAAAAAAATGGGATTTTACAGTTATTTCCTTTCTGTAATCATATAGGCTATTAAAGTATGTCATAATTCAAATTCAAGGTTCATAGTTTGATCCACCTTGTTTTTGCCTGGGATAGCAACTAGTAGTTCTAAATACTGTTAGAATGAAGTATCTTCTCACCTTTTACATAACCCACAGCTACTGTCGCTGCTCATTATATGGTTTCTTTGAGGGAACAAATGATACACGTCTCTTCCATGTTTATATTCAGGGGTACAACTCCAGATTTATACTTCGAATATTAAATTTACTCAGATGATTTCATGGACTTAAACTGTCTTACCATTTTAGTTATATTACAATGATTAAGGCAGAAATGCTTATAATATATATCAGATTTCTACCCTAATAATTGCATATGAAATTTAATATTCAGGTAATAGAGATTTCACTGATGTCTCAAGCTGTGTCTTTGTGAATCCGGTCATATCATGCTACTGAGAGAGGGCAGGGACATGGGACAAACATGATTTTTCCTGTATGTGACTAAAAATGCTGAGAAATAAACAGTATAGTAAAAACAGGAGGGACTCCAACTTAAGGCTAAGATTCCATTTTAAAAACCAGGGAGTTAGGAGATAAGATTCTTGACATAGTTTATGGTGATCAGTCAACAACCACTCTATCTTAGGTCCGGGCGAGCAGCCCTAAACAGTATGTCCCAGTGTTTGAGGGTCACCACCACCTTGGAGAAGAACAGGATCAAGAAATTCCTGTGTTAAGTTTATTTTACAGAACATCTGGAGGACTGACTATGGATGGTGACATAAGGTCTCTCACCAGAGACAGACATCATGAGACCACATGTCAAGCCTACAGCCCCCCAACACACGCCCTTTGCCCCATTCTTCAAAGTCTTAAAGGATAGAATCCTAAGTCCTTAAGTGCACCTCCTCTCTGAGGTTGCCCACATTTCTGTCTTCAAGGAGATACTTTGCCTTAAATAAAGACTACTTGCTGCTGAACTTACTGTGTTTTGTCTCTGTGCGCTTCCAGTGGTGTCTTTCTTACTTTGCTATTTCATTCTATTTCCTAGACTTAAGCAGTAGTCTTCACTCTGTCATACTTCAGATAAATAGGGAAAGGCTACTATGATCTCTGACTTGGGCTTGCAAGTTCCCATTGCCTGGGTGACCTGAACAGGACTGCAGCTGTATGATCATGCTCTTTAGAAGCCGGTCTGAAAAATCTTTCTCTGCCTGTGGGAAGTTCTCAGAACATCATCTCACTCCATCCAGTGCTCCACAGCTCCCCCATACCCTGGGGTGGTAGGGGCTTGGTTTCCACACCTGCAAATTCAAGCGGACACTGGACACCAGGTGACCCTGGCTTCAGGAGTTGGCAAGGGATCTGCCCTATGCCCAGCTGGTGTTCAATTGGCTTCCCTTTCCTTCCTCTGTTATTTCTTGCTCTCTGCTGCCTGAGTGCCTGTTGCCATTCACTACCACTCTCCTTTTAATGAGCTCCTTCTTTACCTATACTCTTCTGACCTGTTTGAGAATTCTCTTTCATTTAGAGTCAAGAACCCTCCACCATCCAGTTTGAAATTTCACCTAGTGCACAGAGAGAGGCCTTCCCAGATGCAGCTGCCCGACAACACTACCACAGATTCAGATGAGAAAACTGAAGACAAAACTATTACCTGTCCATTTTGATACTAGCAATACATATTGGGAGATTCACTAAACTGTGGTAAACAATAGTCACTCTATAACCTAGTAGCTGGAATATATATTGGGGAAGGAGTGCTTCTTGATTTAGTGATGAAATGTGCTAGAATATTGAATTTGAAGTAGAACAGTGACTGGTAGTAAGATATCCTTCATTCAACCCTTCTTTGGATTGGTTCCAGGGTCAGTATTAGGAACAAATGTTGCACTACAAGAGAGCCTCCAGGTGTGCACCTGTATTCTCTGTACAAACTCAAAAGTGCAAGGCATGCTACCAGGTGATTTCCCAAGACAATATGATGTTGGTAAAAGAAGGATCTTTTTCCTGTAATTTCAGTATGTGAAGGTCACTGGAAGAGAACAGGAATGAACAGGTCCTGATAAGAGCAGATGACGGGGAAGAATTTAAAACTGAGAGTGTTTTTTTTCCCCGAGGTGATGGTCCTCAACAGCTTTGCTACTGAGGACTCTAGCTATAGCTGGTAAAATAAGTCAGACCTTGAATCTCACCATTTAAAAAGATGAGAGATTTGGATAGGCTGAGAATGTCAACATTTCAACTCTGGAAATATTATTTCAGGCTACTTTAGAGGCTTTTAAGTTTTCTAAGTTTGTAGGAATAGATGAGGATATAATAGAGCCAGCTTGCTTGATACCAAGCAGAAGATATTTTTAAAAATTTAAATTCTTCAGAAGATTTGAAACTCAATTTGTCCACAAGTAATGAACTTTGATAACAAACTTATAAATAAGTTTTCCAAAAATAGGAAGTAATTGAACTTAAAGTCCTTATTCTCCCACTGATGTTTCCAAATCAAATATTCAAAAAAGAAGTGGCATAAAGAGAAAGTAATAAAGTTAAACAATAAAGTAATGTCACCTTGAAAATACTAGACTGGCTTGAATTCATGCTTTTACAGAAATAGTGAATATATGCTACATGTATAAGGATAGGAAGTATTAGAATCACCCCTTGTTAATTCTGAAAACTCTGAATTTTGGAGAAGTTACATGGCTTCTTGAAGGTTAATAAGTAGTGAAAGTACTGTGGCAAAGATGAAATTTGGACCCAGTTTAAGTTCAAACTACATGTTCTAAATTATATTATTTTAGTGGTTTTATCATTTTTACAACTGTTACTATAACAATTCCATATATTCTTTGCCCAAACTCCATGCAACTTATTTAGATCCATTTATATATAATGGAACAATCATAGAGAGGTTAACTAATTTCACCACTATTCTAGAGGCACCAAATTCAGGTGGTTTAGTTCAGGTAACTAGACCAGCATTCCTTTGTTTATTGTTTTGGTGACTAATTTTTATATCTGTCACTTCTCAACTTCCTTTTCTTTAGCTAAAGGTAAAAGTCTGAGGCATACACACATGCACATATTACTATTTGGCATACTTTATATATCAGAATTTGTATGGTAAGATTTTCAGTGCTTTGGAGAAGCCTGATTCTGAGTATGTTTCTGATTAGAAATTTTGGGTAAATCTAACAGCTCATGTTGACTGCTGCCAATTAAGTTATGAAAGTTTGATATGACCAAAGAAATCTCCAATTTGAAATTAAAATGTTGGATAAAATAGGCAGTGTTTTTAATACTTGCATTATTGGAAGAATATGACATTAGAAGAGAATAAATTATAGTGAAAGTGATTGGAAGACTTTATAGATAACAAGTACTTTTTCCTAAACAATGATTTCTAAACAATGACATTTTCTTTGTGGGGAATTGAATATTGAGAAAACTGGACTTCATTCAAAGATGGCTGGTTAAGTGATCAAGCAAACTAAAAAAAAAACACTTTAAAATAAAATTTTGCTAAGAGAGAGAAAAAGGCAAATGAAACAAAAAAATCTAAATACTTTGAAGGAAACCAACTATGTTAAAAAAATAATGTAATAATGTGGGGGAGTTCTGATTTGCATTTTGCCCCAAAGAGAACAGTGATTGCATTGCTCACTTGAGGGCTTTACCTCTAAAAGCTTGAGAAAACAGTGAATGGAGCTGTGCGCTTTTTAAACATGAGAATTGATTGATTGGTAATAAGAGTGACAGAAAAGTTTAAGATTCCTATATTTAGATATACACCCTAAACTTTTAGGGGATATTTCAATAGTCCCTCAAACAGTGTCAAGATTATGTTGGAAGAGTTACTCAGTAGGTGACTGAGAAGATGGCTAATTATCTATTACTAAAATTATACCACAAACACAGTAAGGCATATGAAGTGAAAATTTTTATGTGTGTATTTTGGTGAATTTTTCTCCACCTACTACATCAAGACATAGAACTTCCTATTATATCAGGTGTTTTTTTTTATATGCATGTGTCCCAGTCAAGTCAATACCTCATACACAAATAGGAAAAAGTATGACTTCAATCGTCATCAGTTAGAGACGTGTGTTTTTGATTACTTATCAATTGTATAGAAATTCGTGTTTTGAGTTTTGGTTTTTTTAAAAATCTGTCTGAATATTCTTGCACTCATACTTTGATGGGCATGAAAGAGCATTATCAAAATATGGATGGTGAGGCCAGGGCCAGTAATAGAGAACATGTACTCTAGAGCCAGTCGGCCGAGATTTGAAACCGAGTTCCTCTATTTTCTATCTGTATGACCTTGACCAAGTTTTCTGAACTCTGCCTCAGTTTCCCCATGTAGGTCTGGGGGCTGGGGCTGGGAGGGCAGGGGACAAGGGAGTGCGTGTTCCTGGCCCAGGGTGAATAAACCAGTGTGACCGAAATCAGTCAAGGGAAAGGGCAGATTGGGAGAAGCCCTTTATTGCTCACGCTACTGCCGGCTGTGACCCTACACTGGCTGCAGCTCGTGCTCTCCCCCCACTATGCGCTCTCTCCTGTCTCCCAGGTCCCCTCTAGCCAAAGCCTGCTTGGTGCTCCAGGTCTCTTGCAGCCATGGCGGTCACTGCGCTCGCTTGCCTCCCCACCCGCCCCTCCTGGGAGCGGGTTCCCTGTGACTGACAGGCTCTAGGCCACCTATGCAATGGAGGGAGGAGACAGTGGCCTCTCACTACCCCTTGCGTGGGTGGCTGCATGAAGCTGGAGCAGTACATACCTATTGAAATGGGCTAAAGCCAGGAAAGAAATTCTGTATATTTTGTGCTTTACCCCACACCCCATCTGCAAAACTAGGACTAAAATCATACTTAATCCATAGAATAATTGTGCAGGAAAATGAATTGATCTATGTGAATTATGCAGAGCCATGCTGGGGACACAAGTATTTCAAAGCAATTCAGGATAATAATGTCAGGAAAACAAATGGCAAAAAGAGCTGATGTTAGCAGAAAATATCAATACCACAACGGAATTTTTTTAACTTTGTGAAAATAAAAAGAGCTAGCTAATTCATTACTTCTACTTCCTCCAATAGGGAAGTGCAGTCAAAGCGAAGATGTAAATACCTATTGATCACTAAGAATAACTTAACACCAGGACAGATGTTCAGCTGGAATGTCCTCCTGTTGTTAAATTTCAGCTTTTGTTCCAATTGGTCAATTA
Organism: Smutsia gigantea; assembly: GCA_032199065.1. Classification (NCBI taxonomy): domain Eukaryota; kingdom Metazoa; phylum Chordata; class Mammalia; order Pholidota; family Manidae; genus Smutsia; species Smutsia gigantea. The sequence goes on from JAVSCE010015290.1 coordinate 52,307, forward strand.
TTTTATTAATTGTAGATGAAGAGATATAAGAGAGCAGCTGGCCATGTTAAATGACTTCCTGTATCCAGGTTCAAATTGCATTTGGGATGTTGGATACATTGCAAATGCAGATATTTAGCAATTACACACTCTTTGTAACATAAAATGGGAAGGAAGCCATATGAGGATTCGTGAAGAGAGTCAATTGGATTCTGAAAAGTACTGACCTGTGGCACATTTATTGAATGACAATCAAAGTCCAGATATTGAGCAAGGCACTGGATATAAAATGATACACTAGACATGATTATTGTAAAAAAAAGTTACATGTTATTTTGTGAAAGAGTTAAGAGTTTAAAAATGTCAATTAGCAATAATTTAGCAGCTGTGATTACTAAACAGATGTCTGTGCATTTTGGGGAAAAAAAGTCAGTATTAGAGATCTTCAGGAAAAACAAGTCACCCCAAAATAAACTAATCTTTGCACATAGGTTAGTTTAGATTGTGAAATATTTTAATTACATCTTTTTTTCAAAACACCTATGTATCATTCAATTTATAATAAAGATGATAGGAACTGTTTCTTCTGATGTAATTTGACTTGAAATATTTCAACATAGGCAGTACCATGTTTGTCTTCAATTAGTTTAAGCTATATACTTGATTAGGTTAAGCTATATGCTATGGATATTCGGTGGCCTTTTAAAGGCATTCCTACTCCAAAGATGATCTCCTAGCATTTAATCAGAAAGTTCACACTTTAAAAATACAGTTGAACCTTGAACAAACAATGCAGGGGTTAAGGGCCTTGACAACCCCTGTCCCCAACCCAGCACAGCCATAAACCCATGTATAAATTTTGATCCCTCCCTCTGCAAAACTTAACTACTACTACCTAAAATTGACCAATAATAGAAACAGTCAACACATATTTCGTATGTTATATGTACTATGTACTGTATTCTTGAAAGAAAGCTAGAGAAAAGAAAATGATTTTTCAAATTGTTACAGATCTCCATTTTCCAATGCATTTATTGAAAAAAAAATCACTAAGTGGAACTGCATAATTAAAAACCATGTTATTCAAGGGTCAACTGTATAAAAAAGAAAGATTCAGCTTTCATATCTCACGTTATTATCACAAGCTTTGTTAATGAGAGCAAAAGTCAAAAATGAGTTTTAATTTTAAAAATTCATAATATTTAGAATGGACACGTACCCTGTATGAACATTGCATATAATCCAAAGGGACTTTCACACATTACCCTGGTACCCAAATAGCTGTGTCCTAACAGAAGGTTTGGAGGATTCTTTTTCAATTTATTCTGATGTGGCCACTGGAAATCCTCAGAAAGCTCTTGTGAAAGGTGTATTTAAAGCACCAAATATAGCAGAGGGCTGAGGATATACCAAATTATAAAACAGGTTTTAAAACTGTATCTGGATTATAAGACGTGGCTAAATTCTCCCCTTTACATTTAATCTCTGGCCAAGGCAGAATTGGGTTTGAGACTTTACTTCAGTATAAGACATATGACAAGACTGTAGAAATAGTTTATCTTTGTCTAACTGTGTTCACATCTACAAACAAACACCTAATTAGGTCAAATGAGAACATTATTCATTTCTAGTTATATATTCTGTTACATTTCTTCAGTGTTATACACCCTCAAGGGCTTAGCAGTGGCCATGGAATATTATTTTAATACATATTTTTGGCTAAATGAATGACAGAAGGAATTAAATTAAGACCCTTAAGAAATGGTAAATGTATTAAAAATATGTAAATTATGGGGTTAGAATATTAAATATATTCTTAAATGTATTTATATTCCTAATTAAGTATATTTCTAAATAGTTGCCTATGATTATTGCCTAAAAAAAGATGCCAAAACAAAGTATCAATAATTCTATCTACTTTTGTATTTTTCGTCCTATATTCAGAATCTCATTTTTAAAAATTTTGACAGGAACACCTGACATCTGTACTCTGTATAAATGTAAGTGTACAATACATTACTTTTGATTGTAGATACAATGTTGTACAACAGATCTCCAGAATATATTCATCTCACTGAACTGAAACTTTATACCCATTAATTAGGAACTTCCTATTTCCCCCTCTCCCCAGCCCCTAGCAACAATTATTCCACATTTTCAGTCTATAAATTCAACATTTTAGATACCTCCTACAATTAGAATCATGCAGTATTTGCTGCATCTGGTTTATTTCACCTAGCATAATGTCATCAAGGTTCATTCATGTTTTTGCATATTACAGATTTTCTTTCCTTTTTAAAGCTGGATAGTATTGCATTATATGTATACACCACATTTATTTATTCATCTCTCAATGTGTATTTAGGTTGTTTCCATATGTTGACTATTGTGAATAGTGCTGCAATAAACATGGCCCTTCTCCTGTAAAGTTTTATACACTTTATTTAGATAGATATTGTTGAAATATTTGTATTTCTATGTTAGAGTGTATTCCTTTGGGCATTTGGTATATTCCTTTTCTCTCAACTGAAAAACCTAAAGAGAAACAAATGACTTCCATTAAAATATGACTGCACTTTAGAAAAACTTAAAAACAAATGTCTATCTTGCTTTGATTCTAAATGAAATCATAATACCAGATTTGTCCTTTAATTACCTATATGAATAATTAACTATATATAAATAATTAAAATTTAAAGGTTCAAACTCTCAAGAGATTTAAAAATTTCTCTGAATAAATATATGTACACATGCATTTATATATTTATATATGCATACATTTATATATATATATATATACACAGATTATACATATTTACATACATATACAAACATGAGATAAATATAGCTTGTATATGTGAGATGGTGAGGGAATTCTTTCCCTTTAAAACAAGGAGTTCAGAAAGAAGATGTAGGCTGCATGTATCTATACATCTATACTTTCAAAAATTATGGAGGTTTCACAGAATAATAAAATATTGGTTAGAAAGTATCTTATTGATGATCTAGTTTATTTCCTTACTTTTTAGCTGACAAATCTGGGTTTCATGTAGACAGTGGAGTTTCAAGGGACAATGGAAATTAATAATCAATATTTAAGGGAGACAATATATGGTAGAAGTTGGGGGAGGGCAAGGGAAATTTTTATTTAAAAAAGGCCAAAATACTGCATGGACTAAAATATTATTGAGTCAAGGAAAGGAGGTAAACAGCACTTCCCCATAAATATTTCATCTTAATCTATTCTGATATTAGAAAAAAATAATTTCTGAAATATTATAGCTAAAAGTAAATGTAGTAAAGCTCAACACTATGAAAACAGTTGAAAATACGCAAAAAAATTAAACAAGTATTTTAAGAGGAAAATATGGATGACAAATAAGTGCATATAAAAAAAATGCCCAACACTATTTTTCATTAAAGAAATGGAAAATAAAAATCAAAATAAGATACCATATACACCTATTAGAATGGTCAAAATTCAAAACACTGACAATTCCAAATGCTGACAAGTAACAGGAAGTTCCATTCTTTGCTGGCAGGAATGCATAATGGTTCAATTGCTTTTGAGACAGTGGAAGTTTCTTATAAATTTGAACCTACACACTATTTAACCTAGCTGTCCCACAATTTGGTGTTTATGCAAATAAATTGAAAAGGCATGTTCACACAAAAACCTGTGTGTGAATGTTTATAGCTTGCAGGATCTTTATTCCTAATAGCTCAAAATTGCAAACAGCTAAGATGTCCTTCAGCAGGTGGTAGAATACTACTAAACAATAAAAGGGAACAAACTACTGATTCATGCAATGATATGAATAAGCCTTAAGGAGATTTTATTCAGTGCAAGAAGCCAAGTTAAGGAAGAAGAAGAGGCAACTCTGTGGACAGAATATAGATGAGTGGTTGCCAGTGTTTGGGGTGGAGAAGGCAGTGGTAACTACACATGTGCTGTGCAGAGAAAGTTTTAGGGTGATGCAACTGTTCTGTGTGTTACTGGAGTTATGGATACCCAGTGGCATGCATTTATCAAAATCCTTATAAACTCCATATCACAAACACTGAAATTTCATAGCTAAATAAAAATAAATAAAACAAATAAAAAAAAACAACCAGATCTGTAGTCCAAAGATGGAATGTAGATTTGGGCAAATGAATCTAATGATATTGCACATGTGTGCCAGAACCTGAGTGAAAGTGGTGGGGAAAACATGAGCTAACTGCATAGGATGGTGTTTTGAGAGGAAACTCTAAGACTAAAAAATAACTGTACATAAATGTTACAGATTTGGTAATTTTACTTCTCCTAGGGGTGTGGATTATCAGTTCTGAAACTATGTTGTAAGTGTCAGGGCTGAATAAAATAAATTGTAGCTAATGGGAGACAAGTTTCTCATTCTTAGATAAGGAAGTTATAAATAAGCTACAATGAATCCCCTGGTGCTGGATTAGAATTTTATATACTAGTATAAAGTCATATTTAATATATATACATAGATAGATACACAGATGATTACAGTTATGTGTGTATACATGGTTAGCATACACACATGTATTTTTTGCCTTGTCTGCTGAGATGGCCTAGAAGCAGTGATATCCAGTAGCATCAACCACACATGGAGCCCGGATTGGGTTTCTAATACCAACCTTCAGTAAAAGTAATAAAGCTCTTTGGCACATGGCTGATTACTGGACTTGAGCAAGAGAAATCCAACATGAACCTGCAATGTCTCACAGTGCCACACAGAAAGTCAGGGGCATGTCAAAGGGAAATAAGCCAACTGGAAAGAGCCCCCAGTGGCCAAAGCTGAAAAAATCAAGCAAAAAATAAATAACAGAGTAATAGATTATAACCTGAGGTATAAAATAAATATATATTAGCTTATACTTCTATAAATAAATTATTAAATAAGTGAATGGGACATAATTAAAAAATCTTTCTTATAGAAAAATTTAGTCTTTGAAGAAAATTCAACCAGAAGACGTGGCTAAATTCTCCCCTTTACTATCATCTGGACTTGGTGATTTGCTTCTGTAGAATACAGCACTTAAAAGTAAAAAATAGTAACTTTACAGTAATGAAACTTGAAACCAAGTGATTAAGTTTAATGTCACAATGATAAGTCATATTAATATCATGTACCCCCTGACAGATGAAAAAAGAAGTACACTTCATCTTTATGGATTTTTTTTCCAAGTTCCCTGTCTCCAGCCTCATCATGAGAAAAACATCCGGCAAACCCAAATCAATTGCCCGACCAGTACGCTTCAAAACCCACAAAGTCATGAAAAACAAGTATAAATAACTGTCACAAGGTAGAGAGGACCAGCAGATACGATGACTACCTGCAGTGAAATTACCATTTAAGCCTTTTCTTTCTGGAGTCAATATTGCCTTTGCTAACTACATCCTCCATGTCACAACAGATGTGCCCAGGTTTTTTATTATAGGTTAAAAAATAAAATGTTCATAGTTACTTCTGAATCATTGCAATTTTTACAAAAATTTTATATGCTTCTCAATTATCTATTCAAAGTGTGTTTATTTAACTGATTAAAGTTTAAGATGGAAATTGGCAAACCTTGGAATCTGTTGAATAGCCCAATTTGCACTTTTATCTTGTTAAGCAATATACTTCAATAAATTCAGTTGGCTAAACTATGTCACCATGGCATCAATGGTGGGACTAGAACAATATATCAAAACTCCATTTCTAACTGAAAATTTATTTTGTTTCCCAGTCTGGCTCTGCTTAGTCTCACTCTGGCTGAAAATACAGTAGATTTTGTTTGCTGGTTGGTTCCCCTAGAAAACAATTTAATGTGTGCTTCACAGATGTTTCCTTACATTGGCCTGGGGAGGTACAGATGTCTAACTCTGCCTGTTTCCAACAAAGCAGAAGTATTATGAATATTCACTGGCAGCTCTTTTTCTGCAATATTCTTAGTTAACACCTCTTGAAACCCAACTACGTACCATTGAACAAGATGATATCTATCATGGCATTTAAAAGGAAATCTAAAAATTAGGGTTCATTTTTAGCCCATAATTAGCCTATCAATTCAATTTTGAATATTTTGAAACATTGAGATAATATTTTTGTTGTTATTCAAAATCTGCTTTGTAGACTATATAACAAAGTGTTCTGGAAGTGGAAATAAGCCAACTGGAAAGAGCCCCCAGTGGCTAAACTTATCAACTATAACAAATGATCAAATGCATATATGCATGATAAAAAGCTATTTATGTATATATACAGGTGTATGTATATGTGTATATGTATGTACATGTACTTGTATATAATCACTCATATAAAGATCCTGACATTTCTAGCACCTCAAAATATAAGGTCTACTAACAATTTAATATACAAGTCTATGTGTATTCTATTTGAATATTTTATGTAAAAATTGTAATAGGTATAATATGCAAGAACTTAAAAAACTGAGTTAGTGGAGGAACCAAGCCAGCTTTGTGGGCATGTCTCGTGCAGGCTTACAGCGCTCATGTTCATAAGGCCAAATATTTGGTTTAATTCTCTGTTCTCACTTGAAATCATTGACAATTTCACCTCTGAACATGTGTTTTGAAATTGTCAGGTAAGCGATGGAACAAATGGGGAAGCAGAGGAGATATGGGAAATATGTTTGTCTGTCATTTCTTGACACCCTATTCACATAGTGTTCACAGTGCCCTGTAAGAATGAACACAGAGAAAATGGAGAGGAAAAGATGGTGGTGTGAGTAGGGTGGAGGAAATCTCCTCCCGAAAGCATATATATTTTGAAAATACAGCAAATATAACTTTTCCTAAAAGAGTGACCAGAAGTTACAGTACACCAGCCAGTCTACATAGGTGAGAACCCAACATCTCATGGAAAAGTGTAAGATACAAAGCCAAAACCCAGCAGGACCTGAGCACTACCCCCAGCCCAGCTCACTGGTGGAAGGAAAAGAATCAGAGTGGGGAGGAAGTGGGAGCACAGGACTCCTAATTAACCAGCCCTGGTGATCTGCATCAGGAGCACAGACACACATTTCATGGTGCTCTGGGTTTTAGAGGAATGGAAAAGCAAAATCCAAGACTAAGACTGTGAACAAGTTCCACAGCCAGCTGCCCTGGGACAAAAGAAAAGCAGGCACTTTAAAAGTCTTAAAGGGACAAGGGTTTAACAGGTAGACAAAATTGTCCTGGCACACTCAGCCCAGCAGGATGGGAACTTTAAGGAGCTTCAGGTGCCCTATCCCCATGGTTGACAACACAGCACGGAGTCCCCTCACCATGATAAGCAGCCTGCCATTCCTTTCTCTCCACTGGCACCTGCAAGCAAACCGGCTGTCCCTGCAATTGCTGCTGACCAGCTGGAGAATAGCCCCGCCTACAGCAACAACACAGATTAACACAGAGGCTGCTCCCTGCATGCGGTTGACCAGCACAGACAGCGGAGACAGGCAAGGAGTACCAGCAAGCAGGAAGGGACTTTGTTCTCCCACCTTACACACATGCCACCCACCAGTGACCACTCCATCACCATGAAAAGGCAGAAGAACCTTGTTCAATCCAAAATCCCTCAAACACCAGTAAAAGGGTTGGGTGAGACAGAAATCGCAAATCTTCCAGAAAAAAGAATTCAAAATAAAAGTCATAAGCATGCTGACGGAGCTACAGAAAAATATTCAAAAGCTAAGGGATGAATTCAGGAGGGAGATAACAGAGATGAAACAAACAATGGAAGGATTTAAGAGAAGACTAGATGAGCTGGAGGAGACTGTTAATGGAATAGAAATCAGAGAAAAGGAATACAGAGAAGCTGAGGCACAGAGAGAAAAAATGATCTCTAAGAATAAAAGAATATTAAGAGAAACGTGTGACCAATCCAAACTGAACCATATTCGCATTATAGGGGTACCAGAGGAAGAAGAGAGAGAAAAAGGGATAGAAAGTGTCTTTGAAGAAATAATTGATGAAAACATCCCCAATCTGGGGAAAGAAATATTCTCTCCATCCATACAAGTCCACAGATCTCCCAACATGAGGGACCCAAAGAGGACAACACCAAGATATATAATAATTAAAATGGCAAAGATCAAAGACAAGAACAGAGTATTAAAAGCAGCCTGAGTGAGAAAAAAAGATCACCTATAAAGGAGAACCCATCAGTCTATCATCAGACTTCTCAGCAGAAACCTTAAAGGCCAGAGGGGATGGAATGATATATACAATGCAATGAAACACAAGGGCCTCGAACCAAGAATACTTTATCCAGCAAGATTATCATTTAAATTTGAAGGAGGATTAAACATTTCCCAGATAAGCAGAAGTTGAGGGAATATACCTCCCACAAACCATCTCTACAGTGTATTTTAAAGGGACTGCTCTAGATGGAAGTATGCCTAAGGCTAAATAGCTGTCACCAAACAAAGTGAAACCCCAGCAAAGGAAATAGACCAACTAAATACAAACTAAATGCGAAATTAAATCAGTTACCCACAAAGTCAGTCAAGGAATGCACAAAGAGTACAGAATAAAAAACCTAAAATATAGAGTGGAGGAGGAAGAAAAAGACAGGAGAGAAAAAAAGAATCATCAGTGTGTTTTTAATAGCATAAGTGAGTTAAGTTAGATGGTTAGATAATAAAGACGCTGCCCTTGAACCTTTGGTAACCATGAATCCAAAGCCTGAAATGGCAATAAACCCATATCTATTGATAACCACCATAAATATAAATGGAATGAATGCACCAATCAAAAGACAAAGAGTAATAGAATGGTTAAAAAGGCAAGTCCCGTTTATATGTTGCCTACAAGAGTCTCACTTCAAACCCAAAGATATACACAGACTAAAAGTGAAGGGATAGAAAAAGATATTTCATGCAAACAAATAGGGAGAAAAAAGCAGGTGTTGAAGTAATTGTACCAGACAAAATAGACTTCAAAACAAAGAAAGTCACAAGAGACAAAGAAGGACATTTACATAATCATAAAAGGGTTCATCCAATAAGAGGATATAACCATTATAAGTATCTGTGCACCTAACAAAGGAGTACCTACATATGTGAAACAAATACTAACAGAATTAAAGGAGGAAAGAGAATGCAATGCATTTATTTTAGGAGACTTCAACACACCACTCACTCCAAAGGACAGATCAACCAGACAGAAAATAAGTAAGGACACAGGGGCACTGAAAAACACACTAGAACAGATGGACCTAATAGACATCTGTAGAACATAACACCCAAAAGCAGCAGGATACACATTCTACTCAAGTGCACATGGAACATTTTCCAGAACAGACCACATTCTAGGCTGGCCACAAAAAGAGCCTCAGCAAATTCAAAAAAATTGAAATTGTACCAATCAGCTTCTCAGATCACAAAGGTATAAAACTAGAAATAAATTGTACAAGGAAAACATAAAGGCTCCCAAACACATGGAGGGTTAACAACATGCTCCTAAATAATCAATGGATCAATGACCAAATTAAAACAGAGATCAAGCAATACATGGAGACAAATGAAAACAACAGCACAATGCCCCAACTTCTGTGGGACGCAGCGAAGGCTGTTCTAAGAGGAAAGTATATAGCAATTGAGGCCTATTTAAAGAAGGAAGAACAATCCCAAATGAATAGTCTAAATTCACAATTATTGAAACTGGAAAAAGAAGAACAGATGAGGCCCAAAGTCAGTAGAAGGAGGGACATAATAAAGATCAGAGAAGAAATACGTAAAATTGAGAAAAATAAAACAATAGAAAAATTAATAAAACCAAGAGCAGGTTCTTGGAGAAAATAACCAAAACAGATAAACCCCTAGCAAGATTTATCAAGAAAAAAAGAGAATCTACACACATAAGCAGGATCAGAAATGAAAAAGGAAAAATCACGATGGACACCACAGAAATACAAAGAATTATGAGAGAATACTATGAAAAATTATATGCTAACAAACTGGATAATCTAAAAGAAATGGACTACTTTCTAGAAAAATACAACTTTCCAAGACTGACCCAGGGAAGAAAAAGAAAATCTTAAGAGACCCATTACCAGCAATAATATTGAATCAGTTAACACAAAACTACCCAAGAACAAAATCCCGGAACAAATGAATTCACCACCAAATTTTACCAGACGTTTAGAGAAGACATAATACCCATTTTCCTTAAAGTTTTCCAAAAAATAGAACAGGAGGGAATACTTCCAATCTTTTTCTATGAAGCCAGCATCACTCTAATACCACAACCAGGCAAAGAAACCACAAAAAAGAAAACTACAGACCAATATCCCTGATGAACATAGATGCAAAAATACTCAAGAAAACAACAGCAAACCGAATTCAAAAATACATCAAAGGTCCATCAGTAGATGAATGGATAAAGAAGATGTAGTACATATACACAATGGAATACTATTCAGCCATAAGAAACAAATTCTACCATTTTCAACAACATGGATGGAGCTAGAGGATATTATGCTCAGTGAAACAAGCCAGGTGGAGAAAGACAAGTAGCAAATGATTTCACTGATCTGTGGAGTATAACAACAAAGCAAAACTGAAGGAACAAAATAGCAGCAGACTCACAGACTCCAAGAAGGGACTAGTGGTTACCAAAGGGGAGGGGTGGCGGAGAGCGGGTGGGCAGGGAGGGAGAAGGGAATTGTGGGGTATCATGATTAGTGCACATGGTGTGTGTGGGGTCAGAGGGAAGATAGTGTAGCACAGAGAAGACATGTAGTGACTCTGTGGCATCTTACTACACTGATGGACAATGACTGCAATGGGGAATGGGGAGGGATCTGATAATAAGGGTGAATGTAATAAACACATTGTTTTTCTTGTGAACCCTTCATAAGAGTGTATATCAATGATACCTTTATAAAAAAAATATCAAGAGGATCATACACCATGATCAAGTGGGATTCATCCCAGGGATGCAAGGATGGTACAACATTTGAAAATCCATCAACATCATCCACCAAATCAATAAAAAGAAGGACAAAAACCACATGGTCATCTCCACAGATTCTGAAAAAGCATTTGACAAAATTCAACATACATTCATGATAAAAACTCTCAACAAAATGGGAATAGAGGGCAAGTACCTCAACATAATAAAGGCCATATATGACAAACCACAGCCAACATCATAGATAACAGCGAGGAGCTGAAATATTTTTCTCTAAGATCAAGAACAAGACAAGGATGCCCACTCTCCCTGTTTTTATTCAACATAGTACTGGAGGTCCTAGCCACGGCAATCAGACAACACACAAAAATAAAAGGCATTCAGATTGGTAAGGAAGAAGTCAAACTGTCCATGCTTGCAGATGACATGATATTCCTCATAAAAAATCCTAAAGAATCCACTTCAAAACTATTAGATCTAATATCTGAATTCAGCAAAGAAGAAGGACACAAAATTAAAACACAGAAATATGTTGTATTCCTATACACTAATGATGAACTAGAAGAAAGAGAAATCAGGAAAACAATTCCATTCACAATTGCATCAAAAAGAATAAAATACCTACAATAAACCTAACCAAGGAGGTGAAAGACCTATACTCAGAAAATTACAAGATATTGATGAGAGAAATTAAAGAGTACACCAATAAATGGAAACACATCCCATGCTCATGGGTAGGAAGAATTAATATTGTCAAAATGGCCATCCTGCCTAAAGCAATCTACAAATTCAATGCAATTCCTATCAAAATGCCAACAGCATTCTTCAATGAACTAGAGCAAGTAGTTCTAAAATTCATATGGGACCACAAAAGACCCTGAATAGCCAAAGCAATCCTGAGAAGGAAGAACGATGTGGGGGGGATTTTGCTCCCTGACTTTAAGCTGTACTACAAAGCCACAGTAATCAAGACAATTTGGTACTGGTACAAGAACAAAACCATGGACCAATGGAACAGACTAGAGAGCCCAGATATAGACCCAAGCATATATTGTCAATTAATATATGATAAAGGAGCCATAGACATACACTGCGGAAATGACAGCCCCTTCAACAGCTGGTGTTGGCAAAACTGGACAGCTACATGCAAGAAAATGAAACTGCATTAATGTCTAACCCCATACACAAAAGTAAACTCAAAATGGATAAAAGACCTGAATGTAAGTCATGAAACCATAAAACTCTAAGAAGACAACATAGGCAAAAATATCCTGAATATAAGCATGAGAAACTTCTTCATGAACATATCTCCCCGGGCAAGGGAAACAAAAGCAAAAATGAACAGGTGGGACTATATCAAACCAGAAAGCTTCTGTACAGCAAAGGCCACAATCAGTAGAACAAAAGGACATCCTACAGAATGGGAGAATATATTCATAAATGACATATCTGATAAGGTGTTGACATCCAAAATATATAAAGAGCTCATGCACCTCAACAAACAAAAAGAAAATAATCCAATTAAAAAATGTGCAGAAGAGCTGAACAGACACTTCTCCAAAGAAGAAATTCAGGTGGTCAGCAGGCACATGAAAAGATGCTCCACATTGCTAATCATCAGATAAATGCAAATTAAAACCACAATGAGCTATAACCTCACACCAGTTAGGATGGCCACCATCCAAAAGAAAAACAACAACAAATGTTGGTGAGGATGTGGAGAAAGGGGAACCCTCCTACACTGCTGTTGGGAATGTAAATAGTTCAACCATTGTGGAAAGCAGTATGGAGGTTCCTCAAAAAACTCAAAATAGAAATACCATTTGACCCAGGAATTCCACTCCTAGGAATTTACCCTAAGAATGTAGCAGCCCAGTTTGAAAAAGACTTAAGCATCTCTATGTTTATCACAGCGCTATTTACAGTTGCCAAGAAGTGGAAGCAACCTGAGTCTCCATCAGTAGATGAATGGGTAAAGAAGAGGTGGTACATATACATAATGGAATATTATTCAGCCATTAAGAAGAAAACAAATCCTACCATTTGCAACAACATAGATGGGGCTAGAGGGTATTATGTTCAGTGAAATAAGCCAGGTGAAGAAAGACAAGTATCAAATGATTTTACTCATCTGTGGAGCATAAGAACAAAGCAAAAACTGAAGGACAAAACAGCAGCAGACTAACAGAACCCAAGAATTGACTAACAGTTCCCAAAGGGAAAGGGACTGGAGAGGGTGGGTGGGAATGCAGGGAGAAGGGGAATAAGGGGCATTATGATTATCACACATAACGTGGGTGGGGGGGGCACGGGGAAGGCAGTACAGCACAGACAAGTCAAGTAGTGATTCTATAGCATCTTCCTGCACTGATGGACAGTGACTGTAATGGGCTATGTGGTGGGGACTTGATAATGGGGGGAATCTAGTAACCACTGTTGCTCATGTGATTGTATATTAATGATATCAAAAAAAAATTGATGAGCTAAAAAAAATGAAGTGTTTTGGTGATTCCACGTATGAATTAAATGGTTATAATTGCATTAAAACTGTCATTGCACAATAAAAAGATGAACACTAAAAGTTAATAATAATGTCTTAAAATTTAATTTTCCTTTACTTAGAATGGCACTAAATACCATATAAAATACAACATGGCAATTAGAGAGCTCATAGAAGAAAATAAAACACTATTTTTTAGTACCTTTAACAGCACTTAAATAAAAACACTGTTTGCTATTCCTGTTTGTTACATGCTACTATTTGAATAAAGGGACTCCGAATGTCTTTTTTTGGGGATCCAAAATTAAGTAGCTTGCTCTATGGAGGAAAGAATGTTGGCTTCTATTTGTAGTAAGTACATCTTGGCTTTTTTATTTGAAGGAGACTGCATATGAGATGCAACATGGGCTAGAGGTTAAAGAAATCACTTTGAAGATTTTGAAGACAAATGTGCCTGATTTTGAGTCATAGTTCTGCCACTTACTGCTGTGTGACGGTGTAATATGGAGATTGTGTGACCCCTCAGTTACACTCCTGATTTCTTACTGTCAAAAAGGGAACAATAAAGTTACCTCCCTTAAGGATCCTGTTTATTTAGATCATATACTTAGAAGTCTATATACTTACAATAATGTACCTAGACCATTGTGAATTCTATACAAATTATTTGCTTCTATCATCATTTTATGTATATACAGAAGTGTTCCCAACTCATGATTCCAAAATGGAGGAGATGATGGACTAAAATTAATTAGAAATGATTTAGTGTGTAAAGACTTGCAGAAGATGGGAAGGAATTAGGTCATCATATTACAGGATAATGTTTAAAGTGAAAATTTATGGGGGAAGGAATTGATAGGAAAGTGATCTTGCCAGTCTTTAAATAGCAAAGCCAATTATAGGTTGATTGGCCACAAATGGCAATTCAAATTTTGGTTAAAGTGGAAGGCAGTGTTTGGGGTGTTCGTCAAAAGATTTAGAATAGTGATGGACTAAATATGTGTGTTACAATAAAATTTGGTGACATGCGATGGGTGGTCTCAGAAGGAAATGGGTTCCCCTTTATAGGAGGTGAACATGTGGTGACTGAAGAAACATGTGGAAAGGTTATTATACAAAACATTCCTCATCTTTTCTGTGGACTCTATAGCTTATAAAGTTCCTTATAACATATACACTTGGGATAACAACAAAAGACAGGTAAAAGTGAAATAAATTCATAAAACGTGTTAATTGTTTCAAGAAAGGTCATTTGCTCATATTATAGTTAGGTTTTTACCTTATAAAAATTATAGTTAAAGGAATCAGAAATAATCTTAAGAAAGATGGAGAAAGGAAAAAATATAAAACATACAGATTCTCCCAATAGATGGTTTTGAGGAGAAAAAGGTGATTTTTAATGAGAAAAATATTTAGATTAAATGCAGGGATTTATCCAATGCCAAAACAAAATGTGCACACAATTTCTAAAGCATCACTCAGAGATCACCCAGACCATGGTGATTTATTTTTTGGCTGTGGGGGAACAGGGATTTCCTCTGAAGCTAATTAAACTTAGGCTTCAGAGACTTGATTTAATGTGTCTCTAACGAATGCTAATTTTTTTAAAAGGGCTCATAAAGTTGTATATGCTTAAGCTTCACAAAAGGTAGGCCATTTACTAAATGTATCAAAGGTTGAGTGGTAAAGAGTCATATTCATATGTGTTAAAAGTCACGTCTATATTTGTCAAAGGGCATGCTCATACATCACCTCACTTTCTTGACGGTGCCTCCACATGGTGGGGTAACTTCTAAGTTAGTGTTTAGGTGACTTGTACTACAGCCAACATTCCACTAGAGTAACTCCTAAGCTCACATTTTTAGGTACATTCAGAGTATTAGGGAGACAATTTGAACCATAAACCTGTCTTCACCTATAGTCTGGATTACTGGTAAGAAAGCTGGTATTTTGATCATTATTGTTATTTCATATCTAGTTCCTAACAGCTAATACTTGTAGAGAGATGCAGAGGTATGATTTAACTTCATCTCAAGAAGACACTCACCTCGAGGTAATGGCCTTGACTCAACTGAAGTCTGGCTTGTCCACTTCTTTCTTGCTTTATTTTTAAGTCAAAGTATTCAATCCCGTGATCCCAGATAAATTTTATTACTCCTTTCCTGCATCTATTGAAGGCCTTCTCTCTTCACCACTATATCAGCATTTTATTTTACACTTCATTTTGTTTTCTTATCCCATCTTTACATTGATGTCATTTCATAACACACCCATCAAGTAGGATAGTATGTGAGAAATATGTTTCTTCTTTGTTTCTTGTGTTACTCACGAAGGTACACACTCACCTGTTTTTAATAGATTATAAATTCGTTAATGGCAATACCCAAGACACATTATTTTCCTAACTTTTTGAGAGTTTGTACACAGTAGACATTCAATAAGTATATATTGAATGATGTTTTGGTGAACTACAGGTTTCAGGTTTCTTGGGTTAAAGACTTAATTGCTAAATCTGTGTATTAGCAGTTTTTATTCTTAAGGTGGCTTATGTAAGTTCAGTTAAATTCACTGGCATTCATTTTGAAAAAATGAAAATGTGAATTTCATTTTAGGATCCGAACTTGCATATTTGATGTCATAATTAGAAATCAACTGCCACTTTGTTTTGCAATCTCCTAGTCAAAGATAACATTATACATGTATTTGAAAAAAAGTTTACAATAACTTAAGAACATTTTTTCTTTCAATTATTTAATTAAAATGTACATTAATCATTTTAAATGTTTTTTTTTCTTTTACGATTTCTTTGAATGCAAGCCCAAAAAGAAAATGGCTCTCCCTGAATAATAGGAGAATGCTGGTCAAGCCAAGTTTTTAACCATATTTTTCAAGTTCACGTTTGAGAAAACTCAGTTGAGTTTCAAAAAGTCTAGTCTCTGAACCTTGCTGACCAATGCTAAATGTGTGGTATTTTTGTTCTTTGCATGACCTTAAAAGAGTCTCTATACCATGCTTATCAATCCTTAATCTTTTCATTTTCTTTTATGTTGGTAAGTAGAACTTAAAAAGAATTCATGTACTGTTGTGCTGAAACACCTACTGGAGCTAATCTACTGGATATGATGGGAGTTATCAGCAACTATATTTACCCTCCCACTTAAAACAACTTAAAAAGTAAAGAAAATATTGAACAACACTTTTTAGTTATTCAACAACCCTGCAATCAGCCTGAAGAGAAAATATTTGGAAAGCAATCAACCAGTTATTGTCAAACTTTATACACAAAATATACATGTATGTGGATTTTTATTTCATGTGTTTATAACCTTAAGACACTGCTTAGTAGTTCTCTATCTCCTAGACAAAATATGTAAAAACAGGGAAATCATGGACCAGTACTTTCACAGGAACTTAGGAGAATGTATTGATTTCATGAACTCATAAGGATGAGTTCAGCCACACAGAAACATTATTTAAATGACTCAAATTCTCTCAATCATTTCATCACATAAAAAGTGTTAGGAATTATCTGGAGACACATGAGCAGACCAGTATGTGAATGGCTCTAGCCCTTCAATATAAAGATTTTATTCCAGGATCTTCCCCCCAGTCTTCTCATTTTTGTTTTTGTGGGTTCTTATAGCTTCTAGGTTATGCTGTAAGCAATCAGCACCTTAACTCACCCCTGGATTAAAAAGTTCCCTCGTTTTGTTCAGAGCCAGGAGTGTCTTCCTCAGTGTTCACACCAAGAGATACATTGAACAAAAAAATTACATAGGTTCCATGAAGCAAATCTGGGGAAGGACAAGGATTTCAATTCTAGCTAGATTCCAGTCACAAAAGAAGGTGGATATATTTTAACATAAAGAGAAACAGACTGATGATAAGAAATTCTGTGATTATCGTTAATAGGTAACATGCATGTGCCTTAAAGAAATTCAAGTAGACACACATTTAGAATTTCCTCTTAACGTTTTCCCCCACATGTCTAAGTATGCAGTTTAACTTAGCACCTTCCCTCTTTCATAATTTACTCAGTTGCACAATAAAAAATGCATTACAATAAAAAAATAAAATGTTATTCTTTCAGTATCCCTAGCTAGAAGTTATTGAGACAGTGCTAACAGGTAATAGAAACACATGTTTTGGGAATTTCGATTTTAGGACTTTTTCCCTATATTAAAACTGCCACAGACATTTAAGTCATTTTTTGTGATTTGTGAATTTTCAAACCAATTTCAGATTAATAGTGTTATTTATAGGCAGCAGTAATATTGATTCTACTAAGATACTAGGAAATCTAGAAAAGAAGGTTATTTTTCTAAAGAAAATAAGGTGGTTTGATAGTTTCACAATTGTTCACTGAGGCGCTTTCAGCTGAAAGACTTCTGTGATCTCTCCTGTCTTGCCAGCCTCTCAACTTTTAGCAAATACACTTGTTAAATATCCATCTAGATAATTTTTCCATTCTCACTTTCAAGCTCTTTGCAAATCAGATAATATGCTTGGAAACACCTATTTTTTCCTTTCACCAGGCCATTATCTTTTCATCAGACAAATCCTAAGATTTCCATTGTTCTGAACATTTCCTAGTGTAATCAGAAGACAGAGACACCAGCGACCGCTAAACCAATCTTTCCTGCAGGAAGGTTTCCCACAGTGGTTCCCTCACTTCATTCCATGTATGTGCTTTTCAGGTGCTCCCCACCCTGACCTAAATGCACTTTGACATAAAGCTTATTTTGCTGTCTCTGCATCTGTATCACATTTTATTCTGCTCTTTCAATGTTTTATTTGTATGAATGGCCTCTTCCTTTGACTTATTGAGTCACTAGAAACCAGGAACCTTGTCTATTACAAGAAAGTTCTACTTCTCTTTAGTTCTCAAGAAGATGCTCATGAAATGTCTTTTATGTAGAAGAAAATGCATCAACTACTCCATCAGTGCAGTTGTTTGGGAACCTCCAGGGAAGCAACAGATATTCTCAGAGAAAAATGCCTGTATGAGATTTTTCAAAACATTTAAAGGAATTAAAACAAAATGAACCAGTTGTCAAAAGTAAATTTCTTTTACCCCAAAATGTATATTTTCAGAGGTTTAGAAGTTATTTTTTTGATGGGTTGATTTAAAATATAACAGTTGCTGCCACTTATTGATTAAAATGTTGAATTTTAAGATTTTATCCATAATTCTATGTGGAATAGCTATCTTTTTAAATTGAAAGTTGAGGCATTTTACTTGTTTTCTTTTTGTTTTCCTTTTTTCAGTAGAGAGCAAGGACTGGTTGCTATGGCAACAGATTTATTCTCCGAGTGCATCTGTACTTTCATCAGATGTTCACTGACAGTGAGTGCTGCCTTCCGAATGTCTGACTTTTACAACCACGGCTAATTACAAAACCTGTAACAATTTCGTTCTGCTGCCCTAAAGGTTAATACAATACTTGTAGTGCTTAAGAAAATGTGGGTTGGGCAAACAATTCTAGGGAGAACAAAGAAAAACAAGTAATTACATTTTTAAATCTATAGTCAAAAATATAAAACTAAATTATCTGTAGCTATTAGGTTTGTGAAATACCTTTGGGGAATGAGAAAAGAAATGTCAGTTTTCTCTCTCTTCATTTTTCTTCCTCACTCTTCAACTAGGGTCCTTTACAAATCCTCAGAAACTAGAATATTACATTGGATTTCAATCACTTGGCTTTTCAACTAGAGACTTTAACTCTTGAAAATCAGATGAGGAAGTTAAACTCACAATGTTTGAATTTTCTATGGAATGAATTACATTTTATCTCTGCACGTTAAAAACATGGTGTATTTCAAAGCTACAGAATATACTTTTGTGGGAAGACAAAACTGAATACTCAAAGCTTTCACTTTGTCAATTTTTACAAAGAACAAAGGTGAAAAATGTTCAACCTAAAAGGAAAATTGGAAAATAAATCAATAGAGCAGAAATGGAAAAAAATAATTGGCAGAAAAGGAAGCTAAAATTGAGAAAATTTCTTGCAAAGTAAAGTAAAAACACATAGACATTCAGTATAGGAATAAAAAGACGAGTAAATACAGAACAAATCGAAGCTATACAATTTCCAGTTACTACCTATAAAACTAATGATTCCGTCTACAAAGACGGCTTCTGACTGACAATCCCACCAGGAGCATCATGTCTGCTTTGCTTGACTGCCGTTTGGTGCCAAACGACATACTCGATCCCGTATTTGTGAGCATTTCCATGGTAGGCTCCACTGCGCTGACCAGTAATGGGGTGGGGGTGGGGGGAACACAATACACACACACACACAAAGCTACAATACTTTCCTTTTAACAAATTACAAAATGCCATTCTAAAACAAATTCATTCTTTTTCTCTAACTTTACTCCTCAAGTACTAATAGGACCTGCAGAATAACTTACACAAATTCATTTATTATCATTTGCCAGAACAACACAGAAATATTCCTTAAGTCCAGGTGTAGTAATTTGTAATGTGTCAACCTACTTGCTTTCGAGTTCTCTGTTGCTTAGCCTAATCTGCATCTTTCCTTTGGCCACAGGTAAGAATTTGGAACCTGAATATTTTATATGTAAAGATGTACTCTGCAGTATTGTTTTAGAGCAGAGTCTTGGAAATAATCTAAAAGTAAATCAGTAACATATTGTTAAAATAAATTATGTGTATCCATACCAAAGATTATCTATAAAAGAAAATGCCATGCATCTATATTAATTGATGTGAAACAGACACAGCTTATATTAGTTTCCAATACACATGGTTGCCATACAGCATTTTATGTGTACTTTATATACATTTATATTATTTATAAAAAGCATCTGGGAAAATGTTCCCTAAAATATTGATTATAATTTCTAAGTGGTGGTCCCTTTTTATTTTTCTAGATAAAATTTTCTATTTTAAAAAGTTATTATCTTTTTAAACATTCCTGTAAAAAGTTTAAAAGCAGGCAGTTTTTGACTGTTAAAGATACCTTACCTGTACTTTAAACCTTCTATATAGCATAATTACATTTTTAAATTGTGTTTGCATCATTTTATCATCTTCTAAGATAATATTTTAATGAAACCTGTCAAACCTGAAACATCATAAGTTACTCCATAGTAACAGGGAACACTAGCTCCACAGGTCAGATCCTCGTCTGAAGAGGGGGTGTAATAGTTTCTTGTGATTGTAATGACAAATTGCCACACAACTGGTGGCTTAAAACAACAGAAAATTTATTCTCCCCAAGTTCTCCCATTTGCCAGACTGTCAAAAGCAAGGTGTGTGCAGAGTCTAGAGAAGATTCCATTCCTTGCCTCTTGCAATTTCTGGAGTTGGGAGCATTCATTGGCTTGAGACCGTATCACTCCATTGTCTTCCTCTATCTTCACACAGCTTTCTCCTCTTCTGGTGTCTCTTTTAAAACTCTCTCTGCCTTGCTCTTATAAGGTTATACATGACTTCACTTAGAGCTCACCTTATAATCTTAATAAGCTCTTCCTTTCAAGATCCTTAGTCACATCTTTTGCCTAATATGGTATATTCACACTTTCCAGGGCTTCGATGTGGACATCTTTTAGGGGAGCTATTTTTTACCCTATTGCAACAGAGGAACAGAAATTGGCCTATCATCTGGTTTGTGGGCCTCTAGGAGTGGTTTTGTTTGCTGGACTATCACGCTTCTTTTGCCAACTGCTGGGGTGTAGGGGCAGGGAAGACATGTAGGGCTCACACAAAAAGTCTCTAGATCTTCTTCTCTGGCTCTCTCCCTTTTGGGTCTTTCACTGACTCTAAGGTCGCTAAATGTGGTCACCCACATTCATCTTCCTAGCTCCTCTATCCAGAAAGTTGTTGGATTTTCTACAGATTTTTAGTGGTCCATGGACTCCTGCAACTACTGCCCAACATAAGCAAAAAAATGAGAAATTCATCCCCATGCTGGTAACCTGTCCATTTATAGTCTCTCTCAATTCTTCCTGCTTATATATATTCTTCAAAATTCTCAAGTAGTTACTTTGTTTTATATGCTTCATTGCTTATTGTTATTTATTATAGGATTAGTCTGTAAGAGACTCATATTGCCTATCACATGTAGAACTAAAGAAACCTGATTCTTTAAATTTATTTTTCATATGTGTTCAAATATTCCAACTGCTGGCTGGTCTAAACTGTTGCATTCGGGAAAATAGGAGTCTCATGTGCTCTCCATATAGAATATAAATTACATAAGAGTATACTAGTGAATCTAGTGATGGATGAATTACTTTTACACATTTCAGTTAATTATACCAGTGTAACTATCTACTGATTATTGGGGAAAAAAATCAACATTGATATTTTTGGCAAAATAAAGTTATTTTCCTCTACCAAAAATTCAAGTAAACATGAAAGGAGTAAAAACAAATCTGGTACTTCCATTATATTGAGGATTAGGTTTCAAAGCTATGAAATTTAGGGTAACACACACTTTCAGTCCATAGCAAGCAACTATTACTAATTTGGGATCTATAGAGAATTGCATGAAAAGCTGTTCAGGTGTTGAAACATCATAGAGAACTTAGAGTTAAACTAAGCTTCATTAAGTACATCTTTTAAAATATAAAGTAAAAGTAGATTCTTTATCTTAGAGATGATTAAAGATATTTTCAAATTCTAATTTAAAAGGAACATTCAAGTATATTTAAATAAATATTTAATAAATGCATAAAGTGAACAAAATATGGTTTTTAATGACATAAATTGTTTTGGGCACTTACCCTCTGTGGGACAATAATACTTTTAACAAGTTCGTCATAAATCTTTTAAATGCATTTTTATATTAATTAATTTTTCCATACTGTAGAACAAAATTAAAGTTCATTTTTCTCCACCATGAATGCTCATTGAGTGGCATTTAGCTTACAAGGAAAGTGACAGGCACCCAGATCAGAAGAAAGGAAAATTTACAAAAACTGTGATTACGTTAATGATACAGAAGTCATTACTCAAATGTGTTTATAAAATAATTCACTACAAATAATCAATGCTTGCTATTATGTATTTAATAAATATATCCCTTATTCTTTGTGGAGGAGAAAATCAAGAGAGAACTCCAGTGTGTCACAGGCTTCTATAACACCCTCCCTTTGTCAGTAAGCACTACCTGTCATTTGCTTCTAGCTAGTAGAATATGGGAAAGGTGATAGGATAGTCATGCCCTTAAGTTACGTTAAATAGACTCCATCTTAGCTGACTGAGTGGGAGTCTCGCGCCGGGCTTGCAGTTGTGGGCTGTCATGTTGTGAGAGAGTCGCCAGAGTGAGGGCACCATGTGGCAAGGAACTGTGAGTAGCTTCTGGAACTGACAGGAGTTTCTGGCTGACAGCCACCAACAAATGAGAAACTTAGTTTTACAACTGATAGGAAGTATATTCTACTAACAGGTGCCTGAACTTGCTAGAAGATCCTGGCTTCCAGGAAGGAATGGTGCCCTCTCACACCTTCATGGCTGCCTCCTGAGAGGCTGAGCAGAGGACACAGCCCAGCTGTAACTGAAAACTGTGAGAAAATAAATGTGTGCTGTTTTAAGCTGCTATGCTTATGATAATGTCCTACAGAACAACAACAAAAAAAACTAACCCACCTTGTTACATTTACCTGAAATCTCACCATCTGAGGTGATTTTAAACTGTGAAATAATTGCAACTGAGTGTGACTTTATGTGTACGTATGTCTATATAAAATTGCATACTGAATCTGGAATATGCCTCCAAAACTAATTTCTAATTAAAATACTTCAGAGCATTTATATCATTTTGACCAGTTCTTGTGTTTTTCATTTGTAATGAAGAATTTTGTGCTAGCCTGAATTAAATTAGCTCCCAAGCCTACAAGAGCAAAACCACTTTGTGGTCATCCTTGACATATATTTTATGTTTGCTTATTTATTTACATTTTAATTTGAGATAGTCATGCCTTTAAAATTGCATTACTATGGAAGGAGGTGCTGGATTAATGACTATTACTAGTTTTACATAAAGGATGCTGAAGAATGAATCTGCTAATGAGGGATATGTTAAAATAAGAAGAGAGGGTTATTCAAGAGGACCCTAGGACTTTACTCTGTACTGCTTTAACCTGTAAAGGTAACAGGTACTTGATCTGCTAAGAGACATTTAAAATGTTTCCCTCAAAGATTTGATTGTTACTCTGTGGTGGAGTTTTTAAAAATTTCATTTTCTTGTTTTTAATTAGAAAAATGTAGAATAGGCACAAAATAATTTATAATCAGTGTTATATTTATTATTTTGATTATTTAAAGGCACATTGATATCTTCAATTATTCTATGTTTTAATTATTGGTCTCTGTTTATGATGGGACATTTAAAGTATTAGTTCAGAAGTTTTGTTGCTTTAAGTGACGAATGTTGTTTTGTCTAGTAAAAATCACTTTGATCACTGGACACAACACAAGTAGTTATTTAACAGTATAATGCAGAGTTTTATCATCCTGACAAGGCCATTATGCTTTGCACAGTGTGATAAAAGCAAGATCACATAAAGTTTTAACTATTTCAATTTTAATACAAGTTCCATTGACTTAGCTGATTTCCCTAAGCAGAAGGTAAATTTTTTGACATTTAAAGAATTCCCCTAGCAACATGTTTTCCAATGCAATGTGCTCTGCTAATTATGATAATTCCAGTTCATGAAGTGCTGTCTGGAAACAAAAGGAATGAAGCAGAAATACTCCCTACTGATACATTATTTTTGGAGGATTGGTATTACACAATTAGCAAATGTTATTAAATGTCTTTAAATATCATTAGTGAAGAAGAATGGAAAACTGTTTAATGGTCACCGCTCTCTGTGCCTTAAATAGATTGATAGTGCATGAAGCCATTTAAAGATATAAAATTTAAGAAGACAGGCAAGACCATCTGTTTTGTACATTCATTATCTTATATATTTTGTTTTGTGTAATTATTTCATTAAAAAAGAATTCATTGAACTCATAACAGTGTTCATAAAAGGTGAAATACCTGTATACACCTCTAATTAAAAACTTAACATGTAATAACACTTCAGTAACATTTATATTGGAATTAAAATATACAGCTTCTATTTCATCTTACTGTCTTTGAAAATGTCATTAGAAAACATGAGTTATAATGTAATAGAAATTGTTACAATGCAAATAATATGCTGTTGCTAAATGAATCATTCTTTGTCTTTAAAAAGCTATGTTTTAAAAAATTTACCTTTTTATCTGAGAAAATTACTGTTAGTAGAATATCTGAATTGTATCCCAATCTCCATTATTAATAAAAATATCCCAGGAATCAAACTAGCTGAAGATGATTACTCTTCTTTACAAAGTAGTAAAATTATTTACTTGACAGTGGATCAGAACTATTGCAGATTTTTTTCATGTGCTTGATATCAAGAAGGAAAGGTATGAGAGTGAAGTTTGAATTTCACCTGAAACAGTAAATCTCCATCTGGCATAGAGCAGTAATGCTATATTATAGAGCTGGCTGGCTGGGCACTGCGATTGCTTAGAAAGATATGCTGCATATTTCAGGCACACACACAAGATCTTTGTACAACTTAATACAAATTGGTCTTACTCACAGAAAATGAAACGAAGTCTTTTTATAAGTATCAAGAATATTTTTTTAAAAACATGAAGACAAAATAATTGAAACACTCTTGCCATCACCCTTTATCTCTGTTGAGTATTATTGCTATTTGTAAAGAAGTCTTACTACCTACCAACCAAGCAGATAGCATACTTTTATAAATACTTCTTTAAATAAAAATGAACATGCAAAACAAAAAAAGAACTCATAATGCACTCTTCCAGTAACTATATAACTCTGTTTGAGTATTGCTGAAAAATAGCATAAGGTTCCAAATGAAACAACCAAAACCACTGCTAACATTAAGAAAGCAGCCTCCAGGATATGACATCTAAAGCACAACCAACAAAATAAAAAATAAACAAGTGGGACTACATCAAAATAAAAAGTTTCTGCACAGGAAAACATTTTTGCAAGTCATGTATCAGATAAGGGGTTAATATCCAAAATATATGAAAATGCATATAATAGCAAAAGCCCAAATAATCCAATTAAAAAATGGGCAATGGACCTGAATAGATCTTTTTCCAAAGAAGATGTATGAGTGACTAATGGTTACATGAACAAGTGCTTAACATAATCAATCATTAGGGAAATGCAAATCAAACCGTGATGAGATATCACCTCACACTTGTTACAATGGCCATTATCAAAAACGCAGGAGATAAGTGTTGGCTAGGATGTAGAGAAAAGGGAACCCTTGTACACTGTTGGTGGGATTGTAAATTGGCATAGTCACTATGGAAAACAGTATGGAGGTTCTTCAAAAAATTAAAAATAGAACTACCATATGATTCAGCAATTATACTCCTACCATATGATTCAGCAATTATACTTCTTGGAATATACCCAAAGGAAACAAAAATACTACACTGAAGAGGTATCTGTACCCTATGTGCATAGCAGAATTATTTACAATAGCCAATATGTGCAAACAAGTGTCCATAACAGATTAATGGATAAACATGAGATAGTATAAGCATACAAAGGACTATTATTCAGCCATAAAAAAGTACATTTTGCCATCTGCAACAATAAGGATGGAACTTGAGGGCATTATGTTAAGTGAAATAAGTCAGAGAAAGACTGACACTATATGATCTCAATTTTATGCAGAATCTAAAAAAGAAAAAAAATCACAGTAAAAGAGATCAGACGTAGAGAGTAGGTGGAGGGTGAATTAGGCAAAGGTAGTCAAAAGATACAAATTTCCAGCTATAAGAAAAATAAGTACTAAGGTTGTAACAAATAACATGATGACTATGGTTAACATTGCTGTATGGTATATATGAAAGCTGTTTGAGAGTATCTCCTAAGAGTTATAATCACAAAGAAAAAAACACATTTTTTTCTTTTCCTTTTTATTCCTTTTTTTTGCCTCTATGTGAGATGATGATTGTTAACTTACTGTGATAATCATTTCACAATATAAGCCTAATATTATGCTGTACATCTTAAATTTATATTGTACTGTTTGTCAATTACATCACAATAAAACTAGAAAAAATTAACAAAACCCAGGGATTCACCAAGGACCAACCAGAAAGGGAAAAAAAGAAGAAAGGCTCCCGAATGTGTTATGAAGTTGACAGTCACAATCACTAAAAATTTTGAAACTGGAAAATGCATGAACAATAATATTGAGACTGAGTGATTTATTTACTATTCCAACTTTAACCCATTCACCATATCTCCCAACAAAGTTGCAGTTTTGGATTAGGAAAAAGAAAACCCTGAACTGAAAAATAACAGAAATAACAGAAGATCAGAATAAAAAAAAAGGCCTAATATTCTTGTCATACTGATTCTACTTTTACTAGCAAAGTCCATTATAAGTCAATCTGCTTATAGATACCGCCACTTAAAATAGAAATTAAGTTTGACCTAAGTTTATTTAAAATAAATATTTAAAAGAGGAAAATATTTATATTTAAATATTTATGCAAATGCCCCATTAAAAGATTTTTCTCATCTAGCCATGGCAAATCATACTCATTTATACTCAGAAATTAATATAAATTAAAGTTTTTGATGTAACTACCACTGAAAACACATCTTTAATCTTGACTGTTCATCTCTTAATATGAAATAATCCTGATTTATCTAGGACCAGGAAATAGGAATCACACTTAAACAGCCAAAATAAGTGTCATCGGTCTGCACTTTACAAATATGGCCTATCCAACATATTTAGATTCTAACTTTGTAGCTGGTGACAATATGGTAGGGAGGAATATTTTAGACTCCTTAAAAATAACTGTAGCAAAAATAATCATCATTTTACAGTAAGACACACTTTTAAGACATTTGTTCTATTTGTTATCATTATTTCCCAAGATATCAATTGATATTCAGTTGATAATGATATTAATAGTGGTGGTAGAATCATAAAATAGGACATCACCTCACTTTTAGAACCCTTACCCTCAAATCTATATTTTAGCAAGAATTTCAGTCACAATTGCTTTTAAAAACTATTTTTTTAAGAGCTAAAATGAATCATTTGACTATAATTATTGTGGAACATAGTTTCTTTAACCGGTGGTTCTCAAACTTTTTTAAGACTCTATTAAAGTAGTAAAATATACAGAGGAACAAAACCTTTTATGTGATATCTACAGATATTTACCATATTAGAAATAAAGACAGAGCTTTAAAAATATGTAGTAATTAATTTTAAAGTGATAATAAGTCTATATATATTAGTTTAGTAAATTTTTTGAAATAAACCATTTTTCAAAAGAAAAATATTCAAAAGAGGCACTGTTTTAAATCTCTACAAATATTAACATTTGGCTTAATAGGAAATAGCTGGATTCTTATATCTGTTTGTGCCTTCAGTTTGTTGTAATATGTTGTTTTTATTGAAGTATATTAAAAAAATACAGACCGGAGGGGTATTTCCATAGCTTTTTCAGATATAATTGTGGATATTCTTCACATACACCCAAACTCAACAAGTGGGAGATCCAAAGCTTAATTGGAATGTAGTATCTAAAACTTTAAAATAAACTTCTCATGTTCACTCTTACACTTTCACCCATTTTGCACTTTGAATGGATTTTTCACTTATTCATAATTAGGTAACATCATATATTTGTCATTTGGAACATTTTTCTCACTGATCATTTTTTCCAAACTCTGATACATTTCATTGTGCATTGTTAAAAAATCAAATTTTCATATCAGTATCTATCTTATCCAGAAAATCTTTAAGTACTAGGAGCAGTCAAACTCTGTGGTGGTGAAGTATTGCCTAAATTCTGCTCAAAAGCTTTAATTTTATTATTGACAACAAATAATGTCAGTTGTTTTCTTGAAGTGAAAGTCTCCTTGTTATTTACAAAAATGCATCTGCCCAATACTCAAGTTCAAATAACCGTAACTTGTTTGTCAGCTGTGTTTTTAAAGTAAAATCTGTGTTCCGTGAAAGAGCTAATTCAGCTCAGAAATTTACCACTTAGGTGTTTTTTTTTCTTCAAATAATCATCGTGCCCCAGTACACAGCAGAAATGCTTTACTACTAGTTTCCAATATATCACACACAAAAATAAAATGATGCACACAAAAGGCTCAATAGTGAAATTAATAATTTGTACTACTTCACCAGGAGTATCATTTATGCAGTATTTTTGTTGTCCTATTTCGTTGTATTTCTACTTTTCCTTTTTTTTTTTAACTGCATATGTGGCAGTGAAGAACACAATGACCACCGATAAGATACAATGTCACCACCTTGATTTACCCACAGTTTTTAACCATCATCACTGTTGCCCTAGTATCAACACAATATAAAAGGCAAATAGTATCTTGAGATGGTTATGAAAATGTTTTTGAGCTTGCTGTCTCCTGAAATGATTTTGAGGGGAATCCTGGGGGAAATCCATGGACCACACTTTAAGAACGACTCCTTAAAAACCAATGTATTGCTTGAGGCAGAAATTAGAAAATTCTTATAATATCATTAAGCTGATTTTATTTGGAAATGTTATATATTTATCTCCATTTTTAGGTCTTAGAGAAAGTATAAATATTTCATGATTATGTGTATTGTAAAAGTGTAGATGATATTTCTTATAATTAATAATTTTGTAATAACCTAAATCGTAAGTGATACGTCTTCATTATTTCCATATCTTAGAACATACTTAGCAATTATTCCAAAATGCTAAGGTGCTTTAAAGCACAGGTGCCAAAGTTTGATAGCCTGGGTGTCAATCCTGGCCCTACCACATTTGGGTATGTGACCTCATCAAGTTCTTTATAATGCCCTTTTGGTCAGTTCCTCCTCTGCAAAATTCAGCCTCACTCATAGGATCATAGTGAAAATTAAATGAAAAAATACATGGAAAGCACAGGTAAGTGTACACAGCATAATATAAAAACAAACTAAATGTTAGGTTAATATAAACTAATAAATTTAGAGTAAAAAAAATGTATCATAATGTTAGGATAGAGTTTCTGGGAGCCACAGTCACTGCACATATCCAGAATTA
The DNA here is from genome assembly GCA_032199065.1 of Smutsia gigantea. Taxonomy (NCBI): domain Eukaryota; kingdom Metazoa; phylum Chordata; class Mammalia; order Pholidota; family Manidae; genus Smutsia; species Smutsia gigantea. The sequence goes on from JAVSCE010015290.1 coordinate 81,812, forward strand.
AGATGTTCAGGTATTTGTACTTTAATACATTGAAGTAATTAGCACATTTATATGATTGAGGATTTGAGATATTAAATAAATATTGGTGCATGAAAAAGGGGCCATTTTGCATTTAAATTTCTGGTTATTGAATGAAAGTGTAATTTCTAAGAAATACTATGTGACTGGGTCATATAGTACACATCTTATATATAATTTATCTTACAGTTTTAAAAAAATTTTGGCCATTTAACTAGCAGATAAGTGACTAGAAAAACCAAGTCTCACTGAATAATCTTTTAATGCATATTCAAGTTACAAACTTCTTAAAATTTGTATTTCTGAATGTGTGGAGCTCAGTCAAAGTTTATTTGGACTGAATTACCAACCCAGAATATTTTATTTATTTTTTATTTATACACTATGCAATTCTCCAGAAATATTTAAAGTGGCTTAAATGGATTAAATAAAATATAAGAACATATGTATTAGACATAGGTGTGAAAGAGCAAAGAGGAAACAAGGAACAATATTAAGGCTGGAGCAAAAATGTTTCCCTGTGATTTCCCACACTTGCAATGAATAGCCCCTATGAGACAGCTCATGGTTGGAGTATCTCCAGGCCGTGTGTATCTGGCTAGAACCTCAGGAGTGGTAGGGACTGAGTACGGAGGCAGCATGATGGTCTCTCAACACCCACGCAGGCAATGCGGCTAGGTGTTCTGCCCACCTTTACTTAACTGTGTGCTCAGACAATTAAGAATCACCATCACTAGACTCTGGAAGTCAATTAGATGTGAACTGATGGAAAGAGAGCATATTAGCAGAAAAGAGGTCAGAATGAAGCATGGAGTAGAGATGTAGTGAAGAAAACTAAAATGTATGTTAAAAAGAAATATACGATGTTAGAGAAATATAATTAAAAAAAACCTTTAGCCCTGGAAACTTCTCCACAAAGGTATAAGGGAAAGAAACAATTTTATTATTGAATAAATATTAAACCAGAATGTGATGTTCATCCCAGGCATTCCACCAAAAAATTGAAAAGACAGAAAAAAACTCACCCTTTTATACACATAAGTGAATACAACCCATTCCACCATGTTGTCAAGATAAACAATAACTAGTTCTTTAGTAACGGGCTTGCCAGTACCATCCTGAATTCATTTAATAGTTGAAATGACCATGAGTGTCAGCAACTGGCCTTTTCCAAAGGAAAAATAAAGTATTCTTATCTTTACGATGAGAGGTAGTTTCATAGTTTGGAGCAAGGCACCAAACAAATTAGGTGCCTACCCTCCTACAGAAACTGGGAGATAATCATCTTCCTTGGTGATTACATTTCAAAGATATGGTTCCCAAGTTCTTGAAAAAGACATTTAGGGTCATAATTCTGGCAAGAGTCTTACTTAGCTGTAAAATATTTGCACACATTTCAGTGAGAGAAAGAACTCATATTTGCTAATGTAATGCTCTAAGAAAATGGAGGGAGCTGTAGCCTTGTATTTTCAACAGGGAAAACAAGCCTCTTATTTTTAATATTTATTTGCTTTTACAACAGTTAACAGGATTTTGAATTATTTAATGTTAAATCTATGTTATATAGTACATGAGTCATTACTATAACCAAAGAAAGTAATTATATAAAAGTAGTTTTAAAATTGGCTACAATGCTGCCACACTTTAAGCATTATTTGGTGAAGGTTTTGCAGTGCTGTAATGCTGGAAGAGTCCATGCAGTGTGACCCATAATTGGTCTGTAAGGATTTGTGACAGAAGATTTACCTGGAAATTTTCTGACACCCACCTTTTGTTTTTTATGTTCTTAATTTTTCCCTAGAAATCAGATGGCATTTTTTAAATTTGCATTTATTTTGGAAGCTGCGGGTAAAATCTCAATGTTTCCAGAATCTCTTGCTGGCCTTCATTCATCTTCATATCAATAGGTATTTCCAAAGGGTGGAGAGAAGTGTTACATCTCCGTATCAACAGGGAATTACAAGGGTGGGGAAGCAAGGGCATACCTGGACTGGAGAAGTTTGGTAGGGTCCCTGCCTGGTTGCAAGAGACGTGGACAAGCAGAAGTGGATGACTGCTTGTAGGCACTAAATGGGTTTCTCCAAAGTATTTCTCCCGTTGACTGATTTTGGCGTCAAAGGTCACTTGCCCCAGGCTGGGAACATATTCCGTTCCCTGCCCCGCCTCCCCCCAGTTACAGAAGCATTTTACCCTAGTAACAAAAATCAAAATCAGAAGTTCACATCTATCCCAAAATAACAATCTTAACTTCTGAAAGTTAATTATAGGCTTATTATTTGTTGATATGAAAAGGGATGTGAATAAGAAGATAATAATGTATAGTCAATAAAAAATATACACTGACCTTTTAAAAGCTTTAAGGTTTCTTTTTAATTAACCAAGGACTTGTCCTCAAAGTCAGGCCTGAGTCATGGATTTAAAAATTACAATTAGGGGATGATAAGTGAAAGTTCAGAATTTTACTAAAGATAGACACTGTTTTTGATTCTGTTAATTTAATGATACCAAACAAAACAGTGTGCTGTTAGTCTGTGCAGATAACAGTGAAGGCTGTCAGAAGTCATTCAAAATACAATGAGTATTTATAGTAATAAAATGTATTTTAATTTTTGACCAAGCTAGACTAGAATTTTACTCCTAATTGAAGTAATGTATTTATTGTATTAAGGTTTTTTGTACAACTTGACCAGTATTTCCTGCCTTTACAGTATTTTGAAAGAATTATTTAAAAATTTTAAACTCTCACATGACAACAGTAATACAGAGCCAGAATATGTAGCTAGCATGTAAAGAGATAAGAAGCATTATCTCAAACCTCAGAACTGTCCAAAAGGATAGGTAATGTCACAGATGCTCGGAAGTCATGATAATATCTCCTACACATTTTCTGGTTTCTTGTTTAACTCATGATTCTGTTCAAGTACCTAAAAAGAAAACTACATGATGGATGTTTGGATTTAAGCTTTGCCCCTTTAAAGCTAAACAAATTATAAATTGTTCCATAGAAAGGAAGAAATTTTACTTGCCTTGTAGAGTCTCCCTGGCTCTATTCCAAGGCTGTGGTTGACTTTATCAATGCTTCTTTAATCATTTGCTCAAACCATCAAATTGACAAATTATTTTATTACCTATGTTGATTTTCTACACTTGAAATACAAGGAAGACTTTATTGTGGAGAATTTCAAATGCAGATATCACATAGACCTAATGGCATACTGAAACCCCATCACTCCAATAACTTTCAACTCAAAAGCCTTCCTTGTACCACCTCTGTAATCATAAACTAAAACAAATTGTAGACATCATTACCACCTTATCTTTGAATATTTCAGCTTATATCACCAAAAGGACTTTTTCCAACATGACCATAAAATAATGGTTTCACCATGCATGTGTGCATACACAATTTAATATCAAATATTTTTATTTAGTGTGCTTAAGTGCAATTCCAATTCCAAAGGAAGTCTTTTCTTCATAGTTTGTTTAAATCAGTATATAAATTTCACAAATTATGACTGATATATCTTATATTACTTAATCTATATTTTTTACATCTATTTTTTTCTTGTAGTTAGTTTGCTAAAGAAATGATGTCATTTGTCCTATAGGAAATCCCTTTGTGTAAATTTTTGCTTACTTTTTCTTTATGGTGTAATTTAGCACAATACCCTGTCTTCTGTATGTGAGACTCAAGTCTAACTTATTTTTTTATGCTGAGTTTTTCCATAAATATTCTGGTAACGACTTGTTACCTCTAAAAGACTTATTAAACTCTGTTATTGCTAAACAAATACACATGGCTTGAGTGGAACCAACAAAAAGATTGCTGATCTCTTTTAAAAATAATAGGAATAAACACGTTTATGGAGGGCATTCAGTAAACTTCTAGATACTTTCCTTCTGAAATAAAGCATTAATAAGAGAATAACTGTGAGAATCAGAGTAAGAATGAGAGCCCATCCTTTGTTCATATAGTCTCTGGTTGGTGTTTGCATCAAACTTTCTTCACCATTTTCTTCCCAATTGAATCAATTCATGCTTCCATAAAACCTCAGAATAAGCCATAAGAACAGCTGAACATAATTCTTTCCGATTAGTAATCACAGTGTTCCCTAATGACTGATGACTATATTTCACCCCAGAACCTCACCTTAAAGTGGTTTGTAGTTTAGATGGATTACTCATAGCTGATTCCAAAAAGAAAGCAGATAGAATCTCATTTTGTCAGGATAGTCTGCACTTGGTTCAAATCAATAAATAACATTGTTCTTTTGTTTTCTGTTTTATTTTTTTGAAATGCTGTCTTGACCCAGTTTTGAGGCCATGGATGAAGGCTGATCATTTCCCCTTCAGAGAGCAACTAAGTCCACACCCTAGCGACTTCCTTTATCAGGTTCTTACACTTTAGGGGCCATTTTTCACAACCCATAATTGCCCTAGGGCCAGGTTTTACACAAGGGACAGCCCCATGTGCCTAGGAGCCTGCAACAATATTCAGATCAGCCATCTGACAGAAAGCCCAGGAAACCTTAACTGTACTTCTTATCTTACATAAGCTGCCTTCTAAAACTGTAGCTTGCTGTTACTCGGTCCCCAGTTTCAACCCTCCGCATGGCCCTGCCTGTCAGATTTCTGTTCTGCCTTTCATCTTTCTGAGTCTGAGTATGTTTAATCCTGCCATCCAAAGAATCCTTAACTCTTACAAAACATTCAGTCAATTTCTATTTTTATACTCTGATGCTTTCAGTTGTGTAAAAAAATCTCATTTATCATATCATAAACTCTAATGTCTGATGAATATTTAGAAAACAAAAGACATATAGCAAAAAATATATAAACTAGTGGATGGGAAGTATAACATCACTCTGGTCAGGTCACTATTGTAAAGAAACTAATTCAATACGCTTATTTGTATATTAATATTCATAAAAATATTTTTCATATATTTATATTCATATAACTTGGAGATATGCATAAATATGTATTTTTTAATATAATTTATTTTATTATCATTAATCTACAATTACATGTGCAATATTATGGTTATTAAACTACCTCTTCATCAGGTCCCCCCACCAGCCCCATTACAGTCACTTCCATCAGCGTAGTGAGATGCTATAGAATCACTACGTGTCTTCTCTGAGTTGTACTGCCCTCGCCGTGCCCCCCCAACATTACATCTGCTAATCGTAATGCCCCTTTTTCCCTCTTATCCCTCCCTTCCCGCCCATTTTCCCCAGTCCCTTTCCCTTTGGTAACTATTAGTCCGTTCTTGGGTTCTGTGAGTCTGCTGCTGTTTTGTTCCTTCAGTTTTTTTTCTTTGTTCTTATACTCCACATATGAGTGAAACCATATGATACTTGTCTTTTTCGGCTTGGCTTATTTCACTGAGCATAATACCCTCTAGCTCCATCCATATTGTTGCAAATGGTAGGATTTGTTTTCTTCTTATGGCTGAATAATATTCCATTGTGTATATGTACCACCTCTTCTTTATCCATTCATCTACTGATGGACACTTAGGTTGCTTCCATTTCTTGGCAATTGTAAATAGTGCTGCAATAAACATAGGGGTGCATCTGTCCTTTTCAAATTGGGCTGCTGCATTCTTAGGGTAAATTCCTAGGAGAGGAATTCCTGGGTCAAATGGTATTTCTATTTTGAGTTTTTGAGGAACCTCCATGCTGCTTTCCACATGGTTGAACTAATTTGCAGTCCCACCAGCAGTGTAGGAGGGTTCCCGTTTCTCCAAATCTTGCCAACATTTGTTGTTTGTGTTTTGGATGTGGGCCATCCTCACTGGTGTGAGGTGATATCTCATCGTGGTTTTAATCTGCATTTCTCTGATGATTAGAGATGTGGAGCATCATTTCATGTGCCTGTTGGCCATCTAAATTTCTTCTTTGGAGAAATGTCTATTCATAACCTCTGCCCATTTCTTAATTGGATTATTTGCTTTCTGTTTGTTAAGGTGCATGAGTTCTTTATACATTTTGGATGTCAACCCTTTATCAGATACGTTTTTTATGAATATATTCTCCCATACTGTAGGATGTCTTTTTTGTTCTACTGATGGTGTCCTTTGCTGTACAGAAGCTTTTCAGCTTGATATAGTCCCACTTGTTCATTTTTGCTTTTGTTTCCCTTGCCCGGGAGATATGTTCATGAAGAAGTTGCTCATGTTTATGTCCAAGAGATTTTTGCCTATGTTTTTTCCTAAGAGTTTTATGGTTTCATGACTTACATTCAGGTCTTTGATCCACCTTGAATATACCTTTGTGTATGGGGCTAGACAGTAGTCCAGTTTCATTCTCTTACATGTAGCTGTCCAATTTTTCCAACACCAGCTGCTGAAGAGGCTGTCATCTCCCCATTGTATATCCAAGGCACTTTTATCAAATATTAATTGACTGTATATGTTTGGGTTAATGTTTGGATTTTGTATTCTGTTCCACTGGTCTCTGGGTCTGTTTTTGTGCCAATACTAAATTGTCTTGATTACTGTGGCTTGGTAGTAGAGCTTGAAGTCAGGAAGTCCAATTCCCCCTGTTTTATTCCTCCTTCTCAGGATTAATTTGGCTATTCGGGCTCTTTTGTGGTTCCATATGAATTTAAGAATTATTTGTTCCAGTTCTTTGAAGAAAGCTGTTGGTAGTTTGATAGGTATTGCATTGAATCTTTAGATTGCTTTAGGTAGTATAGCTATTTTGACAATATTTATTCTTTCTAGTCAAGAGCATGGGATGCATTTCCATTTGTTAGTGTCCTCTTTAATTTCTCTTAGGAGTGTCTTGTAGTTTTCAGAGTACAGGTCTTTCTCTTCCTTCGTTAGGTTTATTCCTAGGTATTTTATTCTTTTTAATGCAATTGTGAATGGAATTGTTTTTCTGATTTCTCTTTCTGTTAGTTCATCATTAGTGTATAGGAAAGCAACAGATTTCTGTGTGTTAATTTTGTATCCTGCAACTTTGCTGAATTCAGATATTAGTTCTAATAGTTTTGGAATGGAGTCTTTAGGGTTTTTTATGTACAGTATCATGTCATCTTCAAATAGTGACAATTTGACTTCTTCTTTACCAATCTGGATGCCTTGTATGTCTTTGTTTGGTCTGATTGCTGTGGCTAGGACCTCCAGTACTATGTTGAATAACAGTGGAGAGAGTGGGCATCCCTGTCTTGTTCCCGATCTTAGATGAAAAGCTTTCAGCTTCTCACTGTTAAGTATGATGTTAGCTGTGGGTTTGTCATATGTGGCCTTTATGATGTTGAGGTACTTGCCGTCTATACCCATTTTGTTGAGAGTTTTAATCAGGAATGGATGCTGAATTTTGTCAAATGCTTTTTCAGCATCTATGGAAATGATCATGTGGTTTTTGTTCTTCTTTTTGTTGATGTGGTGGATGATGATGGATTTTCGAATGTTGTACCATCCTTGCATCCCTGGGATGAATCCCACTTGATCATGGTGTATGATCCTCTTGATGTATTTTTGAATTCGGTTTGCTAATATTTTGTTGAGTATTTTTGCATCTATGTTCATCAGGGATATTGGTCTGTAATTTTCTTTTTTGGTGAGGTCTTTGCCCGGTTTTGGTATTAGAGTGATGCTGGCTTCATAGAATGAGTTTGGACATATTCCCTCCTCTTCTATTTTTTGGAAAACTTTAAGGAGAATCGGTGTTATTTCTTCTCTATATGTCTGGTAGAATTCAGAAGTGAATCCATCAGGCCCGGGGGTTTTGTTCTTGGGTAGTTTTTTGATTACCAATTCGATTTCATCGCTGGTGATTGGTCTGTTTAGTTTTTCTGTTTCTTGCTTGGTCAGTCTTGGAGGGTTGTATTTTTCTAAGAAGTTGTCCATTTCTTCTATGTTTTCCAGCTTGTTAGCATATAGGTTCTCATAATATTCTCTTATGATTCTTTGTATTTCTGTGGGTCCGTCGTGATTTTTCCTTTCTCATTTCTGATTCTGTTAATGTGTGTAGATTCTCTTTTTCTCTTAATGAGTCTGGTTAGGGGTTTATCTATTTTGTTTATTTTTTCAAAGAACCAGCTCTTGGTTTTATTGATTTTTTTTCTATTGTTTTTTTCTTCTCAATTTTATTTATTTCTTCTCTAATCTTTATTATGTCCCTCCTTCTGGTGACTTTGGGCCTCATTTGTTCTTCTTTTTCCAATTTCTGTAATTGTGTCTTTAGACTATTCATTTGGGAATGTTCTTCCTTCTTTAAATAGGCCTGGATTGCAATATACTTTCCTCTTAGAACTGCCTTTGCTGCATCCCACAGAAGTTGTGGCTTTGTGTTGTTGTTGTCATTAGTCTCCATATATTCTTTGATTTTTGTTTTGATTTGGTCGTTAACCCATTGATTAATTAGGAGAGTGTTGTTAAGTCTCCATGTATTTGTGAGCTTTTTTGATTTCTTTCTAAAATTTATTTCTAGTTTTATACCTTGGTGATCTGAGAAGTTACTTGGTAGGATTTCAATATTTTTGAAATTACTGAGGTTCTTTTTGTGCCTAGTATGTGGTCTATTCTGGAAAATGTTCCATGTGCACTTGAGAAGAATGTGTATCCTGTTGCTTTTGGGTGTAGAGTTCTGTAGATGTCTGTTAGGTCCATCTGTTCTAGTGTGTTCAGTGCCTCTGTGTCTTTACTTATTTTCTGTCTGGTTGATCTGTCCTCTGGAGTGAGTGGTGTGTTGAAGTCTCCTAAGATGAATGCATTGCTGTCTATTTCCTCCTTTAATTCTGTTAGTATTTGTCTCCCATATGCTGGCGCTCCTGTGTTGGGTGCATATATATTTATAATGGTTATATCTTCTTGTTGGACTGACCCTTTATCATTATGTAATGTCCTTCTTTATCTTTTGCTACTTTCTTCGTTTTGAAGTCTGTTTTGTCTGATACAAATACTGCAACACCTGCTTTTTTCTCTTTGTTGTTTGCATGAAATATCTTTTTCCATCCCTTCACTTTTAGTCTGTGTATATCTTTGGATTTGAGGTGAGTTTCTTGTAGGCAGCATATAGATGGGTCTTGCTTTTTTATCATTCTGTTACTCTGTGTCTTTTGATTGGTGCATTCAGTCCATTTACATTTAGGGTGATTATTGATAGGTATGTACTTATTGCCATTGCTGGCTTTAGATTCGTGGTTACCAAGGGTTCAAGGGTTGCTTCTTTACTATCTAACAATCTAACTTAACTTTCTTGTTAAGTAATTGTAAACACTGTCTGATGTTTCTTTATTTCTCTCCCTTCTCATTCTTCCTCCTCCATTCTTTATATACTAGGTGTTTTATTCTTTGCGTTTAGTTAGTATTTGGATGGTCTGCTTTCTTTGCTATGATTTTATTTTCTCTGGTGACATCTTTTTAGCCTTAGGTGTGCTTCCATCTAGAGCAGTCCATTTAAGATATCCTGTAGTGGTGGTTTATGAGAGGCAAACTCTCTCAACTTTCGTTTGTCTGGAAATTGTTTAATCCCTCCATCATATTTAAATGATAATCGTGCTGGATACAATATTCTTGGTTCGAGGCCCTTCTGTTTCATAACGTTAAATATATCATGCCATTCTCTTCTGGCCTGTAAGGTTTCTGTTGAGAAGTCTGATGATAGTCTGATGGGTTTTCCTTTGTAGGTGATCTTTTTTCTCTCTCTAGCTGCCTTTAATTCTCTGTCTTTATCTTTGATCTTTGCCATTTTAATTATTATGTTTCTTGGTGTTGTCTTCCTTGGGTCCCTTGTGTTGGGAGATCTGTGGGCTTCCGTGGACTGCGAGACTATTTCCTTCCCTAACATGGGGAAGTTTTCAGCAATTTTTTCTTCAAGGACCCTCTCTGTCCCTTTTTCTCTCTCTTCTTCCTCTGGTAGTCGTATAATGCGAATATTGTTCCGTTTCGATTGGTCACACAGTTCTCTTAATAGTCTTTCATTCCTAGAGATCCTTTTATCTCTCTCTGCCTCAGCTTCTCTGTATTCCTGTTCTCTGATTTCTATTCCATTAAGAGTCTCTTGCATCTCGTCCAGTCTGCTGATAAGCCCGTCGATCGCTTGTCTCAATTCTGCATTGTCTTTCCTCACTTCCCTCACTTCCTCCCTCAGCTCTTGCATATTTCTCTGTAGATCCATCAGTATGGTTATGACTTTTGTTCTGAGTTCTTTTTCAGGAAGGTTGTGCATTTCCATCTCTTCAGGTTCCCTCTGTGGTGTTGTCTGGGTCTGGGTGAGTTTTGTTTGTACCATATTCCTCTGTCTTTTCGTGGCGATAGAAGTGGTCGCTGGTAGGTGTCATGTATGTCAGCTGGGCTCTTTAAGACTTTTAAAAGGAGAAAAAAAATGGAAAAAAAAAGAAAAAAGAAGGAAAAGAAAGAAAAGAAAACAGAAAGAAAGAAAAAAAATGCCCATCTGGAATAGATTCTGTGAGGATGCTGTAGGTGGTGCTGTTGCTCCACTATTCTGCAGCCGCGGCCACTTTGTAGCTCTCGTTGGGGCAGGAATGAATGGGAGGCTGTTGATCTCTGTGGGAAGTCTGAGTGCAGCTACTGTTTCACAGTTGCCAGCCAAGGGGTCCAAAAATCCCCACGACTCCCAGCCTGCTGGGCTGAGTCTGCTGAGATGACCCTGGGCCCTTGTCTCTTTAAGACCGCCGCCTCGCGGTGTGCCGAGTCCTCTCATGTGTAGCTGCAGGCTGTTTGCTGTCTTTTATATTCTGGTCTCTTTTTTAGGAATAGTTGTATTTGTTGTATTTTCATAAATAGATAAGGTTTTGGAAGGAGATATCTGCCGCCCTGCTCACGCCGCCATCTTCCTGAAAGTTCCCATATCAATGACACTTTAATAAAAAAAGTGAAGTGAGTTATTTTAGTAGTCAAAATGGGTTTATTTGGAAATAGAGAATTGCAACCTGGGACATGCAAACTATGGCAGGACCACAGGTGTGAGGATAGCAAAGGCCAAGAAAGTTCTTTTATAGATGAAAGGGCCAAGTTTGGAAGGCTGTTGTAAATAAAAAGTCCATTGGAGTAAACATGGAGTCCCTCATGCTGTGGCTTCTCATTGGCTGAGTTGTGGCAGCCTTTTATTGGCTGGACTGGTAGGAGGTGAAAACTTCCTGCTGGGTAGTAAAGTAAAACAATATGGCATCTGTCTCTTCCCTTGGGGTCTGGGTTTTCAAGGAGTGGTGGGCATGAGAACTTCCCCGGCAGGCCTTCTGCCACGATGTCAATGAGGTTTCGCTTTTTTAATTTCACAGTATTAACAATTCTTTTTTATTGTGGAGTAGTATTTCACCATCTGGATATATTTGTTTTATATCTATAATTTGTTCATACAGTCACCTATTGATGGACATTTGTGTTATTTCCATTTGGGAGCTATTATAAATATGTGATATTTGAAATATGAAATATGAAAATCCATAGTTTTGGGAAAGTCTCTGTAGACATATACATTCATTTTTCTTGACTCCATATTGCTGGGTCATATGGCAGGTGTATATCTTAACTTCAAGAAACCAGTGAACTGTTTCCAAAGTGATGGTACAATTTTACATTCCCACAAGCAGTATTTTAGAATTCTGATTGCTCCCCATCTTTACCAACATTTGATACTGTTAGGCAGGAAAATAGTTATGAGCGGGGTGGAAAGAGAAAAAAAGCCAGGAAGTCCACTAAAAAGACCCAAAATCAATCAGTTAAAGCTCAAAAAGCCAGAAGCAACTTGGCCTGGAATGTTTGAATATTCCGCAGATATAGGAGGGTACCGCAGCGTAGCCCATGTCTTTATTGTGTTAATCATGCAGGGCCAGCTTGCTTTTTTACCTTTACCTATTTGCTGTTTTTTTTCTCCTTCTGGCCCTAATTAAGTAGTTTGTAACCTAGGCAACTAATTTAGCATGCAGGCCCAGCCTTAAACAACATAGTGAAAGGCAGGAAGGATTCCATCTTAAAGATTGTATTTTAATACCCAGAAAGTTAAAAATGTAAGATTCATAACTTACTCTTTAGCAAACAGATAATAACTCAGCCCACTTGGGGGCTGGGCAAGCAGTCTGATCTGCTCCCAGACCAAGAGTCATTCTTCAGTAAGATCAGTCAATATTCCCCAGATAAAGAAGAGTAGCACATGTTTTTATTATGCTAACCATTTATAATCATGTGTAAGATTCACTTTAGCATGCTAAAAGGCCCAGGCCTATGTGCTATCTTTCCTCCTTCAGATCTGATGAAGTGATTTTGCAAACTGAGCAACTAATTTAGCAAGTAAGCCTAGGTATAAACAACACAGTAAAAGGCAAGAAGGATTCCACCTTAAAGATAAGATTTCATTTTAATACCCAAGAAGTTAAAAAGTTAGAAATTCTTAATTTACTCTTTAGCAAACAATACCTCAGCCTATACCTTGGGGGCTGGGCAGGCAGCCTTGTTTAATATGCTCCCAAACTAAGATGCTGGCATCTCAGGGAGAAATCATCAGAGCAGGAAGCTGCTTATGTTAAGTTAATTCTAAATATTCAGGGACCACTTAATAAGTCCACACCCCTAAGCTTTTTTCATGTTCCCCAAAATCCTCAACTGCCTATAAAACTCCTAGACAACGCACTGCTTCGGCCTCTCTTGACGAGCTCTGTACTTTCACTTTATCTCTAAATAAAAGCCTATACTTTGCTGTCCTACCTTGAGTGTTTGCGAAGCTCATTCTTTGGCTTCGTGAACAAGAACCCTGGCATCACTTTTGCCACTGGATATAGTTTGAGGTTAGAGCCGATGGATTTGTAGATGGATCAGATAAGTGATATGAGAGAAGAGTAAGGAATCACTTGAACTCTCACCAGTCCCCAAGTACTTCCTAATATTTCTTCTCCCTGACAGACCCTGGATGTTCCCTCTGCCTGAAAAACCATTCTCCATGTTGGCCACCTTGTAAATTCCTAAATCAGCCAGCTCTGAAGAGCCTTCAATCACAGCTCCTGCAGTTTATCTTCACCCTTATAGATCTAAATTTCTGTTTACTCGTTGTCTGTCCTATTAGCTGATGAGCCTCTAGTGTACGGATGCTTGGATCGTTTCATGATGACTGCCCCAGGTTGCAGCCCAGCATTAATTATTACTGGCATATTTTCACAAACTACCCTTCAGATTTACATTGCATATTATGGGTGCTTTGCTTCAAGCTACCAGCCCACTAACTGTGAGCACAGAAGCTTAACATCTTTGTGCCTCAGTTTTCTTATCTCTAAAATGGGGAGTTTATCAGTACCTGCCTCACATAGTAATGAGGATTATATGCAAAGTGAATGTAAAGGTCTTAGCCTGGTACCTGGCACATGGTGACTTCCCCAGTCAAATGCAGCTATTGCTACTTTCTGACCTGAATATATTGCTGATCCTTTTCTGGAACTCAAAGATAGGTGCTTTACAGTTATTTATAAATTCTAAATCTTTTGAGAAGTGGGTGTAAATTTCCCTATAGACATTTGATTCCTTGAATTGGGTAATTGAACTGCTTTCCCTGTACTGGGATCTACCCTACTGTAGAACGTGTCCCACATCCAGTCCTGGGCCTTTGGCCTCTCATACCTATGGCCACTTACTGCTGCTATGACTCTGTCCTCTACACTGATGCCTGGTAAGGTGGAAGTGTCTGGAAAACATTCCTTTGTTTCAAAATCTCTTCAGATGTCCCCTATCTTACAAGACACAGGTCAAAGTCTAGCATTCCAAGTCCTCTCAGTTCTGGTCTGTGCCTTCCTAACTCTGCAGCCCAAATGTAAACTTCATAACATTTCATTAATTGAGTTAAAAAAATGTGTAAAACCCATTCTGTGAGTACCTGCCAGGAGCCAAACATGGTAAAGATCTGAAGCTAAAAATGTGAAAGTGGGACTGTGTCTGGTCTTGAGAGAGCAGTAAAATTGTGGGTGCAGGAAGAATGGTAGGAAGAGAAGGGATGATAAGGAAGGTGCTCAGCAGATAGAGGGAAAGACACCAGGCAGAAAGGCCATGTGATCCTATTTATCATTTACTTGGTATTAATCAGTGTTTGTTTTGTGTCCAGCCTGGCGCTGGACCCTGAGCATTGAATAAGTAGATTTGAATCTGTCTTCCTTAAGTCCGGGTGTCAAGCCTGGACTGGGGCAGACTGTGGATTGACCCAATGACTGGAGCTTCCCTGTCTGTGAAGGGCATGTCCAGGAAGTTTTCCACTAGAGTGCGGTCTGTATGGTGTCAGTTCTGGACCCGGGGACCAGTCCCAAGTGGGGCTGCTCCCAAGACACTTAGTCCTCTTTCCAGGGGTATGATGACAGCTGCAGACGACATAGTCATGGAGATTACCAGGTTCCATTTGTCATCATGATCTATCTCCTTGCTCCATGACTCACAGCACTGACTCTAGACTTTTTAGGCTCTAATGTATTGGTCAACTGGCCCCAGTTCCAGGTTCCAGGTGCTTCATTTCTTGCCTTGGGTAGGTACCTTTGTTGGGGGTGTTATGTGCTTTCCTCCATTCTTGTCCCCATCGCGACAAAGAATTGAAGGGCAGAGACACAGTAGTGAAGCAGAGTAAAAGTTCTATTTTAAGTTACTTAGAAAGTGCAGGCGACCTCAGAGAGAGAGGAGCGCCCTGAAAGGTTGGGAAAAGTTTAGTTTCGCACTCAGAAAGTGCGGGCGACCTCAGAAAGAGGAGCGCACTGAAAGGGGCTGAGGGTTCCCCCTAGGATTTTTCAGGAATGTGACAAAGAGCTAGGGGTGTGGACTTGTTAAGTGGCCTCAAGTATCTTTGATGAGACTTTAAGTTTCTTACCAGTCCTGTAGGTAATTCTGCAAAATTAGCTTAACACAAGAAATTTACTGCTCTGGTCCCCTCCCAGGATAGCAGCTTCCTGGTTTGGTAGCATATCAATCAAGACTGTCTGCCCCTTCCTCCAAGGTGGGCAGAGTTAATTTGTTTGCTAAAGAGTATGTTAAGAATCTTTCTTCTTAAACTTCCTGGGTTTTTTTTTCAAAGTGCAATTTTGGCTTTAAGGTGGGATCTCCCTGTCTTTATTAAGGTGTTTATAGGTGAGCCTTTTAGCAGGGTAGAGTAAATCTTACAATGATCTAATTGACACAATAAAGACATGGCCTGTGCTCAGATACTTCTCTTTATCTGGGGAATATTCAAACATTCAAGGCCAAGTTGTTCTTGACCTTTTGAGCTTTAACTGATCAACTTTAACTGAGTCTTTTCTGGCTTTCTAGTTTTAACTGGTTAACAGTCCTTACTAGGGGGCTTTACTGACCTTGTTCTCTTTCCACCCCGCTCATATCAATTTTCCTGCCTAACTAACACCTTGCTCAAGCTGCCAGGTTCTGACTCTTTCCTGAAATGGGATTAATAATCTATGTGTGAGTGTGTGCTGAGTGCAAAGCAGCTTCCTGGAACTCAGAGAAGCATGAGGACAGCTGAAGAATCATAACAATAATACATATAAATAATGTAGTACTTATTATAAGGATTGTTCTCAGTGGTTTATACATATTAACTTATTTAATCGTACAATCACCCTAAAACGTAGGTACCAGTGTAGTGATTAAGAGCACAGACCCTAAAACTGGACAGCCCAGGTTTGAATCTGTTTGCCATTTATTAGCCCTGTGACCCAGGGGAGGCTCGTGTCTCAGTTTCCCCAGTAATTCCCTCAGTAATCCCCTAAAAAGGATAGTATAAATACTACCTCATAGGGTTGTTATGAGAATTAAATGTATTAAAATTTATTAAGTATACAGAGCAGTAACTGGCATATAGTAAAAGCTATCTACAATTTTGATAAAGCTCATTTTTACAGATGAGAAAACTGAGGCACAGAAGAATTAAGTGATTTGCCTGAGATCACACAACTAGTAAATAATGGAGTTGGGAATCAAACCCCAGGAAGTCCAGAGACTGTACAATATGCTCTAGTGCTGAAGGACGTCTATGTGAATAACTATGAGGGAAGTAGGTGGTGGAACCCCTGAATTAATTGTAGAAGTTTCTAGTACTTAAGATGTCAGTGTTCCTTCTGCTGTAGTAAATCAAGTGTGCAGCAACTGGGTGGACTATTCCTAGGTGGCCAGCATTTCTGGAAAAGGGATCTGAGGCATAAGCAGGAACTAAGACGCTGCGGTCCAGCCAGGTCTTCCCAGGCTCCCCTCGCAAAGTTCATTTACTTTTTCTCAGCCCTCTTCCCAGGGAGCCCAGTGTGGCGTGACACTTGGGAGGTACTTGGTAAATGCCAACTTAAACCCTAAAATCCTTGCTAATCCTCTAGGAGTTTCTTTAAAACAAATGGTGAAGTGAATTCAACTTAACAGTTGAATTGTAGTCCCTGCGGAAACTGCAGTGACTTGAGGAGTCACGTGGGCCTCAGCCTGCCAATATTTCAAAGGGGGAAACACCCAAGTCACCAAGCCAACAGTGGGCAGTGAATCCCAAAGGTAAGTAGGATTAGTCAGGTGGGAGGGGCAGGGAGTGTTCCTGGCCCAAGCCAGGAGGCTAGGAAGTTTCCTTGGGCTAAGGGCAGGGTGGTGATCTGGCAGAATCCTATGAATCTGATTATGGAGTATTTTACCCTGAGGGAGAGGTTATAAACTTTAAATTCTTAAGAGCAAAGGTTAGGTTTACATTAGGAAGGTCACTCAAATCGCTGAATTTGAGGCTGAAAAGCAACGAGACGGTTCCGAGACGCAGCTCAGGTCTAAGTAAGGGTGAGGGGCCGCTTTAGGGTGGGGCAGTGGGACGAGCGTGGGGGTTTCCCTGGCCTGACTCTCCCACACAGGCGCCTCCTGTTCTTTCCTCAGTCTACGCCCTACGGGCCCCTCCTGGGCCGCGCCGATTTCATACTTGGCCTGGGCCGGGCCTCAGTCACAGGTGGCCCATTCAGAGCCGCGTCTCACGGGACACCCCTCCAACTCCGGCCCTCCCTGCCCTCCGCTTTCAGGCTCTAGGACAGCATCCGCCCGCAGACCCCGCCCTGCCCCATCGGCCCCGCCCCCAGCAGCCCGCACGACCCGCCCTCGAGCCCGCGCGCCAGGCCCGGGCGGCGCCGACGCGCTTGGCGGGAGATAGAAAAGTGCTTTTGCGCGCGCCGGCGGCTGCGCAGGGTTGTATGGGCGGCGGCGGGCGCTGCAGCACGCCGACGCCTCCCAGAGCGGCCCCGGGGCCCGGAGCAGCCCGAGCAGCCCGCACTCTGACCCCGGCCCGGCTCCCGCTCCGGGCTCAGCCGGCGGGCGGGCGAGCGCGGCGCGGCCCGGGCCGGGGGGGATGTCTCGGCGGACGCGCGGGTGAGCAGAGCTGGTGGCGGGTGCCCTTCCCCCTCCCGCCTCCCCGAGTCCCAGCCCCCCCCCCCGCCGCACCCTGGCCCCTCGGAGCGAGGCGAGGGCTGGGGTTGGTTCTGCGGGAGTCGTTGGTTCCTGGGTCTCCCGGGGCCGGGGGCGCGCGCGAAGCCGGGGGCCTTTGGGGCGTCCCTCGCTCCTCTTCCCGGGCCTGCTGGGCCTCGGAGCTGGGGCGGGCGGGTCTCCTGGGACCCGCGCCAAGCCCTACATGAGGTCATTTTTGTCTCCCGCCTAATTGTGGGGTGGGGGTGGGGGTGGGACGGCGGTGTCAGCTGGAAGGACCTTTACCGGGGAGGGAGGCGACCCCTGGAGAGGGAACGTGATTCTCCAAGTCACAGCGACCAGCCTGGAAGACACTTGTCGTTAAGTCTAATTGGGTTCAGATTTGCCCGTGGGCATTTGTTCTGAACATTCGGGGAAACGCAGCACCCCAAGCCCTCTCCCCCGGCCTGAGAAGTGTGCTGGGGGGAGGAGGCTCTTTTGTCCCCTACCTTCCGAGTTCCCAGCCCTAGCTCGGTTTAGTTTCAGAGACCTGTCCTGTTCCGCATGGGGACTTCTGGGCAGCGGGTTGAAGGTGAGGAGGAAGAGACTGATGTGTGTCAAAGACCCCTCTGTGTCAGCAGTCCCTGGGGCCGAGGCCGGAACTGCGGTCTCCATTTTACTTATCCCCCAGAGAGTAAGTGGGGGAGTGGAACCTGGAACCATTACTGTGGGCTTTAGGTCTGTCTTAAAACTGTGCACAGGGTATCTGAGTTCAGGGCTTTTCAGGCAGTGTGGGAGTTGGGGAGGACAGTGGGGTCCTACCCTGTTCTCCCCAGGGACTCATGCAGCCCAGATAACCTTAACCTCCCTTCATATGGTGTTTCACTAGGGCACCACTCATTGCAGGTTTTCCCCAGAGTTCCTCTCATCCAGGAAGCACCCTGGGCAATGGTTGGGGTGCCTGGCCCAGGTTCTGTCTTCCTCAGGCTGCAATTTCCCAGGGCACCTACATTCCCAGGGGATGTTTTCTGTTCAGGCACTTGTCAGCCCGTCCTGATTTTTGGCTCAGGAAATGTTGCTCCAGGACACGACAGAGTCTCCAGAAAATCCTCAGGTCCTCTCTGCCACTTCTCCCCTGGGGCCCAGTGGAAGAATCCTCTGCCATGTGAGGGATGGTTGCACCCTGCACCCCATGTACCACAGCTCGGTTCTTCGTCACTGGGTCACTCACCGTAACTCCTTGTTGCACCAACGCTCCACTTCCCGCTGGGCTTCTGACTCACCCTACCTGGAGCAAAGCCCAGAACACTAGAGGGCATGTAAAGGGTGTGTCGAATCTACACGTGGTTGCCACCACTGACTTGGCTTCTGCTTTTTCTGCTGGGATTGTGAGGTGAGGACGTGAAGGTGCAGGTTTGGAGCCTGGTTTTGTGGACTTGGCAAGTGGCATAACCCCCGCAAGCCTCAGTTTTCACATCTCTCGAATGGGAGTGATGTGAACCAGTCTGCACCATGCTGGGGATAGAAGTATATTATCTCAATTCTCCCAGTTTTCTGAATTTGCTGTGTATGTTAAATAGAGTCTTGGAGCATCAGAGTGTTCACACAGGTTCACACCTTTTCACCCTTGAAGGAGCTTTTACTGAGCTGCTATTAGAAGCTGGGTGCTGGACAACTGGAGGTGGTTTCTGTCAGGAAGAGGTCTGGGGACAGTTGATTTTAGCCAGCTTCATTCTGTTGTTAGTATCTGGAATTTTTGCCTCCCACTTTGTGATGGTGGAGGACCCCATGGACTGGGTCAGGAATGACAAGACAGAGATTGATTCCAGCTCCTGTGCCTTAATGTAGTGCTAGATTGAGACACTGGCTGTCCCTTTGGTACTAATAAAATTAATTAGCATTTCTTACTAATAGGGAGCAGCAGCTTTGCTTCTTTGTTCATTTGTGTATTCGGTCATTTCCTGAGCACACATTTCCTAAGGTCTAGTGCTGGACCCCCAAAGGCCCTACTGGTGTGGAGGTGGAGCTGACCTCTGCTGGTGACATAGGCCATAGTAGCCCAAGGGTCTAAATTCTGAGACAGAAGGATTTCCAAAGTGCCTTGGGGGCATAGTAACTGGGAAGATGCTGAGTTCTGGACAAAGAGAAAGGGAAGTAGACTGAAAGAAAGTCCACTTCCTTGTTTTGGCACAAGGCCGCCTGTGGATGGCTTACTGTGTGGAGATGTATAAACTTTCCCACTTAAAAATGTCTGACAGGTGACCTGATGCATGTCCCACCATGTGGAGTTGGGCAGCCATGAACCTTTGGTGAGCACCTGACGTCCCTGGAGGTGGATAGTATGAGCTCCATTTTCATAGCTATTGAACTTAGTAAATAAGATTGTGGAGCAACTGGGAAAATGGCTTGTTACTAGAAACATCCAGAATTCAAACCCGCTTGTACTTTGATTTTTTTCTCATTAACTATCTGTGCCTGTGTGTAGGCAAGGATTGAGAGGGGACATGCACAAGTGGACAGTTACTGAGATAATATATTTACAGTGTTATTCCCAAATAACTTGTGTTTCTTAATATATTGGCTTTTGATGAATACGTACACCTTCAGCTTTAGTCCTCAAAATATCCATGCAAATTTAAAAGGTTTTGTTACAGAAAATATTAAGTGGGTGTTTGGTTTTGAATATCACAATATTCTTGGTGAAATCAACCCCTTTTTTCTCGTGGCTTATGAAATCATTAGGGTGTTCCAGAAATCAAACAAAAGAATAAAGAAGAAAATAAAAATAGCCCAGAGTGCCATTTCCTTAAAGAATTGAAAAAGGAGGGTGGAAGCACCTACTTTTTAAAAACAGTAAAAGCCTGTCTCCCCAAACCTTTCAGAGGTCACCGGCCACTGCCCACTTGCTGTCCATCCTTCTTGTAGCAGCATGTGGAGACATGTCCTTGACCCTTAGTTTGCTTTCCCTGCAGTCAAGAGCTGGATGAGCTGCACTACCAGGACACAGATTCAGATGTGCCAGAGCAGAGGGACAGCAAGTACAAGGTCAAGTGGACCCACGAGGAGGTGAGGGACACTGACTCATCTGGGGAGTGGGGAGAGGGTGCTGGCAGCTGGGGGGTCTGAACTGGGAGCTCAGCCTGAGATGTGTCTGCCCCATGATCTGACGGGTATGTTGAGGAGGAACTGGGGAAAGAAGCGGATGGTCCTCTTGTTCTCCCCAGGCCTCTTCTCAGAGCGTCCTGGGGAAACTCAGTATTGAGGACTCTGGGGGTGACCTGTCACTCAGACCTCTGGGCCAGCAGTTTGCTGTTATGTCTCTTGGAAGCTGTTATGCTCTGCAGCTGCATCGTGGACACTTGTGCTGCTTGTCCTTTTAATTACTAGGAGGTTTGACCAAATCTGTCACCTCTTTATTATTTATTATTTTTTATTATTTTTATTTTGGTATCATTAAACTACAATTACATGAGCAACATTATGTTTACTAGACTCCCCCCATCATCAAGTCCCCACCACATACCCCATTACAGTCACTTTTGTTATTATTTTTAAAAGCCATGAATTGATTTTATTCTTCAGTCAACTTTATGGAAGTACAATTTGTAAATAATCAAATGCACCTTTTAAGAGTGACCAGTCCCTAATAGTTACCAAAGGGAAGGGACTGGGGAAAATGGGCGGGAAGGGAGGGATAAGAGGGAAAAAGGGGCATTACAATTAGCAGATATGTTGGGGGGGCACGGGGATGGCAGTACAACTCAGAGAAGACAAGTAGAGATTCTATTGCATCTCACTATGCTGATGGACAGTGACTGTAATGGGGTTGGTGGGGGAGACCTGATGAAGGGGTAGTTTAATAACCGTAATATTGCACATGTAATTGTAGATTAATGATAATAAAATAAATTATATTAAAAAAAAAAGAGTGACCAGTCCTAACAGTTTCCACAAATGTGGGTACCTACGTAAGCCTTCTCCTGATTATTCCCAGAGGTTCCCTGTGGCCCATTTCCTCAGCTCCAGGCAATCACTGATGGGTCTCTGGTTTGGTTTGTTTCACCTGTTCTTGAATGTCCTGTAAATGAACTCACATAGCTGTACTCTTTTGTCCCTGTCCCCCTTTGCTCAGCAAAATGTTGCATGATTCAATCATTTGTTAATTTTTGTTGCTGAATGGGTATACTACAGTGTACTTTACTTGTCTGGGCACTGGGCTGTTTGCAGTTTCTGGCTAGTGTGGATGGAGCTGCTATCAGGGTTCTCCAAAAAAGGCTAGCAGCCTTTTTTGAGGATTGTTTTTATTTCTCAAGACATTTGAGTAGGGTCGTGGCATGGGTGTATGTTAAGTTTTACAGAAACTGCCAGACCTGTTTCTGAATTGGTTGAACTTAAGACTCCTGACCTCACATACCCACTGACTACCTTTGGTCCCTATAGCTTACTTAGTTTACATTTTCTAGAGTTTCATATGCATGCTATCAGACAGTGTGTGCTCTTTGCTGTCTGGCTTCTTTCCCTCATCATAATGAGGTTGAGATTTTTGTGTTGCTGTGCCAATCAGTAGTCATTCTCAGGAGAACATTTTAATAGATAGTGGATTCTGCCATGTCTGCTCATCTTCAGGGCTGAGTCACTGTCATCTCTGGCCTGGGTGCCTGTACTGCCTCCGGTCCATTCTGCCCTCTTGCAGCCCCTTTTCTGTTCAGATATCAGTGGCTTTCCAGCCTGCATGTGGTCTGGCCCCTGCTGACCCCCTGGCCCCTGCCCCCAGAATCCTCTTGCATGTGCTTTCTGCACACTAGACACTTGGCTTCCTTTGAGCCTATACCTTGGTCTCCCTGAATAGGCAGCTGCCACATACCTCTCCACGCCCCCAGCACATGTGGCTCTACTTCTGTTTGTGGGAGCCTCTGATTAGCATCTGCCCCCCTCTAAATCCTAAGTCCCCCAAGGCCGGTGCAGCTGAGCTGCTGCCTGCTGCATGTCTGTAGTACCTGGCACACACGTAGTAAGTGCTCACTTCATGACTGAGTGAATGAGGCTGTTCCTTTTAGAGAGATCTCTTACACAAATGTCTGCTTTTTGCTCTTGTGGGAGCTGAGCCCCCTGTCTTTCTGGTGTTGGCAGGACGAGCAGCTGAGGACCCTGGTGAGGCAGTTTGGACAGCAAGACTGGAAGTTTCTGGCCAGCCACTTTCCTGTGAGTGCAGCCCCCTTGAGGACCCTCCCCTAGGGACAAAGGTTCAAGGTGACCAGACAGACAGTGTGCCTGGGACAGACCTGCCAAGGAGAAGGAAAGGGAGTTCCTTACCAAGCCCCACCTTGCTCCAACAAAACACTTTTTTTCTCAGGCCCTTTCTTCCCAAGCCAGAACTTGAGGCACAATGATGGGAGCTGGTGCACACAGCAGCTTTGGCATGCCCCATGCCTTGGGGCTCTGTGATATTTGCAACTTGTGAATAGCGGCATATTTGCATTTCTTCCTGCATGTCAGGATCGACTTGTACCATCTCTTGACAGATGAAACTGAGGGGAAATGATAGTGTCAGCAAGCTTCATGGGGAGGCCCCCACAGAGCAGTGTTAGAGCCTCCTGGGGATGCAGGTCCCCCTCAGATTCCCACCCCAGGACAGCTGTTGTCTGGTAGGGAGGGGAAGTGATAGGGAGCTGCTGTCCACCTTATTTCCTGGGTCACTGAGGCAGCTCAGGGACCAGGTTCCTGACCCCTTCTGCCCCATCCCCATCCCCCTTCCATGGGATCTGAAACCTTCAGAGAAGTAACGCCCTCCCAAAAGCAAGCAAGGATTCCCCAATGTACCCGACAAGCTTTTTGCAGGGGTTTAAAGTAAACATAGGCAATCGCCATGTACCTCTCCACGCCCCCAGCACGGGCGCTCTACTGATGTTTGTGGGAGCCTCTGATTAACATTGGCCTCCCACTAGACCCTAAGTCCCACAAGCTTGGGACAGCTTAGCTGCTGCCTGCTGCATCTCCTGGTGGTGGCCCCTACTTGGATTAGGGTGGCATTAGGCAGCTTCCCATGGGGAAACCATGTGTGTTCTTGCATGTTTGTAGTGTGTGGTGGGTGCAGGGAACGAGACAACCCATGTGAGGTGTGCCTGGTCCCAGGACCTAAGGCCGCCACCCGGAGATCCCACGGATTCCTTTTCTCTCCCCAGAACCGCACTGACCAGCAGTGCCAGTACCGGTGGCTGAGGGTCCTGAATCCAGACCTCGTCAAGGGGCCATGGACCAAAGAGGAAGACCAAAAGGTAACTCCTGGGACATAGCTGTGCACTCAATGGGCCATCGTCCCCCCAGCGCATCAAGGGACCGTGAGGCTACCCTGGGGGTCGGCAGAGGCATGTGTCAGCCTGCTGGCTGGTCAGTTGCATCTTGCAGGGCTGCAGCACAGCCCTTGCAGAGTGAAGGTGCTGGGGCGGCCCTGCTGGCTTCTCACGGGCCTTCTTCCAAGGTCATCGAGCTGGTCAAGAAGTATGGCACGAAGCATTGGACCCTGATCGCCAAGAACCTGAAGGGCCGGCTGGGGAAGCAGTGCCGTGAGCGCTGGCACAACCACCTGAACCCTGAGGTGAAGAAGTCCTGCTGGACTGAGGAGGAGGACCGCATCATCTGTGAGGCCCACAAGGTGCTGGGCAACCGCTGGGCTGAGATCGCCAAGATGCTGCCCGGGAGGTGAGCCGCCTCTTGGGGCTGGAGTCTGGAGTGGTCGGTGCTGTTCCCAGGGCATGAGGGCACCTGCTGGCTGTTGGGGGGATATCCCATGAGTCACTCAGATCTCTCTGGAGTCGTTCACTTTGCACAGAAATGAATGAACCTTTTGGATTCCTGCCTGGGGGTGCCTAGGCATCTCTGTAGGGAATTCTGAAGCAGGGCAGGGAGAAGGGGCCTGTGGGCCTCCCATTCAGTGTCGTATTTTCAGTTGTTCCCCATTTCAGCTCCCTGCCCTATCCCTTGGTCTCTGCTGCAGCCAGGGTTGCCTGCTCACTTTTTCTAGAGAATAAACTGCTGCCTGTGAGGTCAGGGCCGGGGTCTGGACGTCTGAACCATGCTCTGTTCTCTCCTGGCTGGGCTGGTCCCTGCAAACCCTGGGGTTCTGTGGGCAGCATTGGGAAACTGGGCCCCATTCCTGTAAGAATCTGGGTCAACTGTAGGTCTCCTGAGTTGCTTATTACTCCCTAAACTGCTATCCGTCTTCTGGAAGCTTATAAAAATGTCTTAATTTGTTGTCTCCCTTATTCTTTTTGTCTTTGTGCCTTTCTCCTTTCCTTGCTTTATTTTTAATCCTCTCTTTGTCGTGGCAGAGCAGTCCTGGGAGGGAGAAGAGATTTAAAAAAAAGCCAGGTGGTGCATTTCCCCTGAAGTCTGCAGTGCTCTGTTTTCAAAACTCAAACCCGAGCGTGTCATCCTTTGGGGACTTCTGACTCTGCTTGACTCCGGCCTCCCGGCACGGCCTCTGGGCTCAGCTGATGCCACCAGCCTCGCTGTGAGGCACCGCCCCTTTGCTCACCTGTTAGGCTTAGCTGCTCTGCTTTCTCCTCACTCAGTCCCTCAGACAGACTGCTCTTTCCTGAGGATTCCCTGTTGCTCTGGAACACTCTGCATGTGTCTCTTGTGTGGCCAGCGTGCTCCCTTCGTGCTCATTGGGGCTGTTTCCTGTCCTTCCAGACTCTGATTGGTCCCCAGCAACCTCCCTGTAGTGTCCAGACCCTGCCCCTGCCTGGTCAGCTTGTCCCGACAGCTTGTGGTGGGCATGACTGGAGATACAGACCCTCTTCTTAGACTGGTGGCTTAGTCAAGCTGTTACTCTCTGTTCACAGAGGGAAAAGTAAGTAGTCTGCTTGGAGTCCCAAAGAAGGAGGTGCCTGCTGTGTGTCCCACTTCTAAACTACCATGATCCTATGGCCTGCACAGCTGTCCTGCTGTGGGCTGCTTGGGCTTCCGTAGTGCTCTGCCCCGCCTGTGCGTGTAGAGCACCACATGCTTCTGTGCACTGCATTTCTGGAATACCGTGCTATATATGTCATGCACTGTACCTGCTTGACTCTCCATCATTCTGTACTGCTGTGCCGTCTGCTGCTCCCCTCCTGTATTTCTCTGCATTTCCGTACCACTGTACTCCTCCGCTTTGTATACATGGTGTGTCTCTATATAGTCTTCAGCAAGTAATGGAATAGGGACTAGTCCTCTGATTTGCAGAGAAGCTCAGGCTCAGAGTGAGCAGTAGCCACCACGTCCTGTGTCATCGAGCCCTGCTCTTTGTGGGAGGTTAACAGGGCTTGCGTTCAAGGCCACCGTGAGCCTCGGTGGGGGTGAGAGGCCAGCGATGTGCTGTGGTTTTTACAGCTGCAGAGTGAGCAGGGAAGGGAATGAGGTTCCAAAAACATTTCTGTCGTATGATTCTCCCATAGGGTGAATAAAACCTTTACCTATTTCACCGAGGTGAGTGGAAATGCTCTATTAGACCTTAAGGGCTAGAAACATGTGCGACTTGATATTAGCGCTAAGAGACCTGGAGGTTCATCAGGTCGAGCATCCATAGAAGTGGAAGCTGAGGTCCGGGATGGTCATGTCATGCCTGGTGGCAGCCGGGCCACGGAGTTGGGTCCAAAGGTTTCCCTGTTGGCCCCTGCAGGACAGACAATGCTGTGAAGAATCACTGGAACTCCACCATCAAAAGGAAGGTGGACACCGGAGGCTTCCTGAATGAGGCCAGAGACTGCAAGCCCCCCGTGTACGTGCTGCTGGAACTTGAGGACAAGGACGGCTGTGCGAGTGCCCAGCCCGGGGAAGCCCAGGTGAGGTGGCCGCCCAAGGTGCTGGGCCACTGCACTTGGTTTTGGGTCTGTTAGGATACTGCACTTGTATCTGGCACTGTCTCGTTTAACACCTGTTCTTAGCCACAGCTGTCACCTTATCCGCAGCTGTTCACTAGTTCCTGCCACAGGGTCTGCATGTGGGCTGTGAGTCCCTCACTAGCACCTTTCCTGGTCACTCACTTCTGTACATACGTGGCCCTTGTCTGCCACAGGTGAAGAATGACAGCAAGCTGACAACTAAAATTGGAGGTTAGGTTGAAAAGGTCCTGTTCTCATCAACAGCTTTCTTCTACCTGTTGCCCTTGTAGGCTTTTTAAACTAAAAGCATATTTGCAATTAAAAAAGAAAAAACAGGTTTATTGAGGTATAAGTCACACATGGTAAAATTCGTTGTTTAGTGTATAGTTTGGAGCCATAACAAAAACTGTCATATAACCACCACCACCACAGTCAGGATATAGGATGTTGCCATCGCCTCCAAATTCCCTTGTGCCCTTCTCTATCAGCTCATCTCCCTCCCTTAGTCCCTGACACCTCATCTGTTTTCTGTCTTCATAATTTTATATGGTGTTCCTTAAAAAATCATGTAAATGAAATCTATGATACTACTTTTGCTATTATAAAAAAACCAGTATGCAGATGTTAACATCTCACACACCCCCATGCCAAAGCAACTTCCTGCTTGCAGCTCTAATGATTCATTCTTTAAAAATAAAGATTTGAAGCAAGTGTGTCAAAGTATGAAGATTTGACAATGCTGGTTATGTGGTAGGTGATACTTCTTTTCACTGGTTTCCAATCTTCTGTAATCATGAACTATTGAATAATTTTTAATGCTTCCCCTTCCCTTTTATTACTGGCTGGATATAACTTGTTCACTGGTCCAGTTCTATAATGCCTTGCTGGAGCGTTATGTAATGTTTTTGCTTCTGCTTAATTTTTCAACTTCAGAGAATATTTCTTGATCCCCTGATAGGATGTACCTATGGCGTAGCAAATGGAAGTATAAAGTAAAATTAAAATGACTTCTTCCAGTCTGGACCCTCAACACATCTAATCAGAGGAGTTTACCTCTGATGCTTTCTTGTGTATCTAAGTGATACGATTTCAAACATTTTACTGTTGACTGATGAGAAAGCATACATTCCACCAAGAGAAACAGTGGGTATTAGCAAACATGGAGAAGTTGCCTTTCAGGATAGGCAGAGTGGACCGTCCTTCCTTAGTCTCTGAAAATCCCACTAGGCTGGAAGTCAGTTTGTTGACTAGGCTTTGTCCCCTGGCACTTTCCCTTAGGATCAGATTCAGGTTGTGTGTCTGAGCTGGGATGCCGCAAACTGTCTCCTAACAGAAACACCAAACGGTGTGCCTTGTGTCCAACAGGGAAGTCTTGTGACCGACTGGCCCCCAGGGCTCCCTGCCATGAAGGAAGAGGAGAGCAGTGAGGAGGAGGCCCCAGCAGCCACTACGTCTAAGGAGCAGGAGCCTGTCCCTGCGGAGCTGGACAGGGTGCAAGCACCAGAGCCCTTGGAGGACTTCCCCAAGCGGGAAGACCGGGAGGGCTCCTCGCCAGAAACCAGCCTGCCCTATAAGTGGGTGGTGGAGGCCGCAAACCTCCTCATCCCTGCCGTGGGGAATAGCCTCTCTGAAGCCCTGGACTTGATCGAGTCGGTAATGTTGGTCACAGCACTTTACAGTGGGCCCGGAGCACCCCTAGCAGGGAGTGCTTCTGTCAAGGCTGAGCATCCCTCTGTTCACTCCATTGTCCTGATATTTACCAAGGTGATGCTGAGTACCTGGCCTGGAGCCAGGGCCCAGGGACATCAAGATAGTTGCCATGTAGTCCCTGCCTCCAGGGAGCTCCAGACTCATGCTGACTCATGCAGGGTTGGGTGGGAGGGCTCCCTAGAGGTGGCGCTGTCCCAAGACCTCAAGGAGAGCAGGGGGAGGGTGCCGGGCTGTAACAGCACAGGAGAGCAGGATCTTTGATCACCACAGATGGCTCAGGGCCCAGGAAGTGTCTGCAGCTGGAGTGGTGAGCAGGTCTGATTACCCAGTGGAACAGCCCTCCAGGCCGCCCTGGCTGTGGGTTGTGCCCCTTGTAGGAGAGCTCCTTCTTGGGGGCTGCACCCCTTAGTATCACATCCCAGCTGCATCAGTCAGGCCTGTGGTGAGGGTGGGTTTCAGGAAGTGATGGGCAAGGGGCCTGCCATTCAGGAACAGTGGAAATCAATGAGAGGCATCCCAGGTTCACCTTCCCAGGTGGGCCTCCCCCCCCTTTGCTAAAAATAACGGCACTGTTATTGAATACTATGAAATGCTAGGCTCTGACTTTAATGTACAGTGCACACACTATCCTGTGTGTGGTATCCTTCCTTTGCGGTTTGTAGGTGATGCTGAAGCTGAGAGAGGTCAAGTAGTGTACACAAGGTCACACAGCCAAGTAACCTTGGTGGCCTTGACCATTGTGCTGTGCTCTCACTATCTTGTCCAATGAGAAGTTGGATGGTACAGTCTCCAGGGCCCTCTGGCTCTGGGTCTCAACTGAGCCCAGTGGCTGGGCCTGGACCCAGCTGCAGGGTCTGACTGGTGTCCCTTCCACTCAAAGGGATTGCAGAGTAGATTGAGAAGCAGGTCTGTTGTGTTCAGCAGTCTGGCCAGCAAGCTCTGAGGCTGTGTGGTCCTTCCTTGGGGTCTGCTCTGTGCCCAGCACTGTTGGCATTCATGGAGTTATCTGCCTTCATCCTCAGACTGTTCTGTATCTTCTACTTGGTAGTTACAGAGAACAGGACAGGGGAGCTCACTTTTGTCTGTCACCTACCGTATGCCGTGTCCAGTGCTTCATTAATTCCATATCTAACATTTGAGTTCCTGCTGTGTGGCAGGCTCATTACTTGGTACTTAAAATACATGCCCTGTTAGTCCTGTTAGTTTCAGCAGTGTGAAGTGGGTGGTAGTTCATCACTAGTGAGGGAATTCCATGCTCAGAGATGTCAGGAGACTTGTCTAACATCACACAGCTGGTGAGTACCTACATCAAGAATCAGGCTGCTGTTGTCTGGCTGTAAGCTCAGGCTCTTTCCATGATGACCTTCAGCAGCTAATTGTGCAGTTAACTGCATTTGCAGAAATGCTGTCTGTCCTTCCCTGCAGCACCTCTAGGCAGTCCTTCTAGGAGGTGCTTTTGGTCTAGTAATGCTATTTGGGGCCTTCTCAAGTTAGGGATTACTGCTGGGAGTGTGGGCCTGAAGTCAGTGCTACTGCCCAGGCTCCTGCAGTCTCAAGGAACAGAAATCACCATGAGGATCTGGGTCCACCCAGGGTCAAACCTCTAGGGACCAGAGTGGAGGCTTCTGTCTCCAGAACCCCTTGGCTGGGTTGTAATTTATTGGGCAGAGGTGGGAACACCTGGTTATGCTTCTCAGTGTTGCTTTTAGAAATTTAATGACCTTGGCCTGATTACACCTCTCTGGCCTGGGTTCCTCCATTGTGAAAGGGAGAGAGTAATGCTTCCCTTGGCAGGGTCGTTGTGGGATTGGAAACAACTTAGCTGAGATGGTCAAGGAGGCACCTACAATTGACAGGCTAGTGGGGTGGTGCCTCCTCTCCAGGAGTGTAGCCGGTAACTCAAGACCCTTAAACCTGGTCACACAGCCTTGGGCCTCAGATGCTCACTTCTGGTAACCTATATTAAGGAAATCACTAAAAGTGTGGAGGTTTTTCTCTAAGATGTTCATGAAGATGTTATTTTTAATTTTTAAAAATTAGGGGAAAAAAACCTCAATGTCCAACAGAAAGGGGATAGGTAAGTAACAGATATATTTATATGACGGAATTTTTTTTTTAATAATTTATTTTATTATCATTAATCTACAATTACATGTGCAATATTATGGTTATTAAACTACCCCTTCATCAGGTCCCCC
>JAVSCE010015291.1:0-23185 GCA_032199065.1 Smutsia gigantea
TATTTTCTGTCTGGTTGATCTGGCCTTTGTAGTGAGTGGTGTGTTGAACTCTCCTAAAATGAATGCATTGCTTTCTATTTCCTCCTTTAATTCTGTTAGTATTTGTTTCACATATGCTGGCGCTCTTGTGTTGGGTGGGTATATATTTATAATGGTTATATCTTCTTGTTGGACTGACCCCTTTATCATTATGTAATGTCCTTCTTTATCTCTTGCTACTTTCTTCGTTTTGAAGTCTATTTTGTCTGATACAAGTACTGCAACACCTGCTTTTTTCTCGTTGTTATTTGCATGAAATATCTTTTTCCATCTGTTCACTTTTAGTTTGTATATATCTTTGGGTTTGAGGTGAGTCTCTTGTAAGCAGCACATAGATGGGTCTTGCTTTTTTATCCATTATATTACTCTGTGTCTTTTGATTGGTGCATTCAGTACATTTACAGTTAGGGTGATTATCGATAGATATGTACTTATTGCCATTGCTGGCTTTAGATTCATGTTTACCAAAGGTTCAAGGGTTGCTTCTTTACTATCTAACAATCTAACTTGACTTTCTTGTTAAGTTATTGTAAACCCAGTCTGATATTTCTTTATTTCTCTCCCTTCTTATTCTTCCTCCTCCATTCTTTATTAACTAGGTGTTTTATTCTTTGCCTTTAGTTAGTATTTGGATGGTCTGCTTTCTTTGCTATGATTTTATTTTCTCTGGTGACATCTTTTTAGCCTCAGGAGTGCTTCCCTCTAGAGCAGTCCATTTAAGATATCCTGTAGAGGTGGTTTATGAGAGGAAACTCTATCAACTTTCGCTTGTCTGGAAATTGTTTAATCCCTCCATCATATTTAAATGATAATCGTGCTGGATACAATATTGTTGGTTCGAGGCCTTTCTGTTTCATTACGTTACATATATCATGCCATTCTCTTCTGGCCTGTAAGGTTTCTGTTAAGAAGTCTGATGATAGTCTGATGGATTTTCCTTTGTAGGTGATCTCTCTCTCTCTAGCTGCCTTCAATACTCTGTCTTTATCTTTGATCTTTGCCATTTTAATTATTATGTGTCTTGGTGTTGTCTTCCTTGGGTCCCTTGTGTTGGGAGAGCTGTGGGCTTCCGTGGACTGCGAGACTATTTCCTTCCCAAGCGTGGGAAAGTTTTCAGCAATTATTTCTTCAAAGACACTTTCTATCCCTTTTTCTCTCTCTTCTTCCTCTGGTACTCCTATAATACGAATATTGTTCCGTTTGGATTGGGCACACAGTTCTCTTAATATTCTTTCATTCCTAGAGATCCTTTTATCTCTCTCTGCCTCAGCTTCTCTGTATTCCTGTTCTCTGATTTCCATTCCATTAACAATCTCTTGCATCTCATCCATTCTGCTGTTAAGCCCGTCGATCGCTTGTCTGATTTCTGCATTGTCTTTCCTCACTTCCCTCACTTCCTCCCTCAGATCTTGCACATTTCTCTGTAGATCCATCAGCTTGGTTATGACTTTTATTCTGAATTGTTTTTCAGGAAGACTGTGCATTTCCATCCCTTCAGGCTCCCTCTCTGGGGTTGTCTGGTAGATTTTAGTCTGGACCATATTCATCTGTCTTTTCATGGCTATAGAAGTGGTCACTGGTAGTTGCCACGTATGTCAGCTGGGCTCTTTAAGACTTTAAAAAGAGAGGGAAAAAAAAGGAAAGAAAGAAAGAAAAAAAAGAAAGAAAAGAAAAAACAAAAAACAAAACAAAACAAAACAAAACAAAAATGCCCACCGGGCGTAGATTCTGTGGGGATGCTGTAGGTGGCGCTGTTGCCCCACTATTCCGCAGCTGTGGCCGCGCTGCTCAGCAGGGCCCTTTGTAGCTCTGGCCGGGGTGGGAAAGAATGGGAGGTTGTTGATCTCTTTAGGAAGTCGATGTGCAGCCACCCTTTCCCAGTCACTGGCTAAGGGGTCCGAAACTCCCCAGGACTCCCAGCCTGTTGGGCTGAGTGTGTTGGGGCGATCCAGCTCCTCCGCTGGACTCCTGTCTCTCTTTTTTTTTTTTTAGTTTATTTTGATACCATTAATCTGGTCAATTAGTAATATTATGGTGATTACACTACCCCCTTCATCAGGTTACCCCCAACCCCATTGCAGTCACTGTCCATCAGCGTAGTGAGATGCCATAGAGTCACTACTTGTCCTCTCTGTGTTGTACAGCCCTCCCCGTGCCCCCCGAACATTACATCTGCTAATCGTAATGTCCCTTCTTCCCCCTTGCCCCTCCCTTCCCACCCATCCTCCCCAGTTCCTTTCCCTTTGGTAACTATTAGTGTGTTCTTGGGTTCTGTAAGTCTCCTGCTGTTTTGTTCCTTCAGTTTTTTTTTTCCCTTAGTTCTTATACTCCACATATGAGTGAAATCATTTGGTACTTGTCTTTTTCAGCTTGACTTATTTCACTGAGCATAATACCCTCTAGCTCCATCCATGTTGTTGCAAATGGTAGGATTTGTTTTCTTCTTATGGCTGAATAATATTCCATTGTGTATATGTACCACATCTTCTTTATCCATTCATCTACTGATGGACACTTAGGTTGCTTCCATTTCTTGGCTATTGTAAATAGTGCTGCGGTAAACATAGCGGTGCACCTGTCTTTTCAAACTGGGCTGCTGCATTCTTAGGGTAAATTCGTAGGAGTGGAATTCCTGGGTCAAATGGTATTTCTATTTTGAGTTTTTTGAGGAACCTCCATACTGCTTTCCACAATGGTTGAAGTAATTTGCATTCCCACCAGCAGTGTAGGAGGGTTCCCTTTTCTCCACATCCTCACCAACATTTGTTGTTGTTTGTGTTTTGGATGTTGGCCATCCTCACTGGTGTGTGGTGATATCTCATTGTGGTTTTAATCTGCATTTCTCTGATGATTAGTGATGTGGAGCATCTTTTCATGTGCCTGTTGGCCATCTGAATTTCTTCTTTGAAGAAGTGTCCATTCATGTCCTCTGCCCATTTCTTAATTGGATTATTTGCTTTTTGTTTGTTGAGGTGCGCGTACGTGAGTTCTTTATACATTTTGGATGTCAACCCCTTATCGGATACGTCATTTATGAATATATTCTCCCATACTGTAGAAAGTCTTTTTGTTCTACTGATGGTGTCATTTGCTGTACAGAAGCTTTTCAGCTTGATACAGTCCCTCTTGTTCATTTTTGCTTTGGTTTCCCTTGCTCGGGGAGATATGTTCATGAAGAAGTCACTCATGTTTATGTCCAAGAGCTTTTTGCTTATATTTTTTTCTAAGAGTTTTATGGTTTCATGACTTACATTCAGGTCTTTGATCCACCTTGAGTTTACCTTTGTGTATGGTGCTAGACTGTAGTCCAGTTTCATTCTCTTACATGTAGCTGTCCAGTTTTCCCAACACCAGCTGCTGAAGAGGACATCATCTCCACAATGTATATCCAAGGCTCCCTTATCAAATATTAATTGACTGTATGTGTTTGGGTTGATGCTTGGATTTTCTGTTCTATTCCACTGATCTGTGGGTCTGTTTTTGTGCCAATACCAAATTGTCTTGATTACTGTGGCTTTGTAGTAGAGCTTAAAGTCAGGGAGTGTAATTCCCCCTGTTTTATTCCTCCTTCTCAGGATTGCTTTGGCTATTCGGGGTCTTTTGTGGTTCCATATGAATTTTAGAATTATTTGTTCCAGTTCATTGAAGAAAGCTGTTGGTAGTTTGATAGGGATTACGTTGAATCTGTAGATTGCTTTAGGTAGTATAGCCATTTTGACAATATTTATTCTTCCTAGCCAAGAGCATGGGATGCATTTCCATTTGTTAGTGTCCTCTTTAATTTCTCTTAGGAATGTGTTGTAGTTTTCAGGGTACAGGTCTTTCACTTCCTTCATTAGGTTTATTCCTAGGTATTTTATTCTTTTTGATGCAATTGTGAATGGAATTGTTTTTCTGATTTCTTTCTGTTAGTTTATCATTAGAGTATAGGAAAGCAACCTATTTCTGTGTGTTGATTTTGTATCCTGCAACTTTGCTGAATTCAGATATTAGTTCTAGTAGTTTTGGAGTGGAGTCTTTAGGGTTTTTTATGTACAATATCATGTCATCTGCAAATAGTGACAATTTGACTTCTTCTTTACCAATCTGGATGCCTTGTATGTCTTTGTTTTGTCTGATTGCCGTGGCTAGGACCTCCGGTACTATGTTGAATAACAATGGAGAGAGTGGGCATCCCTGTCTTGTTCCCGATCTTAGATGAAAAGCTTTCAGCTTCTCGCCGTTAAGTATGATGTTAGCGGTGGGTTTGTCGTATATGGCCTTTATGATGTTGAGGTACTTGCCCTCTATACCCATTTTCTTGAGAGTTTTAATCAGGAATGGATGCTGAATTTTGTCAAATGCTTTTTCAGCATCTATGGAGATGATCATGTGGTTTTTGTTCTTCTTTTTGTTGATGTGGTGGATGATGATGGATTTTCGAATGTTGTACCATCCTTGCATCCCTGGGATGAATCCCGCTTGATCATGGTGTATGATCCTCTTGATGTATTTTTGAATTCCGTTTGCTAATATTTTGTTGAGTATTTTTGCATCCACGTTCATCAGGGATATTGGTCTATAGTTTTGTTTTTTGTTGAGGTCTTTGCCTGGTTTTGGTATTAGAGTGATGCTGGCTTCATAGAATGAGTTTGGAAGTATTCCCTCCTCTTCTATTTTTTGAAAAACTTTAAGGAGAATGGGTGTTATTTCTTCTCTATATGTCTGGTAGAACTCAGAGGTGAATCCATCTGGTCTGGGGGTTTTGTTCTTGGGTCATTTTTTGATGACCACTTCTATTCCGTTGCTGGTGATTGGTCTGTTTAGTTTTTCTGTTCCTTGTTTGGTCAGTCTGGAAGGTTGTATTTTTCTAAAAAGTCCATTTCTTCTAGGTTTTCCAGCTTGTTAGCATATAGATTCTCATAATATTCTCTTTTAATTCTTTTTATATCTGTGGGATCCGTCGTGATTTTTCCATTCTCATTTCTGATTCTGTTTATGTGTGTAGATTCTCTTTTTCTCTTAATGAGTCTGGCTAGGGGTTTATGTATTTTGTTTATTTTTTCAATGAACCAGCTCTTGGTTTCATTGATTTTTTTCTATTGTTTTGTTCTTCTCAATTTTATTTATTTCTTCTCTGATCTTTATTATGTCCCTCCTTCTGGTGACTGTGGGTCTCATCTGTTGTTCTTTTTCCAATTTCAGTAATTGTGTCTTTAGCCTATTCATTTTGGAATGTTCTTTCTTTAGATAAGCCTGGATCGCAATATAGTTTCCCCTTAGAACTGCCTTTGCTGCATCCCACAGAAGCTGTGACTTTGTGTTGTTGTTGTCATTTGTCTCCATATACTCTTTGATTTCTGTTTTGATTTGGTCGTTGACCCATTGATTAATTAGAAGAATGTTATTACGTCTCCATGTATTTGTGAGCCTTTTTGTTTTCTTTCTAAAGTTTAATTCTAGTTTAATACCTTTATGATCTGAGAAGTTGGTTGGTAGAATTTCAATATTTTCGATTTTACTGAGGTTCTTTTTGTGGCCTAGTATGTGGTCTATTCTGGAAAATGTTCCATGTGCCCTTGAGAAGAATGTGTATCCCGTTGCTTTTGGGTGTAGAGTTCTGTAGATGTCTGTTAGGTCCATATGTTCTAGTGTGTTGTTCAGTGCCTCTGTGTCTTTACTTATTTTCTGTCTGGTTGATCTGTCCCTTGGAGTTAGTGGTGTGTTGAAGTCACCTTAGATGAATGCATTGCTGTCTATTTCCTCCTTTAATTCTGTTAGTATTTGTTTCACAAATGCTGGCGCCCCTGTGTTGGGTGCATATATTTTTTAAATGGTTATATCTTCTTGTTGGATTGACGCCTTTATCATTATGTAATATCCTTCTTTATCTCTTGCTACTTTCTTCGTTTTGAAGTCTATTTTGTCTGATACAAGTACTGCAACACCTGCTTTTTTCTCCTTGTTATTTGCATTAAATATCTTTTTCCATCCCTTCACTTTTAGTCTGTGTATATCTTTGGATTTGAGATGAGTTTCTTGTAGACAGCATAATGATGGGTCTTGCTTTTTTATCCATTCTGTTACTCTGTGTCTTTTGATTGGTGCATTCAGTCCATTTACATTTAGGGTGATTATCGAAAGATATGTACTTATTGTCATTGCTGGCTTTAGATTTGTGGTTACCAAAGATTCAAGGGTTGCTTCTTTACTATCTAACAATCTAACTTGACTTTCTTGTTAAGTTATTGTAAACACTGTCTGATGTTTCTTTATTTCTCTCCCTTCTTATTCTTCCTCCTCCATTCTTTACATACTAGGTGTTTTATTCTTTGCCTTTAGTTAGTATTTGGATGGTCTGCTTTCTTTGCTATGATTTTATTTTCTCTGGTGACAGCTTTTTAGCCTTAGGAGTGCTTCCCTCTAGAGCAGTTCCTTTAAGATGTTCTGTAGAGGTGGGTTATGGGAGGCAAATTCTCTCAGCTTTTGCTTGTCTGGAAATTGTTTAATCCCGCCGTCATATTTAAATGATAATCGTGCTGGATACAATATTCTTGGTTCGAGGCCCTTCTGTTTCATTGCGTTAAATATATCATGCCATTCTCTTCTAGCCTGTAAGATTTCTGTTGAGAAGTCTGATGTTAGTCTGATGGGTTTTCCTTTGAAGGTGATCTTTTTTCTTTCTCTGGCTGCCTTTAATACTCTGTCCTTATCTTTGATCTTTGCCATTTTAATTATTATGTGTCTTGGTGTTGTCTTCCTGGGGTCCCTTGTGTTAGGAGATCTGTGGGCTTCCATGGACTGCGAGACTATTTCCTTCCCCAGCATGGGGACGTTTTCAGGAATTATTTCTTCAAAGACACTTTCTACCCCTTTTTCTCTCTCCTCTTCCTCTGGTACTCCTATAATGCGAATATTGTTCCGTTTGGATTGGTCACACGGTTCTCTTAATATTCTTTCATTCCTAGAGATCCTTTTATCTCTCTCTGCCTCAGCTGCTCTGTATTCCTGTTCTCTGATTTCTATTGCATTAACAGTGTCTTGCATCTCGTCCAGTCTGCTGCTGAGCCCATCGATGGCTTGTCTCAGTTCTGCATTATCTTTCCTACTTCCCTCACTTCCTCCCTTAGCTCCTGCATATTTCTCTGTAGATCCATCAGCTTGGTTATGACTTTTATTCTGAATTCTTTTTCAGGAAGATGCTGCATTTCCATCTCTTCAGATTCCTTCTCAGAGGGGCTCTGAATCTTGGTCATCTTTGTTTGTATCATATTCTTCTGTCTTGTTATGTTGGCAGGAGTGGTTGCTGGTAGGTGCCATGTATGTCAGCTGGGCTCTTTAAGGTTTAAAAAGAAAAGAGAACAGAAAAAAAAAAGCACCACCAAAAAAAACCAAGCAAGCAAAAAAAAAAAAAGGAAGAAGAAAAGAGAAAGAAGAGAGAAAGAAGTGTGAAAGAAAAGGAAGGTGAAAAAGAAAAAAGGGCAAGAAATAAAACAGAGGAGCAAAAAAAAAAAGCTCACCTGGAGTGGATTCTCTACGCATGGTGTAGGTGTTGCTGTTGCTCCACTAATTCGCAGCTGCAGCCGTGCTGCTTTTTTTGTAGGTAGGAATGAATGGGACGCTATTGTTTTCTGTATAAAGTTCCAGCGTGGTTGCTCCCTTCTTTCTGTCACTAGTGAAGGGGGCTGAAGTTTCCCAGGACTTCCAGCCTGCAGGGCTGAGCCTGCCGGGGTGATGGTGTTCCCTCGCTGGGCCCTCTGCCTTTCCAAGACTGCTACAAATGGCGCATGCTTTTCTCTTGTCCCTGGGTGCTGGTTGCACTAGCGAAGTGGGCCGACATTCCCCAGGACTTCCACCCTGCAGGGCTGAGCCCGCCGGGGCGATGGTGTTCCCTTGCTGGGCCCCCCGCCTCTCTGAGACCGCTACAAATGGCGCGCGCTTTTCTCTTGTCCCTGGGCGCTGGCTGCACTAGCGAAGGGGACCGAAATTCCCCAGGACTTCCAGCCTGCAGGGCTGAGCCTGTTGGGGCGATGGTGTTCCCTCCCTGGGCCCCCCGCCTCTCCGAGACTGCTACAAATGGCGCACGCTTTTCTCTTGTCCCTGGGCGCTGGCTGCATGGTCCCGGCGCCTTCCCGGCTCAAAACCTGCACCTTCTGCCTCTCCAATGTCTGATGCACCGCGCGATGTGTGTCAGTGCTCCTGGTGCTCCGGCGCAGACCCCCGGGGCTGGTTATTTCGCGGACCTGCTCTTCCACTCCCTCCCGGCTCCGACTCCTCTCCTCCCGCCGGCTCACTGGGCTGGGTGAGTTTTTGGGTGCCGCCGGGTCACAGCTCTGTATCTTACCCGCCTCGCGGGGTGCTGAGTCCTCCCAGGTGTGGCTGCATGCTGTGCACTTTCCTGTGTCCTCCGATTTCTCTTTAAGGAATAGTTGTATTTGCTGTGTTTTCATAGATTTATATAGTTTTCAGAGGAGATTTCTGCCGCCCTGCTCACACCGCCATCTTCCCGGAAGTCTCCTGGGCTCCTGTCTCTTTAAACCGCTGAAGAAAGCATGCGCTTTTCTTTTTTTTTTTTCCTTCCTGGGAGCCGGCTGCAAGCACCCTGGCGTGTTCCCCGCTCAGATCCTGCCCCTGTGTCTCTCCAATCTCCACTGCACTGTGCAATGTGGGTCAGCGCTCCTCGCGCAGATCCCCGGGGCTGGCTACTTCGCGGGGTGCACTTCCACTCCCTCCCGGCTCTGAATCCTCTCCTCCCGCCGGTGCACTGGGGTGGGGGAGGGCTCATGTCCCGCCGGGTCGCGGCTCCGTATCTTACCCTCCTCTTGGGGTGCCGAGTCCTCTCGGGTGTAGCTGCACCCTGTGCGCTTTCCTGTGTATTCTGGTCTCTCTTTTAGGAATAGTTGTATTTGCTGTATTTTTGTAGATAAATATAGTGTTGGGAGGAGATTTCTGCTGCCCTGCTCATGCCGCCATTTTCCCAGAAGTCCCAGCAATTATTTCTTCAAAGACACTTTCTATCCCTTTTTCTCTCTCTTCTTCCTCTGGTACTCCTATAATGCGAATCTTGTTCCATTTGGATTGGGCACACAGTTCTCTTAATATTCTTTCATTCCTAGAGATCCTTTTATCTCTCTCTGCCTCAGCTTCTCTGTATTCCTGTTCTCTGATTTCTATTCCATTAACAGTCTCTTGCATCTCCTCCAGTCTGCTGCTAAGCCCGTCGATCGATTGTCTCAATTCTGCATTGTCTTTCCTCACTTCCCTCACTTCCTCCCTCAGCTCTTGCATATTTCTCTGTAGATCCATCAGTATGGTTATGACTTTTGTTCTGAATTCTTTTTCAGGAAGGTTGTGCATTTCCATCCCTTCAGGTTCCCTCTCTGGTGTCGTCTGGGTCTGGGTGAGTTTTGTTTATACCATATTCCTCTGTCTTTTCATGGCGATAGAAGTGGTCGCTGGTACGTGCCATGTATGTCAGCTGGGCTCTTAAAGACTTTAAAAAAAAGAAAGAAGGGAAAGAAAGAAAAGAAAAGAAAAACGAAAGAAAGAAAGAAAAAAAACCCACCCACAGGGAGTAGATTCTGCGGGATGATGTAGGTGGCGCTGTTGCTCCACTATTCCGCTGCTGCAGTCACACTGCTCCACAGGGCCCTTTGTAGCTCTGGCCGGGGCGGGAACGAATGGGAGGCCGTTGATCTCTGCGGGAAGTCTGAGTGTGGCTACTTTTTCCCAGTCGCCAGCCAAGGGGTCCAAAATTTCCCAGGACTCCCAGCCTGCTGGGGTGAGTGTGCTGTGATGATCCTGGGCCCTTGTCTCTTTAAGACAGCTAAAAAAAGCACTCTCTTTTCTTTTGTCCTGGGGAGCCAGCTGTAAGGACCCAGTGCATTCCCAGGCTCAGATCCTACACCCTCTGTCCCTCCAGTCTCTGCTACACCACCTAATGTGTGTCAGTGCTCCTGGTGCAGATCACCAGGACTTTTTTCGTGGGCCTGTTCTTCCACTCCTTCCCGGCTCTGAATCTTCTCCTCCCACCGGTGCGTGGGTGGGGGAGTGCTCGGGTCCCACCGGGTCGCAGCTCCATATCTTACCCGCCTCGCGGGGTGCCGAGTCCTCTCAGGTGTAGATATAGGCTGTGTGCTGTCCTGTATCTTCTGGTCTCTTTTTTAGGAATAGTTGTATTTGTTGTATTTTCATAAATACATATGGTTTTGTGAGATTTCTGCCACCCTGCTCACACCGCCATCTTCCTGGAAGTCCCCTCTGCCCATTTTTTAATTGGTTTATTTGCTTTTTGGTTGCTGGGGTTCATGAGCTCTTTATATATTTTGGATGTCAACCCTTATCAGATATGTCATTTATGAATATATTCTCCCATACTGTAGGATGCCTTTTTGTTCTACTGATGGTGTCCTTTGCTGTACAGAAGTTTTTTAGTTTGATGTAGTCCCACTTGTTCATTTTTGCTTTTGTTTCCCTTACCTGAGGAGATAAGATATGTTCATGAAAAAGTTGCTCATGTTTATTTTCAAGAGAATTTTGCCTATGTTTTCTTCTAACAGTTTGATGGTTCCATGACTTATATTCAGGTCTTTGATCCATTTTGAGTTTACTTTTGTGTATAGAGTTAGACAGTAATCCAGTTTCATTTTCGTACATGTGGCTGTCTAGTTTTGTTAACACCAGTTGTTGAAGAGACTGTCATTTCCCCATTGTATGTCCATGACTCCTTTATCTTATATTAATTGGCTGTATATGTGTGGGTTTATATCTGGGCTCTCTGGTCTGTTCCATTGGTCTATGGGTCTGTTCTTGTGCCAGTTCCAAATTGTCTTGAATACTGTGGCTTTGTAGTAGAGCTTGAAGTTGGGGAGCATAATCTGCCCTGCTTTATTCTTCCTTCTCAGGATTGCTTTGGCTATTTGGGGTCTTGTTTGGTTCCATAAGAATTTTAGAAGTATTTGTTCCAGTTCGTTGAAGAATGCTGTTGGTATTTTGATAGGGGTTGCATAATCTGTAGATTGCTTTAGGCAGGATGGCCATTTTGACAATATTAATTTTTCCTACCCAAGAGCATGGGATGAATTTCCATTTGTTAGAGTGCTTTTTAATTTCTCTCAAGAGTGTCTTGTAGTTTTCAGGGTATAGGTCTTTCACTTCCTTCATTAGGGTTTATTCCTAGGTATTTTATTCTTTTGGATGTAATTGTGAATGGAATTGTTTTCCTGGTTTTTCTTTCTGCTAGTTCATCATTAGTGTATAGGGGTACAACAGATTTCTGTGTATTAATTTTGTATCCTGCAACTTCGCTGAATTCAGATATTAGTTCTAGTAGGTTGGGAGTGGATTCTTTAGGGTTTTTTATGTACAATATCATGTCTTCGCAAACAGTGACAGTTTAACTTCTTCCTTACCAATCTAGATGCCTTTTCTTTGTGTTGTCTGATTGCCATGGCTAGGACCTCGAGTATTATGTTAAATAAAAGTGGGGAAAGTGGGCATCCTTGTCTTCTTGACAATCTTAGAGGAAAAGTTTTCAGCTTTTCCCTGTGAAGTATGATGTTGGCTGTGGGTTTGTCCTATATGGCCTTTATTACATTGATGTACTTATGGTTAGTTTTCTTAAATGTAATAACATTATAGTTTCTTAGGAAAATCTTTATTCCAATCTTGGTGTATACATGCTAAAATATTTAAGGGAGAAGTATCGTGTTGACTGAAACTTGCTTCCAAATAGTTTGGCAAAAAATAGTCCAGTTCTGAGGCAGGGGTAGAATAAGGGAGAGAAGAAGAGAGAGTGTATACACAAATGTTGGCAAGATGGTAGCAACTGATGAAATTTGTGAAAGAGTATATGGGTATTCATAGTTACTGTTCTTCCAACTTTTTGGTAAGCTTGAAAATTTTAGAATAAGAAGTTGAGGGGAAAATAAAATGAGATTGATGGAGAAAAAAATAGATAAAGAGGCTGGAAATTTCTGAGGGAGAGAATGTAGATAGCGAATAGAAGACGATGAAGGACAGAGTCCTGAGGAAACAGGTAGGTTGAGAAGGGGGAGAAGAACCAGGGAGTGTGAAGTTCCAGAAGCTCCGAAAGAGAGCATTTCAAAAAGGACAAAGCGTTCAACAGTATCAAATGCCACTGCGAATTCAGTAAGATGCCAACAGAAAAGTCCAACAAACAAACATCAGCTTTGGTAAGATCTAGGTCATTGGTGACCTTGATAAAACTGTGACAAGGGACTGACTGAAGTGGCTTTTGTGGAAAAGTTGGAGATGAGGACAAGTGAAAGCAAGAATAGACCTTTCTACTGAGGTTTGTTTGGGAAAGAGAACAGAGATATGAGGCAAGAGTTGGAAGGGGCCATGGGCTTGGAGCAGGATTTTGCTTTGGTTGTGTTTTTGAAGGCCAGTGATGTGAAGACATGTTTCCATGCCAGTGGGAATGATCCAGAATGTGAAAGAGGAGAGAATGCAGGAGCAAAGATTTTGAATAAGTGAGAGGGATGGGTTCCAAAGAAGAAGTGGAAGGGTTGCACTGGTGGAAAGAGGAGAGAGACAGAGCTCCTATGAGTGCATCAGGTTTCTCACGGGGAGCACTAGACAAGGACATCTTTTTGCTAGGGGGAGATATTGGAGATTTGAGAAGAAACATAGGAAACAGCATTGCAGGGGCCAAGGGCAGACTGCCCCCAAGATGTGCCACTTTGGCAGGCCAATTATTTCAAAGCTGAAAACAAGGA
Organism: Smutsia gigantea; assembly: GCA_032199065.1. Taxonomy (NCBI): domain Eukaryota; kingdom Metazoa; phylum Chordata; class Mammalia; order Pholidota; family Manidae; genus Smutsia; species Smutsia gigantea. The sequence continues at coordinate 12,759 of JAVSCE010015291.1, forward strand.
CGGAAGGCCCATAAAGGAGCGAAAACTTTGACCTTTCCCTACCCCCAACTACATAAAAAGAATTTAGATGGAGAAACTGCTCCAGGAGGAGAGCATCACTATAGATCACTATATTGTACCGTCAACTGGGGGTGGTAGACCGGAAGGAGTGTGGCTGAGTCTGTGAAAAGTCCCTTCTGCGTCCTGTTGCTTCTGTGTGGCCCAGCATACATTTGTTTACCAAACATTTACTCTTTCAAATTCCTGCGAATTGCTTCCCTTTCCTTTTGAAGTCCCAGACCCCTACCCCTTCTCTTTAGTTCAGGATTGTCTTTGGAATCTCATGTCTATGGAGTCCCCATACACACATAATTAAACTTTGGGTTTTTCCTCCTGTTAATCTGTCTCACGGCAGTTTGATTCTTAGGTCAACTAGAAGAACCTTGAAGGGTAGAGGAAAATTCTTCTTCCCCAACAGTATCTCAGAAAGTAGATAAATGAATTTACTAGGAAAGTGAAGAATAGTCTGGCAGTCCTGAAAGCTCATTTGAGGCTTGTGGCCATGAATTGAGTTCAATCAATATGGTGAAGTGATTTTCTCTTACAACAGGCACTTGTTTGGGCACAGATGCAAAGGAAGAGGAGAGCTGGGGTTAACCAGTTGTGATGGGCTTGTGTAACTGTTATTGACTGCTCAGAATCTGAACGCCTTTCTCATAATTCCTACCTATGGACCCTATGTTAACAGTCTTGTTGAAGGTAGAGCCCTCCTCCCACCATAGAAGCTGAAGTGGCCAGGATACTTACTTTCCCAGTCTCCTCTGTGGTTGGGACTGAGCATGTGACCTAGATGTGACCAATAAAATGCGCTGCCCTGAATTTGAATTGGGAGCTGAGGGAAAGAGAGGCAGTAGAGCACCATCACTCACACTAGAGGCCATAGTGGTGGCAGCGTCCAGTTCTGTTATCAGCAGTGGCAGCAATGCCAGTGGTAGCTGTCAGTTCTCAGGGCTGTCAGCAATGTCCCTGTGGCATTTACCCCTCTTGGATGGTAGCAGCGGTGTCCTCTCCAGACTGATTCTTTGCTGTAACTCTGTTTGTGGTTCTCACCACATAGCCTCAGACCTGGTTCTCCAGCTCTCCCAGCAATTCTTTGAGCCAACCAATGTCTAAGCGATGCAAATTACTCCACTTATGAAATGGTGCTTCATTAATCATAAACCATTGAGCTCATTTATGGATTAAGTGAGCAAACTGCCATTTCCTATAACAAGCATGGTTTGTGGCTTAAATGAACAAATACAATCTGTTGTAATAAAGATATTTTACAAGTTTATAGTTATCCCAAGCCTTGTGGTTAAAGGTTACATTCCTGTGAGATTAAACAGAAACAAAAAAGCTCTTGTCCTCTAACAGATGACTATCTCATGGAACTTCCTTAGTTCCTTCTCCTTGAATACCAGTGAACACACTGAGAGAAACTGCCATCAGGATGACAAGGAAGTACGCATGTATAGTTTAATCATAAATTAGATCTTTGGTGACAGCTGGCTAATCTCCAAGAGTGCTAACTTTTTCCTCCTTCTCTTGCTTAGATGACAATAACTGGCATAACGTTTGCACTCTCAAATAATTGTGGCACAAATATATTGCCTTTCCAGCCTTCTCATCAAAAACCCTTGTGACCAATAGTTTCTTCTGATTTTTGACTAAGGCTGGATTAAAGCTTTTAGTCGTAATTTTGAGCCTACACTTCTACAATTGCGTCTTTTATTTCCTTTTTTTTTCTTGCTCTTTTTTGGTCTCATTGCATTGGCTCGAACCCTCAGATCACTAAGTAACAGAGGTGAGAATGATTGTGTTTGCTTTTTCAGTCTTGCAACTGAATTCCTTCAGTAACCAGTGCAAGTCATTTGTCCAGCCTAGCTGTAACTCTGAGTTTCAGGAGAGGATAAGGTGGGTGGAAACTGACATGGACACTCCCTGTCTAATCTCTCATTTCATCTTGGCTGGTTATTCTTCCCTCTGCCCTCAGGAATCCTACCTGTGCTTCTCAGACCTCCTGCATTAGATTTTTTGTAAATTCTCATTTTGCAAATGAGGAACATGGGCCTTTAAGAGTTTGAGTCAGCTAATTAGTGACTGCCAAGTCTATGCTCAGATTTTTGTGGCAGCAAGTCCAAACCGTCCTCAGGATATTGCACAGCTGCTGAATTCTGTGAGCTTGTTTTTTGTTCTAATTTAAGTTCCTAGAAGATGGTAATGATATTTTGCTGTGCTTATGTAATGTAAATCAACTCAGCCAATGCAGACAGACCTTCAACTAAATTCAGTATTAAAAATAGTTAAGAAAAAGTTTCTTAATTGAGTTTTTAAAAATACTGAAACTTTGTAAAATAACTTTTCATTTGTAAAAAAAAATGTTTATTTTGGTAAGAGATTCAAATGTCATAAAAATGAAAGTCTAAACATGTAAGGATGTTCTAAAATCATGACTTCCAGGGAAATGGGAACATGCTTTACATACTATTCAGCAAATCATTCTGTAATTTAACACAAATTTGTAATTTAACACAAATTTGTAATTTAAATATAATGGACATTTTTTCCTTTCAGTACTTATGGGTCTAATTCATTTTTGAAGTATTTTACAGTACATTAATGGACAAGTGTACCATATTTTTTATTACCCATTACCCTACCTGTGAGCATGTAATTTGTTTCTAATTTAAATCAACAATGCAGTAATGAACAGTAGCTTCACAAGTAGAGCTTTGGCCAGTGAATTTCAATAAACTAGATCCCTATAAGTGAGATGTACTTAAAAAGTGACGGTGCACAACATGGGTGGAGCTAGAGGGTATTATGCTCAGTGAAATAAGCCAGGTGGAGGAAGACAAGTACCAAAAGATTTCCCTCACATGTTGAGTATAACAACGAAGCCAAACTGAAGGAGCAAAACAGCAGCGGACTCACAGACTCCAAAAGGGACCAGTGGTTACCAAAGGGGAGGGGTGGGGGAGGGCAGGTGGGGAGGGAGGGAGAAGGGGATTGAGGGGCATTATGATTAGTACACATGGTGTGTGGGGGGGTCACAGGGAAGACAGTGTAGCACAGAGAAGACAAGTAGTGACTCTGTGGCATCTTACTACACTGATGGACAGTGACTGCAATGGGGTATTGGGGGGAACTTGATAATATAGGCGAATGTAGTGACTACATTGTTTTTTATGTGAGACTTTCATAAGAGTATATATCAATAATACCTTAATAAAAAAAGCAATGGTGCATTTAAAAATATTTCTGGTACAAATTGCCAATTTTTTCTCCACAAAGCTTATGCCAGTTTATCTTCTCACTAGTGGTGTATAGAAGTGCTCATTTCCCCACACCCTCACCAACACTGTATGCTGTCAGTCGTTTAATTGTTTGGCAATTTGATAGATGAAAAATTAGCTGAGGTTTTATTTTGCATTTCTCTGATTACCGGTGTACTCATAATTGCCCATTTTTATTTCTAGTCTCGAATTACCTGTTTGTATCTTTTTACCTGTCTTTATCATTGAATAATATTCCATTGAACAGATATACTATAATTTATTTATCCATTCTGCCTGAGTTTCTTTAATTGGTTTACTTGTCTTTATTGGAGTGCTCTATATATTATATATAGCAATCCTTTGTCTGTTATGTGTGTTACAGATATTTCGTCCCAGATTCTTGCTTATCTTTTAACTTTTAATGCCTATCCCAGTATGCAAGATTTTGTTTTTTACTGCATTTAAAGTCAAGCTGGTAAATATTTTCCATATGGGTTTTAGTCTTTATAAATTTGTGTTGTATACGGCCATTTAAAATAAATTGAGCTCACTCTTAAATAATTAATAGAAGTTAGCCAGGTGAAGGCAGGGAAGAACATTCCAAATGGAGAGAACTGAAAGGCAAGTCCATAGAATTGAGCAGGTGCCAAATATTTTCCCTAGTCTCACTTCCTTCCAAACGGCTTCATTTCTGCCCCAGGGCCATGTGACTGTCCATCTGGGCCCCCAGTACCCTTCTGTGTCACTGCAGGGTGGAGTCACAGAAGGAGATGGACTTAATGTGAGGTGTAGATCTGCCCTCACTAGGCGGGTTACCTTGGCCAAGTTACCAAGCCCAAGGATATTTTTATATCATGTATCCATCCAACCATCTAATATTTAAAGAGCAATTTCTACCTACCAAGCAATGTGTGAGGTACTGGAGATACCCTGATGAATGAAAGAAACAATGTTGTTGCTCTCACATAGCTTACTATCTATTGGAGAAGATATAATATATAAGCAAATAAGTAAAAGGGCAATTTCACACAGTGACAAGTTCCATTTAAAAAAACGGCATGAATAATGGATGGAGCGGAAGTGTGTGGCGTCATGGGGCGTGGAGGCAGGTGAAAGTGCTGCTTAGGGTGGTGGGGAAAATTTTCTGAGGAGGTGATATTTGAACTAAGGATGAAATATTGAGGAGGTATCTGCCATGTGAAAAGCTGGGAACAGTGTTCCAGGTAGAGGGAACAAGTGTGAAGACTCTGAAAAGAAGAAAGCCTCAGCATGGCACAGGACCAGAAACAAAACCTATGTGATGAATTTCAGAAAGGAGCAGGGAAGCTATAGTTCATAAGCTTGAGGTTATGTTTTAGAGTAGCCTTTCAGGCCAGTTTCTCTGGGACTTGCTCCATTCACACCTGTCATCTGGCTCCTTTACAATTTGTCCTGCGCTCTGACTTTGAACAGTGTTTGGGCTGGGACAACAAATTATACAGTTGCTCTCACTACATGGCCATAGTAAGGGATTTGGGTATTTTCTCAATGCAATGAGAAACTGCTGGAGGGTTTTAGTCAGGAGAATCAAGGATCCCATACTGGATGCTTCCTATAGGCTACCTCAGAGCTTTCTCTACTCCTGAAATAAGAGATAGCTGCTACCATGGACCTGGCGTCTATTTCCGGGGATCTGTAAGATGATCCATCTGGGTAGGATTTTGTATTAAACCTAAAAAGGTTGAAATACACTATACGTGGCTAGCAAATATTATGTAGATTTACACTGGCATCCTGGTGTACAGATCAGATCCCCACAGGTCTGGCAGGGTATACCAGATGTCCTGATCCAAGGAGGAGAGGTCCACCTGAAGCCTTGGGGACAAAAGTATGCACAGAAGCAACCATGATCTTTGCTTTCAGCATATTGCAATAGACTGCAGTCTAAATGGACCCAGTTAACCAGGTTTTCTGATTATATTATCCAGTGTTCACTAAGCCAGCTCTCCAAAACTGGACATGCGGTTTGCAAAGATAAACAAGTAAAACCAGTACAATCCCCAAACAAAGAATCAGTGGACCTGATGCTTCTCCTGTTCCCACTGGAGGTCCTTCTGCAGCTGTGTTATGATGTAAACACAGAGATGCACTAATCTGATCAGACAAAAATCTGGCAAATGAGCAAGAGAGTAAGAAAAATCATTGGAAAGCATGTCTAAAATACACATTTACATCCATGATTATTACCAATGCCTCTCATCCCGTGTATAGTCTGCAGAAAATAATGATAGCTGTATGAGTCATTAGAAATGAAGAACTGGAATGAGTGGTAGGGTGTGCTCAAAAATGCTTTGCTGTTAATGGTAGGAATTGCCTAAATCTGGAGATCACTGGGTAAGAGCAAATTCTTAATGAATCCAAGACTATTCCTAATCTGCTAACACAATGTCTAACCCAGAGTGGGTGCACAAAATATATTTGTTCAAAATTTTTTAATGGCAGAGCATCGGTTTCCTGCCTGTAAAGTGAGGATGATGGTAATCATACTTCCTAGGGTTTGGGGCTGAGGCTGATTCCGGGGTTCTTGTTTGCAGAGTCAAAGAATGAACTTAGCAAACACCCAAGGTAGGAAAGCCAGGGAGAGGCTTTTAGTGAGAGACACAGTGAGAGGACAGAGCTCCAGGCTCACGCCAGGAGGGGACAAGAGAGCCCGTAGTTGTGCATTGTCTAGGGGTTTTATAGGCAATTGAGGATTTTTAGGAACATGATAAAAGGTTTAGGCCTGCAGACTTGTTAAGTGGTCCCTGAATATTCAGAATTAACTTAACACAAGGAACTTCCTGCTCTGGTTTCTCCCGGAGATACTGGCATCTTGGTCTGGGAGCATATCAAACAAGACTGCCTGCCCATCCCCCAAGGTGGGCTGAGGTATTGTCTGTTTGCTAAAGAGTAAGTTAAGAATCTTACTTCTAACTTCCTGGATATTAAAATGTAATCTTATATTTAAGGTGGAATCCTTCCTGTCTTTTACTATGTTGTTTACAGCTGGGCCTACATGCTCAATTAGTTGCCTAGTTTGCATATCACCTCATCAGGTCTGAAGAAGGAAGAACAGCACACAGGCCTGGGCCTTTAGCATGCTAAAGTGAATCTTACACATGGTTACAAATGATTAGCATAATAAAAACATGTGCTACTCTTCTTTATCTGGGGAATATTAACTGATCTCACTGAAGAATGACTCTAGAGCTTAGTGTTTAACACAGAGTTTTGGTAGGGGGTTTCCTTGCATATAGTTATACTGCTCTGACTGTAATTATCCTGCCTTGCTTTCTCCGGGGGCCCTCACCCTATTTTGTCTAAGCCCACGGTCCCTGTCTCAAAGGGTGGGTCAAATTCTACCTCCTTCAAGCTTCAGTCTGTCTCCTCGTCTTCTCTCTGCCAGTGCCCGGCTCAGAACTCACCTCTCATCACCTGGGATGACTGCATCACCTCCTTGCTGGTTTCCCCACCTCTCAACTTGCTTATCTCCCATTTATTGTCCATTCCATAGTCAGAGTGATCCTTCTAAATGTGCCTAAAACCTGGAGAAAGACAAGTGCCAAATGATTTCCCTCATTTGTGGAGTATAACAATGAAGCAAAGCTGAATGAACAAAATAGTAGCCGATCAGAGACTCCAAGAAGGAACTAGTGGTTACCAAAGGGGAGGGGTGTGGGAGGGCGGGAGAAAGGGATTGAGGGGTATTATGTTTAGTACACATGGTGTGGGGGATCACAGGGAAAACAGTGTAGCACAGAGAAGGCAAACAGTGAATCTGTGTCATCTTACTACACTGATGGACAGTGACTGAATTGGGGTATGGGTGGGGACTTGATAATATGGGTAAATGTAGTAACCACATTGTTTTTTCATGTGAAACCTTCATAAGAGTGTATATCAATAATACCTTAATAAAAAAAAGAAAACAAACATTCTACCTTAGAGTAGGAAGAAAAGACCTTTAAAAGAAGGGATGTTTCCAAAGGACAAAAAAAAAATCTTGACACTTTTGACTGAGCTTAGCTGGGTTTTAAACTTTTGTTGAAGAGTTGGGGGAACAAATTATTGAATGATATAGATAAAAGTAATTAACATAAAAAATGCAATTACTAACCCAAGGAATAACAAAAATAAATAAATAAATAAATGTGCCTGAAACCTTTGATGGCTCCCCACTGCTGGCTGGATACAGCTCACTTCTCTTAGCCAGGTATACAGGACCTTCAGGAGCATGATCCTGCCATAGTGTCCAGCCTGGCCTCACCTTGTCCCACAGGCCCTCCCCACCTCACCCTAAGGACCAAATATCCAAATAGTTCCTTGAAGGTATCTCCAAGCCCATCTGCCCTACCCAGCACACCTCTCTCCATTTATTCCTATTAACTCTTTGGGACTGGAGTCTGGATGGGATCTCTTCCAGCAAAACTTCCCTGACCCACCCCCTCCCAGATTTGGGCTGAAGACAGGGTAGGGCCCTTCTCATGGTGTTTGTAATTTCCGGTTTTGTTTTTTGGGTCTCCACTCCTTGAAAGCAACCAGATCTTCAGTGAAGAGGTTTCAGTGAATATTTGCATGAAAGAATGAAACACTTGGCTTGGGGAGGATGTACTGCTTGGTTCAGGCACAGCTTACCATCAGGATATCAAAAGCTCCTTGCAGAGTGCCCACTGGGGAGGATACAGCTTCCAGGAATCCATCCCTTGGGATGTTAGTCACTCTGCAAGGCTCTTAACGATGCCTCTTGCTTTGGGTTTGGCCCCATCCTTTCTCTGGAGCGTGCTGTATCCGACCACATCTTCTCTTGCTCTCTCTGTCATCCGATTGCCCTGTGTCCCTGCAGCAAGGATCTGGGTCTGCAAGCTTGGGGAAGGCACAAATCTTGGTCTTTTGCCCTGAGCACACACACAGGAAGTCAGCCAGCCAGGCAGGCAGCCACAGTTATATTTAGATCTTTCTGTCACCTGATGGCGTCATCTATTAATCAGGGCACCGTGGTAGCTGTGGCATTTCAGGAGTAAACTGAGGTGGACCAGGGCAGTGAGGAAGGGGGCAGGAAAGATGGTCATTGACTCACGGCTCATTTAAGCAAGTCACAGGGCAGGAATGAAAATGCATGACTTCCGTTAAACCTAGAGAGATGAGGTCAGACCACAGAAGACCATGACTTTAGACACAAATCAGTGGCTGGCTCGGGCAGAGGCAAGGCTGTGCCCAGAAGGTGGGCAGGAACAGTGGACTCAGCTGCTCAGCCCCCTTCCTGCCCTGGTGGCCGGGCAGAGGCAAGATCTCCCAGCCCTTCCTGCTGGCTGAGCTGGCTGAGTGGCTCTCTGGCAGGCAGTATCGCCCAGCTGTGATCAGCAGAAAGAGCTGCGGTCACAGGACACCATTCACAAGGGAGAAACCAGAAAGAGGCAGATGAGCAGGGTTTTTTCCAAGCTCCAGAGGACTTCCTTGCCCTAGATTTGATTTATCAAATTACTACCCTGGGAGCCTGGGAATGGGCCCTAAATTATCATTGATCCAGTTACTTTTCTTTCTTTTTACCTCTAGAATCCATCCCCACCCCTCTGATGGGGCCACTGCTAGGATCTCCTGACCTGGCTTTCCCCCTCCAGGCTGCTCCAGACCCTGCAGAAGGGCTTGGCTCCCACAGCCAAATCCCATCTGAAACACCCCAGGCTGCCCATTGCCTCAGGGTCATCCATGCCCCCTGACACCCAGCCTTCCCTGCCAGACCCACTTGTGTTTTTTTTTAATAGGTATACTGAAGTATTACTGACATAAAACAAACTGTATGGAATTAAAGTGTATGATTTAAAAAATGTTGACACATACATGTGTACCCCAGAAACCAAAATCACAGTCAAAATAATGAACATATCCATCCTCCCAAGAGTTTCCTCATGTCCATTGTCATCCTTTCTGCCCACTTCTCCCTGCCCCCAACACCAGCAACCACTGATAAGCTTTCTGTCTATAGGTTAGTTTGCAATTTGGGGGGATTTATATGTGTAAATGGAGTCATACAGTACTGGCTTATTTCATACCTCATAATTATTCTGAGATTCAGCCCTGTGATTGTGTGTATCAATAATTCATTTCTTTTTATTGCTGGGTTTAATAGTTTTAAAAACAAAATCCAACCAAGTAAATTTGAAGATCTAATTGGCTTTATTCAGTGGCTCATGAATAGCGCAGCATCCCATCTTACAAGTAGAGAGATGCCCAAAGACATTGAACAAAAATGGAAGGTTTTTATAGGAAGGAGTTGGGACAAGAAGTTAGTAGAAAAAGAAAAGAATGGATTGTTTCAGGCAAGGTCACCTGCTCTTAGGAGATAGATTGAGGGGGGTCTTATCATGCAGATGACCTTGGAGAGGGCTCATGTGATAGACCACCTCATTGGTGCTGACCAGAAAATTCCTGACTGACTACATTTCTGGGGAAGGTAGAAACTACAATTGGGTTAGACATTAAGCCCCAGTTTGGTGACTTGACTGAGCAAAAGTGACTCATTTGGGGCCTGTGGTATTCTTTTAACAATATTTTTCATTTCTGAATGTATCATAATTTATTAATTTACCTGTTGATGAAAATTTATTAGATTATTATTTTTTTGACCTTAAAATAAGGCAAATCTCAATGTTCGTGTACAAGTCTTCATGTCATTCCTCTTGGGTAAAAACCTAGGGGATCAAAGGGTGGTCATATGGTAAGTGCATGTTTAACTTGTTCATGTTTATCTAAGCGGTTGCTCCATTTAGCGTTCCCACCAGCTGTACAAGAGTTCTAGTTCCTCCACAACCTCACCAACACTTTGACGGTAAGTCTTTTTCATGTTACCATTCCAATAGGTGTGTTCATATCTCATGGAAGTTTTAATTTGCATTTCCCTAATCATTAATGACATTGAGGATGTTTTCTCTTTTGGGCCATTTTTTTAAGGGTAGTTATATATATATATTTTTTATTTTGGTATCGTTAATGTACAATCACTTGAACAACATTATGGTAACTAGACCCCCTATTATCAAGTCCCCCACACATAACCCACTACAGACACTGTCCATCAGCATAGTAAGATGCTATAGAATCATTACTTGTCTT
>JAVSCE010015293.1:0-25456 GCA_032199065.1 Smutsia gigantea
ACTGTGTGGCTTTAATGTTCCTCCTGTTGATAGGTGGGGACTCTGAATCTAGGCAAGCTTGTGATTATAGCAGAGGTGATACTGTGGGACCTCTGAGGCTAAGCCATGAAAGGCAAACAGCTTGTGCCTAGTTCTTTTGAGACTTTTGTTTTTACAAGTCAGTCACTAAGACATGAGGAAGTCCAAGCAGCCTGGGGAGCAACCTGTAAAATGAGGACCTGAGGCCCCCATTCCAGAGTCCTGGCTGAGCCCCCGGCTGGCAGCCAGCACAGTCTGACAGTGTGCGTGATCCATCCTAAAAATGGATCCGACAGCCCCCAGCTGGGCCACCCCAGCTAGTATTGGGTGGAGCCATCCCTGCAAAGCCCTGCCTCCAAATAAATGACTGCTGTTGCTTTAAACCATGAAGTGTTGGGGTGGTCTGTTATGCAGCAAGAGGTAACTGGAGTACAAAGTGGAAGAGATTCTTACATAACAGACAAAATATCCAAATTAGGTTGTCAAGATCACTACTTCAGATTGAATTTTTGGTCACCTCACAAAGTGCTTTTCAATCAACCATTTTAATAATTGAACAGAACAGAAGCAGCTATTAAAAGAGCCCATCAGAGAGTCACAAAGAAACCATATTAATATGGATTTATGACTTTTCACCCAGTCTAGACCCTAACTCTATGCTTTATTTCTGCCCACTCCATTATTCTTTAGTCTTTCCTTTCCCATTATTGTGCTATTTCAGTCTAGTGAATTCACTCAGTGTAATTTTTGTGGTACAGGGTTCAAGCCAATAATAATTTTGGATGAATGGAAGAGAAGTAACTTAAAAGATTACAAGGAAAATGGAAATATCTGATCAAAGGAATTCCCAGTGACATCTCTTCTGAATGAAAGTGCCTAGAATGGTTTAGGTTCCTGCTTTTACATTTGCATTGCTCTGTGGCATGTGTCTTCCTGGGTATGAATAAACTGAGGGACTTTGTGGATTCATTGCAACATGGCTGCTGATTAAGCTGATATGATATCATAGTTGTGGTGGGGGTATATATAACTAATCGCTATCTTGGGTATACCACAGAATCTCTGTTCCTGTCTCCACCAAAAAGTTAAGTGCCTACTGACAGGCTGCAAATACAACATAATATATTGTGAAAAAAGGTGCTAGATCTTGAGTCTGACCACCTGGCTTTGAATCCTGGCTTGTCTTTATTAATTGTGTCACTGGACAAATTACTTATTCTTTCCAAGGCAAGGTTTCTTTAGGTGTATGGTAGGTATATAATTGGACCCCTTCTGGAGGATTGTTGGAAGGTTAAACGAGATAATCTGCATGAAGCATCAAGGAAGTGCTCCACAAGTGAAAGAGCTCAGTAAATACCATCTCTTACACTGTGTCCATCATGAGTCATTGCTTCCAGTTTCATTCTAGATTGCCAATCTCTGCATGACCTCTATAGAAAGACAGTTCATGTGAAGCAATCTTGAAAGAAATGAGTCAGTTTACAGTTTTTAAGACTACCTCTCACCATATCAAATCACTCCATTCCCATGTCTGTTGTTTTCATGCTTTCTGCAGTTTTATGATAAGTTTCCCAGGCGAAGCACAACCTTAATTCTCAGTTTGCACTAGTAACTTAGGGAACCAAACATTATTTAGAAAATAAAGGCCACAGTATGCTGAATGATACCATAGTGTCTTTAACAAATGCCCAGAAATGGTTACCTTACTTTCAGGGAATTGCTTAATAAAGTTTTGGGTAAATCTCAGTGAACAACTGATTATATGATCATAAGAATGTTTTCCCAGTGGGGTTAAAGGGGGAATAATGCAGTATATTTTCTTTTTCAAAAGCTTTCTCTACATAGTGCAGTGGAATTTCACTATATCAAGGCATAACTGACGTGATTAAATATAAAAATGGGTTGAGACAACTGAAGACTCAACTGTGCTGGCAAAGCAAGTGCTTTCTAGTCACATAGATTCTAGACAATGAGGAAATTCTCTTCAACTCCACTGCCTGATCCAGGCCTGCAATACAGTGTGAAACAGTGTCAGAAAATGTTTCTGCATTAAAGTTAATATGAACAAATTAATTCTGTTTACCCCATGATGTGAACCTATCACATGTATATTTTAGCATGGGAATAAAATAATGAGAATTATGTTGATAATGATGTGGAACATAATAGTATCAGTTTGCACACCTATCAGTGTTCTAAAGTGCCCCACACACAGTCCTATTTAATCTTCACTGAAGCACCCTGTGGGAGATGAGGTTATTAGTCCCATTTTATAGATGAAGAAATTCAAGCTTAGAAAGGTAAAGCACATCACACAGGGTTAGTAAGACTCAGAACTGGTTTTTTAACATGTATCTGTCCAACTTCAGAGCCTACTATTTCAACCACTATGCTGTTGATAAGTTGGACTGCAATAAAATTAAGAACTTGTATTCTTCAAAAGGCATTATTAAGAAAGTAAGAAGAAATAGAAAGCAAGGTTTGAAAGAACATATTTGCAATTTCTATATCAAAGAAATCATATGCAGTATATCATATCCAGAATAACTTTTATATATTAATGTAAATTCTTGCCAATCAATAAGAAAAAAACAAACCATATAATAGAAAAATATGCAAAAGGTTTGGCAAAGCACAAAGGAGGATAACCAAATGGTCAATAGACACATGAAAACATGCTCAACCTAATTCATCAATTAAATGAAAATCAAAACCATGGTGATACACCTCTGCACACTCATCAGTCAAGCTAAAATTAAAAAATAGACACATACTGCATGTTAGTGAGGATAAGCAGCGCCTGGAAATTTATATACTACTGGTAAGAGTGCACTTTGGCAAAACCACTTTGGTGAAGTGCAGATACTGGCTTGCCAGTATCTACTAAAGCTAAACATCTGCATACTCTATGATTAAGCATTTTCACTCTTAGATGCATACCCTAACAGACATTCAGGGTATTCTGCATAAATGTGTGCCAAAAGACAGGTACAGGAAGGCTTATTGCACTGCCATTTGTAAAACTCATAAAATGGAAACAAGTCAAATGTCCATCAACAGTAAACGGAAAAAAACGTAATATATTCACAATGGTACATTAGGAATAAGAATAAACAAACTGCAATTGTACACAACATGGGTGAGTCTCTAAAGGTTCTGGTCACCAGTTCCAATGTATGTGTGTGGTGGGGGGCTTGTTTCATCCACACCACGAGCAATTCTCTGACACCAGCTGGGTGTCCTCTAATTTACTCAATTCTGACACTATCTACCCAGAGATAATGTCAGATCCCTCAGGATTAGGGGTCAGTCCTCAAAACTACTCCCCCTTCCCAACCCTCACCTCTGCCTCTTGAGCTGCCAGTCACAAGTCCAGGGTTTCACCTGTGCTTCTGACTGAGTGGCTATAGTTTGGAAGCTCCAAAGACCATGTCCTTGGGTTCAACTAATTTACAAAAGCTGTTCACAGTTTCCAGACATTTTCCTCAATAGATCACTGCCTTATTATAAAAGGATATAACTCAGGAACAGCAGGATGGAAGAGATGAATAGATGCATAGAGCAAGGTGTGGGGAAAGCGTGCAGAACTTCCATGCCTTCCCCAGGCAAGCTGCTCTCCGCACCTCCATGTGTGCTTCAAATCTTATCCTTTTGTGTTCTTAGGGAGGCTTCATTACATAGCAGTGATTGAGCAACTCATAGGTCATTGGCAATGGATTTAACCTCCATTCCCTCCGTGCAGTTTGTGGTGGAGGGTGGGGGGCACTGAAAGTTCCAACCCTCTAATCACATGGTTGGTTGCCCTGGCAACCAGTCCCCATCCTTAGGTGACCTAAGGACCTTTCCAAAGTCACCTAATGAACATAACAAAAGAGACAAGGCTGGCTCTTCTGTCACTTGGGAAATTTCAAGAGTTTCAAGAGCTCTGTGCCAGGAATGGGGCCAAAAACAAAATATGTTTTTTGTTATTATAAACCACATTATCACAGTCTCCCAAGAATATTATTGATGAAAAGAAACCAAACACAGGTATTCATTGTATGATTCTATCTACAGTGTTAAAAGGTAGGCAGAACTAATTGACAATGATAGGAAAATGGTTACCATTGAAGGCAGTAACGGCTGGGAAGGATCTCAGGAAGGCTTCTGCGCTGATAATGTTCTAGTTCTTTATCTGAGTAGTGGGTACATGAGTGCGCTCACTTTGTGAGAATTCATCAAGCTATACACAAAATATTTGTATTTCTGTATATATATTATATTTCAATTAAAAAAAATAAAAGCAAGCAGCCTGGCTCAAGTCTGTGCCCCTAATCTATAGCTATTAGTTGATAATGAAGGTTTTTATTTCAGGGTCAAGAAGTTCACTCTTTGTTCTTTTAATCCATCTCTGTTTTACTCTCAGAATTCCTGGGATCAAATGAATGGGATCTCAGTTGGTTGGTTATGACCTTTCTTTGCCTTCTAGAATAATTGAACACAGTGTGCATCTTATCATAATCTTATTTCTGCTCATTAGACCTTACCAAATGTTTTCTGCACATTTTTGACTAATTCTTGCTGTGAAATCATCGTTCCATATTATTTTTATTGGTTTGAGCTTTTTGCCAGTTACCCAATGTGCCATTTTTTAAATACTAATAGACATAACATACTTATATCCTTTATTTATTTCACTACCAAATGATAGCCAAAGTAGGAAATAAACTTAGCATTGTCTCTCAGAACCTGATAGTCTTTGTGACTGAGATTGGGACCTAAGCAGAAGCATAATAAAGCAGTTAGACCTATAGAGGATGGCTAGCAGGGTGGTCTTTGAATAGTGTTTCCAAGTAACTGAGAAACAAAACACACCAAATCAAGAATAGAAACAGAAGTAGAATAAAGAGGCTGAGCAATACAATTCTAATATTTTTGTGGGTTTCAAAAATGGCTGGAAAAATTATGCTGAGAGGCCTTGGACAGTATTTTATGTATAATAATAATAAATTATATTTAGAGTGTTTAATATGTGCTGGGTGCTATGCTAAGTGCTTTTATACACATGGTCTCATTTAATGCTCACAACTCACCCATGAGAAGTCTTATAATTACACTTATCTCCATTTTACAGGTGAGGAATTTAAAATTGGAAATATTAAGTAACTCACCAAAGATTGTCCAGCAAATGAGTAGCAGTATTGGAAATTTAATTTGAGCCTATCTGGCCCTAAGCTCTACTCTTTAAACCAGTGTATGCTACTACCTACTTACTATACAATAAATAAGGGAGACTAAGTATGAGAGTCTATATTTAGGACTGGAATGAGATGTATCACAATGAAGTGTCATGAAGATGGAGCAAAATTCAGAACCTGAAACTACACATGATGCTAATCAGGTTTGATACGGAGAGACGACATAAACCCAACCATATGCCATTATTATTTTATTTTATGGGACCTGGATGCATTGTACGTTCATCAAAGATGTCTCTACTCTCTTAACATTCATCAGCATGTTATTTGTTTAGAAACCCAAGGTTGTTGTATGAGTTAACTGAGATTAATTTATCAACATTATGGGTTTTACACATCATCTGGGGCCATTCTTTACTATTTAGTGCTGGTACTAGGAAAGAGAGGAAAAGGAGACTTGGAGGCTAGAGGCTTACTGTCTTGTTTTACTGTTGCCGTGACAACTCCTAGGCTCTTCTCTGATGAGCTGTGGCAATCATTCAAAAAAAATTAAGTTTTGCCTTTTTATTTTCTCTCACTGATTTTTTCAGGATGTTTCATGTTTCTTATTTCTTATAACCCATGAGCAGACAAACTATAAGGCATGGATAATCATCTTAGTTGCTTTGGGATTATGTTCATTGGTTTGTGTGATTCAAAAATTTTAAAGTCATGAAAATAATTGCTGTGTTTTCAATTTAAATTCAAGATGTGTTATGGTTGAACAAATCATAATGTTGGTTTGGTTAGTTCTGAAAGGATATGGCAAAATTGGTAGCCTGCTGTATAAATGACCAGGACCAGGCTTTCCAGTCTAGTGAGGTAGCTTGTGGAGGGAAAGTTTGTCCATGTGTAGCAAAGAGTTGAGTCTGTAATGTGGCTGAAGGGACTATGGGTCTCCCCACCTCACCCAAAAAAGATCTTTCCTATTGCTTGTCACACTTGGTGCCTGAAATGCCACCATTAGAGCTTTGTATCTGTGAGTCTTGAAAGGTTTTCTTTACAATTCTTTTTTGGTTGCAATATAAGATATGTATTTAGAAATGCATAAACCATTACAGTAATTATTAAGTGAACACCTGAGTAACCAGTACTTAAATTAAGAAATAAAATATTGACAG
This sequence comes from Smutsia gigantea, assembly GCA_032199065.1. Lineage (NCBI taxonomy): Eukaryota > Metazoa > Chordata > Mammalia > Pholidota > Manidae > Smutsia > Smutsia gigantea. Next base: position 6,356 of record JAVSCE010015293.1, read on the forward strand.
CACTCCCCCAAACCCTCTCTGTACCCCGTCAATTCACAGCCCCTTCCCTCTTTCTCAGCTGGACAGTGTTCTTGTATTTATAGTAACAATTTCTTTTCTTTATAGTGTTACCTATGTATGCATTTCTAAACAACATAATTGCATTTTGCCTGTTTTTAAAAACTTTATATGAATGGAATCGTACTATAGGTATTCTTCAACATCGCAATTCTTTTGCTAACATTATACGTAGGATTCGTTTATTTGTGGCCTTTAGCTATGTCACCTCACTGTCATTGATGAATAGCATTCCACTGTATTCCACTGATGATGGACCTTTGGGCTATATTTTCTTCATCTTTTGAGTTGATCATATGATTTTGTACTTCAATTTTTTATTGTGATGAGTTGTATTGATTGATTGTAATGTTGCCCCAACATCACATTCCTGGGTTTTGCAAGTATTTTCGTACGGTGAGATTAGCCTCTGTTCTTACTTTTGTGTCCTCCTACTGAGTTTTGGAATCAAGGGCATGCTAACCTCCCAAAAGGAGTGCAGAAATGCTCCCTGTTTCTGTTCTCTGGAAGAGTTCATGCCTGACTGATTTCATCTTTGAAATATTCCATTATTGAATGTTTGGTAGAATTTTCTGGTAAAGGACTTGATTTCTCTCCTCCTGCTTTTCAGGCTGATGAATCAAAGCTCAAGTTTCCTGGTATCTTTCCTACCATTGACAAATGCCCCCAGCAAGCATTGGTGCCTGGTGACCTTCCTTGCCTCTTCAAAATTAGGCTTTCTCTCAGAATTTGTCTGATTTCATCAACTCTTCAGTATTGAAAGGCACATTTTTAACATTTTTAAATTTATTTGTTTTCAATTCAGCATTTTTAGTTGTTTTCAAGTCTGAGGAAGGTGTGTCTGAACAAAGGTTTAATTTCATAGAGTGTCCTCTGTAAAATGCAGATGTTCTTGGGAAGGCAAACTCTTTGAATACCTGATCAATTCATTTCAGTTCACTGTGCTCCTGGTATGTTCCAGGAACTGAGCTTTGTTGGACTGATGGGGCAAAGGTGAAGGATACCAAGCTGTGGTCCTCACAGGGAAGACAGGCCATGGAAGTGACTCATAACTCCCATGCCACACCAGATTCAACTTCTACTGGAGTAGTAGGGCATTGCAACTGTCGACTGGGCCATATGCATCCCCATTTCAGTTCTGATGCCAATATAACGTTAGTCTCTGATGCCACCTGCTGATCCCACTTCTGGCTCCACTTCTGCTCTGGTTCCAACACCACAAACCAGCTCAGTTCCCATCTCTTGCACACCTTTAATCTCCAGTGTGTCACAGTTCCTTAGTCTCTGGAAACCTAGAAGGCATTCAGCCTTTGATATCGCTTCAAAGAAGTGGGTCCTTGAAGGGATTCAGTTGAGTCATTACATGGTGCCACGGATATGGTAGACCACTGCAGCAACCATTCTGTACTTTGAAGGATAGCACAGGCTGTCTGGTCAGATGAATTTCTTATGTAATTGAGGCCTCTTCCTTCCTCAGAAGTTCCCTTGTAGCCCTATCACCACTTCCTTTTAAGGGTGTTTGTTTATCTCTGAAAGTGAGGAACCTGACCATTAGTCTCGAGCCCTTTCTGGAGGCCCTTCCTATGAACTTTAAAGGAAAATGATAATATAGAGGCAGAGATGGATACAAGATGTAAAAGTACCTTTTTGTGGAGAATATGCATAAATCTGAAAGCCATCTTTGGCACATGGGCCTTGACTATGCTGGGAGCAAAGACAAACTCCTTTCACAATCTATTGCAAGCCAAGCCTGGCTTAGGCAAACCTTCTAGGAGTTGCCAACTTGCTGAAATATATAGGCAGTTTCATTGTCCCTATTGCTCAAGACTGATTGGAATGTAGGTCACTGCCTGAAATAATCCTGATGGATACTTTCTGTATACTTATGTTACATTGCCTTTCCTTTCTGTTTACTTCTAATGTAAATAGACAAGTCTTTTGAAAATCTGTGTTTTGAGACATCCTGATGAGTGAAAAAGTTAGCAGTCTCATGGGTATTGGACCCGAGTCTTGATGCTGTTACTTATTAGTAACACTCTGGACTTCGGGGTTCTTGTTTCTTAGATGATGGGCTTCAAAGGGATAGTGTTAAGCGTGTCTTGGTTCTAAATGTAATCAGGGTGAAAACCCACTTATAAGTGAAAGAGATGAGTGGATGGGTGGTTGCCACGTGGGGTGGGCATTTTAGTCTGGTGCTGTGAACCCCCTAGAGTAGAGATGTCGCCCCCTTTAGGGAAGAGGATGTCTCAGCAGTTGTCTACCTGGGTTGCAGTCTGTTCACCAGAGATCTCTGAGTTTCCAGGTGGTGGGAGAGTCTGGAGGGCTGAGTGAGACGTGATTGGTTGTTCTGGCCGCTGCAGAGACCTCCCAGAAGACTTTGTTCTCCAGCACTAGTTCTGCAATGCCATTTCACTTACCTCCTGGATAAGCTTAGAAGTCTCCCATGGCAGCTCTCCTTCCATTGTAGTCAATCTTTTTTGGCCTTCCAGTCTACCACAGGATTGCATGATGTGTTTTTGATAACGAATAGGACAATATGACATGAACTTGTAATGCATGAAAACCAGGCCACACTCTCAGGTATTCAAGAAATGTCACGCTTCCTTCTCTCTCTTTTAATGTTTCATTTTTAACACTTAAGCACCCATACCACCAAGGTGGCAGGAAATTCCTCTATAGCTACGTCAGAGCTCTGCTCCCAAGCCCCATCCTTCACCCCCATCCTCAGGTCTCACCAAGAGCTCAGAAGCTTTCAGTGAACAACACTAGATTTGAGCAGCAGGGAGCAGGTACTCCGATTGCCAGTCATCACTTTATAGAAGTCATGGTCTTCGGGCCTCTCCTCTGAGTTATCCAGTGTTTCCTCCAGGGCCACAAGCTTACAGTGGCTTTCATGTCACTCATGGGTAAGGCCAGGAACCTGAAGTCTTATGGTTTTCCTAGACCAGTGGTTCTCAACTGGGCAATTTTAGCCCCCAGGAACATTTGGCAGTATCTGGAAACATTTTTTATTGTCCCAGCTTGGAATGGGTGTATGCTGATGGAATCTAGTGAGTAGAGGCCTGGGGCATTGCTGAACATCCTGCAAAGACAGCCCCCCCAGCCTCCCCACCACCGAATAATCATCCATGCACACTGTTAACAGCGATGAGACTGTGAATTCTGCCCTGTACTAGTGAATATGACTACCCATTAAACTCACCTAGAAAGCTTTTGAAAAAAAAAAAAAAAACCTATTCCAGGCCCCAAGCCAGACCATTTAAATCAGAATCTTTAGAAGTGGACTTGGGTACTGGTATAGAAAAATAAAAACAAACAAATTCCCTGCAGAGCACCCAACGGGCAGCCATGACCGAGCACTGCTGCCTTGGACACGCATGCCACGGCTTCTCTGTGGGGCCCAGCAGGACACGCATGCCACGGTTTCTCTGTGGGGCCCAGCAGGACACGCATGCCACGGTTTCTCTGTGGGGCCCAGCAGTTCCTACGTGCTCTCAGGAGATAAAGCTCAGTTCTCACTGTCTCAGGAACCTGTAGGCCTCTCTCTTATATCAAGAAGGCCTTCTTTTAATGTGAGCCTACCTCTTTCTCTGCTTCTTTCAGTCCACTCTTGCTTGCTTCAACCATTTCCAATGGCTTATACTTTTAGAGATACTAGGTCCTATAGATGACTTTTGGACTATCTGCTTGCCCTTTCTCTTTCTTGCCAATGAACCACAGAGTCCACTACTGAATTAATGGAAGGAAATGAACTGGAAAGTGCTGGGGGTGGGGGAAGTATGAATTAGTGATTAATATCTCCAAAAGCTGAGGTTCAGGAGTAGTTTATATTAATGTAGCATAGACAATAGTACACAGTTAGGTCTTGATCCAGGGCTATTAAATCTCTTATCCTCCATCATAATCTGAAGGACCTAGAACATTCTGCAGAATATCACATTGGTCTACTAGATCAGTGAGGTCATGTCAATCAGACTGGTTGAGCAAGAAATGGTAAGTATATTGGAGGCCATGGTAAGATAAACACACTCCAAAGAGTAAGAGTTTGATGATGACTACAAAGTCCTGGCTGCCTTCCATTAGTTGCGGATGTCTCTGAAGGGACATTCCAACTCTGGTGCTCCCCATGGAGGGAGATGAGATTCTCTTGCAGCTACATCAGGGATCAGTTTCCCCCCAGTCTAACCCTACTTCTTTTACCACCTTATAAGTGTTGTTTCCTGATGCGCTCCAATAGACTTCCTGCATGCAAATATCCCAGAGTCGGGGAATGTTCAGAGAAGATTAAGGATGTTTTCTGATGGTGGCTCATGAGTTTCAGAGAACTGCTGAAAGGGAAGTTGTGAGGTAGTCTAAAGGGAGGAGATGCAGAATTGCCTGGGGATTAGAGTGGGCAGGAAAAGAGATGACCTAGCATCCTGAGGGTCTACCAGCAACAAAGGTGAACAGAGATAAAGAACATAATGAAATTAGTTCTGGGATTGTCAAAGCAAGGCAGGCTGGAGAGGCTGTGCCTGTAGGTGGGGAGGCAAGTGAGGGCACTTTCAGTAATGCAGAGTGCTGGGGTCCCATTTCCTCCCATCAGAACTGATATGAAGGCTGGGATGGAGTGGCTTCCATGGAGTATCAGACACTCTGAGGCTCTCTCTTCAGTTCTGCACAGGGGAGAAGCAGTCTTTGCTTAATTTAAAACTTCCAGCGCATTTATGAGATCAGGTGAATGATTTCATTCTCTTTCTCACAAACGCAATAATCAGTAACTATGAGATGTACACTCCCCGTCATAAAAATTTTCCCTTTCTAATTGCTGATATAGCATCAAATTAAAGATGTTTGGTTATAATAAGAAGCTTCAGAAATTGAAGTTGTCAAGCAAAAATATCCATGTTAATCTCAGTTGCATTAAACATACACACATAAAGGGAAAGAAAATGATTATCTGCCAAGTTGAAAGAAGAAAATCATCTAGAAATAAAAATATGTTCATGTTTATAAGAAGCTGAAATGAGGAATAGACATAGGAAAAAATAAGAAGTGAATTTAAAATATAATCCTGGTGCCTTTTTCTATGAGAGTATTTCTGTTTGTTACTTGGAAAACATTTCTTCTGATAACTTCAGTGACTGTGAACAAAGCCTTTCCATTTTGTCCAAAGAATTGATTGAATACCTAGGGAGGAAAGACCTTAATTCTAAGCCCATCTTTGCCCTGAGTAACCTGGGGTTGGGGAGAGAATAATTGATTGATTGATACATGAATGAAACAAGTATTTGTTTCATACCAACTATGTTCCAGGCACTGAACTTAGTCTTCAAGATAAAGCTATGGAGAAGATGGAGCCTAGCCTTCCCCTCACAGAGCAACTGCAGTATAGTGTGCTAAGGGCTAGTGGAGAAAGTACAGGAGTTCCCTGGACACTCAGAGGGGCCCTACCTTAAGGTAAGGAGGAGTTAGGATGATAAGAATGTCTAGTAGGGTGTTTGAGACAGAAGCAACAGCTCCCGAGAAGGACTGAGGTAGGGGACATCTCGGCAAAATAGATTAACTCTTGATACGTGATGGGGGAGGGGAGTGGCTCAGGTGTTAAACCAGATGAAATGGTTTTGTCTTTATCTTGGGGACAGGCAGTTATTGAACACATCTGCATTTTAGAAAGATCACTCTGACCACTATATGAAAAAGTGTATTGGAGAGAGGGCTTGAGAGGATTGGACCAGGTGATTCTTAAGATTACTTTCTCTATTACAAAAATTCCATGATTTGATGAAATAAATCATACGGAAGTTAGCAATCACTAGGTCATTCAGAACAGCCAGAGATTACAAAAAAGGCTAACATTTATTACAAACCTACTGCAGATCAGGACCTGTTCTAAGCACTTTACGTTAATCAGTGAATTTAAAATCCTCAGTGACCTATGACACATGTCCTATTATCATTACCACTGCTTTACAGAGAAGGAAACTGAGATGCAGTGCAGATAATCAGTTAGTAAATGACGAATCTAGATGTGCAGCCAAGCAGTCAGGTTTCATTCCCAGGCTTTACATCTTGTGATTTAAATGTACTGACCACTCTTCTTCCCATTATTCAGAAATCTCACCTCCTACAGAAAGCATTTCCTTGTGAAATGAGAAGTCTTCCTTTAGGGCGATAAGCCTGTAATCTGTACCCAGAGCTGGGATGCATTCCAATAGGGAAGTAGGAGAATTGCCAAGCTGATTCCTCCAGTGTGCTCAGAGACCAACTTTGTTTTGTCATAAATAGTAAAGCTTTCTAGCTTTCATAAAATCTTCTCCCCAATCCTATCGCCACTAGTTTAAATTGTTTAACCAAATGCTTCCTCACTTAAGCAATACAACCAGAGAAAGAAAAGTTTAAGAAGGAATATGAGCTATGATCACATCCTTTATAAATAATTAGAGGTATTTTTTTTCCTTTAACTAAGTGTAATTATTCCTGATTTTTAACTGCATTAAAAGTGGCTTGTGTTAAATAAATTAATTAAATGCACAACGGATGAGAGGTCTCTTTGATATTCCAGGTTTGGTAGCTGAAAGTGTTGCAGTTCTTGTCTAAAATTATAATTAATAACACCTTAAGAAAACCAGTAGTTTTTAGGCAGCTTGGTGGTTGAAGTGAATAAACTTCCTATTTTTGTGATTTCCAGAAAAGAAATGGCCTTTAAAATTGGGACCCATTAAAATACTAAGACAGCAACTCATAAAAACCATCTGCATTTTGACCTAGCAGCAATACTTCCAACATCTAATAGCTTAAATTCTCACATGTGAGCTCCATTTGGGAAACTTACCTACTTGAACTAGACTGGAAATTAATTATTCTGGTAAAACATTATTCAGGATCCTAAGAGTCTATTTTCCCTCTCCTTCTTACCTTTTGTGCTGTCTCTCTCTCACTTTCTCTTCTCTGGTTATTTTATACCACCATAGTTTACACTTAACAAAAACACACACTTCACACTGTAGAGTGTTAGGACACTTCATAATTCCCTTTCTGACTTCCAAAAATCCTATCCCATGTATTCTGTATTGTTATGGATCCAGTTATTTTCACTGAATGTTTAGGAATTGATTTGCATTTACCTCCTTTGTTGAAATCCTTAACAACTGTTACTGGATAAGAGACTTCTTTAATAATTCATCCACTTATTTGTTGGAAAACAATTAAGTATCTGTTACTGTATGTCACAAAAGGTGTTGGGCCTTGAGGACACAAAAGGAAATAAGACCATTCTTGCTCTCAAAGACTCTGTGGTCCAGGAGAGGAAGGTGACAGTGCTGTGATGAAAGTGAGCCAGGATTCAAGTGGAAAAGAGAAAGGGGTAGTGTCCAGTTTCCACCTTGCTGTCCTGGATTAGTTTCCTATGGCTGCTCTAGCAAATGACCACAAACCTTGTGGCTTAAAACAACACAGATTTATTATAGTTCTGAAGGTCAGAACATTTGCTTCTGTGTTCCCATCTCCTTCTCATCTTCTCCTCTGCCTCTTCGGCTTCTCTCTCTCATTTATAGGGTCCTTTGTTTTTCCATTGGGTCTACTGATACTCCAGCACAGTCTTCCCATCTCAAAAATCCTTTCTCTGAAGTAGGCTTCCATGTTGTGACATTACTTGTGGAGAGGCAAGGAAGTAAGGGTAACCGTGACCAACAGCCAGCAAAAAGCTGAGGGCCTCCGTCTAGGAGCTCTCTAGGAACTGAATGCTGCTATCATGAGGGATCTGGAAAGCTAATCCTTCACCAGGCAAATGTGCAGATGCCTACAGCACTAGACAACACCTTAATCAAAGCCTTGTGAGAGACCCTGCCTGAGCCAGGGAACCTAGCTAAGCTGTACACAAATTCCTGACCCACCAGAACTATTGTCTAATAAGTGTTGTTGTTTAGGCCACTAAATTTGGGGGTCATTTGTTATGGAGTGATAGATACTTCAATGTCCAAAATACATATTTATATATATATGAATGAAGAAATAAACATCTGTTGAATTGAAAAGTGTGTAAAGATGAAAGTAAGGGAAATATTAAGGAAGGCTCCATAGAGAAGGTGATACCTGAGGTCAGGGTGTAAGGATGAACGAGAGGGGATGGCATATACCCCATAGAGGAATAAGAATATAAAAGGCAGAGAGAACATAAGGACATGTGAGTTAGGAAACTCACTAGTAGGTTAGTAAGAAGTTTATGGGAAGGAGCTGGAGATAAAGGTGGAAAGACATAGTAAGAGGAACATTCTGAGAGGTTTTGTGTACCCTGCAAAGGATGTGAGCTATGTTCTTTAAACATAGGGAGCCAATGAAGGCTTTCCGTAGAGAACATACATTAGATGGGAGCTATGGAAGGAGGAGGAGTGGGGTGGGTAGTGGGAATGATGGAGGGAGACCAACTAAAATACTACTGCAATAGTCCCGATAAAGGATGAAGGTACCCAAAGTGAGATTGGGGTTATAGTAGGAAAATGAGAGGGTAATTGATTCAAGATCTTTAAGGGCGATGGGATTCCATGTGGGAGTGAGGTAGAGGACAGGATATATGGTGGCCCTGGGGAGATGTTATGCCTTTACTAAGAGAGGATAATGTCTGAGCTGGAGAGAAAAATTAAGGCATTATCAGTGCATAGGTGGTAGGGGAAGAAGAATGAACATTTAATGAGCATATACCATATGGAAGATCTGAGATCATCTCTTATTTTTTCATTTATTTCTCTACAAGGACTTGGTGGGTTATGTGTAATTCACCCCATCTTACTGAGGACAAGGAAACTGAGGTTCAAGAGAGATCAAATAATTTGCTCAAGATCACTTAGCTTTGGTGGAAGAATCGACATTCCAAGCACTACTGTCAGAAGCTCATGTTATTTCCACTCTCCATGGTGCCCTGGGAAGCTGGCAAAGTGAGAGGACCAAGAATTAAAGAGGCAAGTGGAGGAAGAGGAGTCTGTGAATTAGACCATGAATGGGTGGTCTGAGAGGAGGAAAAGATGAGAAGGCCTGGTGTCATAGAGGCAGCGGTAAGGAGAGATCTTCTGAGAGGGAGGAAACCGTCATGAGGGGTCATTGCTGTACTGAGGTGAGCCACAGTAAAATGGTCATTAGTGATCTTAGGAGAGCCATCTCCATGGCATGGTGCCAAATCGCTGGCACCTTAGGCAAGGCTTAGAAAAATAAGCAGGGGCAGTAAGTGCAGGCTACTCCTGATCCAAGTCTGGCTGGAAAGAGGAGAAAGACTGAGGGGTAATGCGGAGCATACCATGCGACCTTGCTTGTGCATATGATCAGTTTAGACTTAAGGGTCTAATTCTGTGATCAAATTCTGTGCTGAGAAGGACCCAGCAGTTAGGGAGAGGCTTGGTAGATATGGGAGAGGGAGCTTAATGATGGACTGAAGTTTGTCAGGTGACAGGAGAAATTTTAATCTGGAGAAAGGTGACAGCCTCCACATCGGTCTCCTAATTTAGTCTCCGGTCTGTGTGACCAGAAACAATTCTTCCTCTGCTGTCTTGAAGGTGACCTACTTGGTTCCATTACTCTTTATGTATATTCTTGAGAATAATTTGCAATCTCCTAGGCTGAATTACAAACCCTGCTTTTGAAGAGTGGCACCAGACTACAAAAAGAAGTTCTAATAGGATTTCTGGCCCTACCATAAACGTTCTATGGGACCCCGTTTCTTAGTTTTTGCTCCTTGTTAGCTTCTTTAGATCCCTGAGATAGTGTAAGGATTCAAGAGATCATTGTGTTCATCTTTATATCTGCCTAGTGCTCAGCGCAGTTCTGTGTACATAGTGGTGTGTATTAAATGGGTTGATTGGAATCTGCCTGATCCAGAGAAAATCAAGTCTATACGAATCTAAAGAAGACTTCCATTTTTCTTACACAGGAGGAAAACCTATCTCAGTATTTAATTCCTGCAATCCATAGTCTAGAAGTGAGGTCACGCAATAATATCCAAGCGGCATTTGTAATATTTCTTACTAGGTTAAACTGTTATATAACATGTAAATACACTGTGATTTGGAGATAAACAGTGCTTCTACCAGAAACTGCCATCTCCCCTCTCCTTCGGAGGGAGGCACGTTTTCCTTGGCACATAGGGACAGAGTAATTGTTAATTCTGTATGTATCAGTACATTGTTTGTAAGGGGCCATTACCAAAATGAATGAATTAAATACTAGCATTATGATGGCCAGTTGATGTTGAAATCTGACCCAGAGATAAATCCATTAACATGGTCTTGTTTCTAATTTTAGAATTCTATCAGATTAAGCAAAACTGAGTCAAATTATCATCCAGTCAAACTGAAAGCAATAGGTTGTTCTCTTTCATTTCTATCTGGGAACCTATTCTATCCAGCATTTAAGTTCAATGCAATATAATAGGCATAAGGTTGGTACATACAACATGACTGAGCTAGCTGGTGGTTACAGAACAAGCCCGTATCTAGAAGAAAGGGAGACATATTCAGCTCTCCACCCAGGCGTTTTTCAGCACAGTGGATATTTTACTCTGTATGGTTGCTTTGATATTGGGTAGTCACTGTCTTCAAATCGTATCTGTGGAAGAAACCCCGACCCCACCTCACTGTCTCTTAGTCTTCAGAAGCAGTGAATGTGAAAATAACAGAATGAAGTGGTCAGAATGTTTTCCACTCCATCCAGACTCCAGCAGGATCAAGCTGGATATTAGTCATATTCTTTCTGCCCTGGATGAAATGATACAGTCTGACTGTATGTCCTACGTCATATTCTACTGTGTCACTCGGTAGGCAGTCTCACAGTCAAGGCCTGTTTTGAGCCCAGCCGTAGGAGAATAAGGAGTGCCTTTTGGAAGTCCTGAAGAGTGCCCCTAGCTTCGTCGTGAATGTTCCTCACCAGAGAACTTGGCCGCGTGCCCGAGGGGGCTGCCCATCAGCATGGACATAAAGCAGTGTTCTTGGCCCTTCTGTGAATAGCGGAGATGGTGACCTCAGTGTCACAGAAAATTTCTAATTTGGATAATTACATTCTGCTTCTCTCTGTTGCTCCCGTGGCTTAAAGAGAAAACGGACTTCTTCATTTTCGTTCGTCAACCGCTGCTTAAGTTGCAGCGCTGTGAGGTGTCGCTGTGAGCTGTTAAACATCTGCTGCGCCCTACTTTGGAGGTGGTTGCATTTTAATTGAATTTTACTTTAATTGACTTGAACACTACATGGGTAATAAATCTGTTTGCAAAATGCTTTCGAGTCTATTTAGATAGAAAGATTCAAATAAATATTAAAATGGAATAATTAGCTTTATGAAAGGTGTTTTGGGGATACATTTTTCTTTAAAGATATTTTGTGAAACTGAGAGGTTTTCATGAATGTACAATAAAATGCACATTATTTTTTCCTTATAAAGCTAAGAGTTTCAATTAGCAAAACAATCAATCCGTGGGCACATTCTCAATACCTGCTTAGCACAGGGCTGGGCTCTGGTCTGGCTCTGATGCTACTTAGATCTAAGAATAAGTTGCTTCCAGTAGAGGTTGGGGCCATCCCACTAAGGCAAGCATCGCGGGCACCGCAATCTGGGGCGTTAGGGGGATACTGGATGCCTTACCTTCCCCAAACCACCTCTCCCTCCAGCCTCCTACAAATACCAAAAGTTCCAAGATTAAAGTTATCCCTGAAATGCTAGTTTGTCTTGAAAGGACTACCAAACTGTCGTATATTCTTACAAGTTTTCTTTTCAGCATTTACCGAGAGCCTCTAAGCACTAGAAGTCTTGCCTACAGCAGCAGCGTCACTATTGGGCTGGCGAAGAAACACTGTGAGGTGCAGTAAATTGGTCAAGGTTGAGTGGTCAATAAATACTAGAAATGGGATTCAACTCTTGACAAGTTGTCACTATGTCCACCTCCCAGCTAGCCTCCTTGTTGATGAGCTAGCTGTGGCCCTTGTCCCACAGGCTGAGGGGAAGGCAGACACGTACATAACTACAACATGATGTGGCAAGAACTGCCATAGTAGTTCACTGTGTACACTGTGGTACCGAAACTCGGAGGAGAGAGTGACTAACTCTGCCCTGGGGGTCAGAGAAATTCTGATGGAGGAGGAAATACTGTAGACTGCATCTTGAAGGACAAGGAGAGGATGAGTTCCAGAGCACAGCCTGATTTACTGAAAAGAGCTGGTGCTTTAGAATCAAGAAGATGACAGTTTGGATCCTGGTCCTAGCCCATAATCATTCTGTGAATTTGAGCAAGGTTTTAATATTTTTCTAATGATTTTTCTCATTTTCAAAATGGAAAAAAACAGCTAATTTCTAGGAGTATTGGAAGAGGAATGGGATAACACATTGCCTGACACATTCGTGGGCATTCAGTGACGATCATACCAGACCTCTGTATCCCAAACCAGAAATCTGGATGTTAAGAAAAGTGAATATGGAATTGGAGCTGGAAGACTTTCAAGTACAAGAAGGTATAGGAGAAGAAGTGGGAAAAGAGAAAGCCCTGAGGGGCACAGTTGGTTCTCAACAAGGTAATTTCCAGGAAATCCTGAGGTGTGTGGGGGGGAATCTCCCCTCTAAGCCTGCCTGGTACACAATTTGCTAGAGAGAAATAAACAGGAGCCATTCTTGAATAGTAGGATATGCAGAGGTCTCTGGCAGCGTGCCAGGTGCTCATCTGAATTGCTGATGGTCGATGATGAACGTCTTTATTTGAATTGCTGATGAAGAAGGATCCAAATTTGGTATATCAAGTGTAAGGAAGTACCTCCACTCCTAGGCAAAAAGAGATCTGATATCTAAAATACCAAATATTTGCTACTAAAACCCTTATTCATCTCTTTTCCTGTCCTTATTCACCTCATTTCATGTTCTTCTCCTGAAGAATCCCCACTTAGCAGTCCTCAGGCCGCTCAGCAAGAGTGAACTAGAGATTGTGAGGAGACTGGATTAATGGAGAAGACTGGACTCGGGGATGGGTATTCCAGAGAGAAAGGTTTGCAGGCTCAGAGGCATAGTTCAGTGGGTAGGCTTCTTTGTTTGTGAGCAAATAAATAGCTAATTTAAGCAAAAAAGAAAGAAGGAAAGGTGAGGTGACTTGCAAATTCAGATCAGCAAAATATGCAGTAAGGACATATGCAGAGTAGCCTGGGGACCTCAATAACAAGAACCAGTGGTCAGTCTCTTAAAGCACCAGCACCAGAATGGGCCTGCTTCTTGTATCAATCTCAGTTCAAGAGTCAGATTCCCAGAAGAAAGTCTGTAATGACCTAATGTGGGTCACAGTCCTACCCCTCGATGAGAGGATGGCAGAACATTTTGATTGCTATGCCCATCAAGTCTGTATCCAGGGAAATGGGAGTGTTTATTCTTCAGAGCACAATTGGGCAACAAATGGGACACTGGAGGGGGGAAACCATGGTGCCCACCACCTCTGCCTTCAGGGCGCCATGCTGGTAAAGAAGGCCTCCTCAGGAGGCCTTTCTGAGGCCAGCGGGGACAGAACAGCTGACATCGGGGTTCTGAGAGGCCTGGGATCCTCATATGGCTCATGTCCAAAGCATATGCACTTGACTGCCTGCATTCCTTTCCAGGACTGAATTTGGAATTCAAATCAAACGTTGTTTGGATGGGAGAGAGATGACTACAGGGTGGTTCAAAGAGCACATCAAAGGAGCTCTTTGTAAATAAATCATACAGCTAGCTGTAAGTGTTACATAAATCTTGAAGGACTGTAACTGCTCTTCAATATGCAATTGGGTTAAGTTACAATTAATATCAAATGCCAGGACATTGCTGAATATATTTTTTTCTTTTTCCTTTTATCCTTTCAGGAGGTGAAAATGTTGATTTCCATGCCTTTGGGAGTTACTGATCAATCCAGTCTATTCTTCTGCTGATCCCCTGCCGTGCTAGTCCATGCTTTAACACTCTCGCAATGTAAATTTGGCTTTTTCCCATGCAAATATAAGTCTTCACTGGGAACACTAGATTATTCTTAAATCAGAGGAGATCACAGATTATTGAATGATAAAACATTCCTGCAATGCCACTTTCTTAAATGAATAAGCTTCACACACAACTTGAGATGACTCTCTTCGGTAAGTTTAAGTAACCTACCACATAGGCAGCAGCATACAAATCTACACATTCATATGATTGCTGTGGTCGCTGCTACTTTCTGGGTGCAGTGCAGGAGCCCATCTCAGGCCGAAAAATGTCCATTGGTGATTAACTCTTCTTTCCCCACAGGACACAGATGCACCCTAGGGAAGCCTGCTGTTTGTTGAGCTCAAATCATATAAAATCTCTGCTCCTTGCCTCGTGGTCTACCTTTACTAAAAACCGTCAGCAGTCTTCTGATGGCCAATCAATTTGTGGCCCCTGCTGCAGCTGTTTCCCAGCAAGCCAAAGCTTTAGTGTGAAGGCAGCGCAATGCAAATTCATAAGCAAGGCTGGCAGTGTCTGACCAGTGTGTGAGAGATGACAGACATGAAGCTACTCACCCAGAAGTTCCCATGAGGTTTATTTAGGACTAAAGAACTTCTCGATTCCAACTCTTGCACCACTTGCTTTTGCTGATATAGAGTTCCTTAATGTTGGATAAGACGTGTGAATCTCTATTTAGCTGGGCCTGTTTACCTGTATGGGAATAGATAACCCATTCCTGAAGTCGGATTTCTGACTGGTTTCTATGAGATACATAAAAAAAAGAAAAAGAGAGTGCAAAAGTTAATACCATAGCAACAGATACAGTTTAAGAAGGCCACCATCTTTTTAAATCTATGAATGTTAATCCTAGTTAGGGAGAAGGATGACTGAGGCATAGTAAGGGGTCTGAGAAGGCCATCTGTTTATGTCAGTGAAATTGTATATGCCAACAAGTCATTCATTTGCATTTGGCCACTAGGCAATTTCCTAACTTCTGACAGAATAGCAACTTCGCTGAAACTGGACTTGAGCTTTTCTACAATGGATTTCACATCCTCTTCCAGCTGCAGTGGTCTTGGAAATATGCCAAAGTAAATGAATGAACATAAATATATCAATGTATGCAGCTCCTCCACACCATTCTAAGGGAGGCTATTTCTAAAGAGATGTGCTCAAAATGTCTAAGCAGAAATATTTTGTGAGATCCACAGAAATTCCAGCAATCTGAGTTTTATTTCATTCTCCAAACATAAATCAACCAAATATTAAGTTCACAGTTAGCCCCATATCATAAAATTGTAGTGTATTTCCAATTACTAGCCATCTTCCTACATTATATATAATAACCATGGATCCTCAACTGTGCCTGTGAAAATCTATACTAACACTTTATGTGGCCTTCTTTCCTTTGATTTTACATCTGAGCAACCAACTAATTCTGCTTCCAGTAATGTCAGCCTTACTGATGATATGCCACCTCTTCAAAATATTGAATGTGGAAAGTTCAAATTTGATTTTTCCAAGGGAAATACTGCATTTTTCATGACTTGAATCAACTTGCAGGGTAGACTGGTTTTTTAATAAAATAAAGATTACTTTCCCTGACTTTTTCTTTCCTGAGCAAGATTGGTTATGTATGGGGAACCGCCCATGGTTTGTCATTATGCAGACTGCTACAGTAGAACGCTAGCTTTTGGTTGGAAGGATCGTCTTTTGATCTCTGGTGTGGCTACACTACTTGTTGGAGGGCCCAATATGTTTTTGTTTCAGCCAGTCTCACTGACAGCCATGACTTAATCATTTTTATCAGAAATTACAGTTGACCTCATGGGGGACTTGTTATAAAGCATATAGAATCAACTTTAGCCAAGTGCAGCTCACCACGCTATTCAACAATTTATTATAACCCACGAGGTTTGTGAGACAAAAATACAATTCAGTGCAGTTCTAGAGTCCTTAAAGATCTTAGTTACAGTCCTGACAATCATGGAAGAGTTATCTGTTATTTGATTCCCTTCTGGTTATTCTAGAGCTTGAACGGTTACTTTCGTTTTTACGCTGCTCTGAGATCTTTTACGATTCCTTGTGTTGAATGTCTGTAGATTAAGGTAACTATCAATCTAAGAATTCCATAATTGGTCAAATTAATTGTTACATATGACCAAATTTTGGGAGGGGGGCAGGAAAGAAAACATTTTTTCCTGCCCTGAATTTTCTTGAAATAATTTTCTTGTCTTAAGGAACTGGCCTGGACTCTCCACTGCCCACTCTGAGCAAGCTCCCCTTTATCTCAGGCACCATAAATAAATGACTAATGATTTACTTTCAGGGCCAGCTTTAGGCATAACCTGATTCAGGAGCAAGAAGAAAATAAATCCCCAGCCAAAGCAAAACTTCATTCTATCTGCTGATTAGGGCCTGAAATTCTTTTCATAGGAATCAAAGTGTCTTATTGCGCAGCTAGAAATCAAGGGCAAATACCTAGAAGATTTAAACTTCAGTGTAGATGAGATTCAGTCTAACTGCAAATGCTGCTTATGGGGGTTCATTATGTAGCTTGGAAAGATAAAAGATGTACTAGCAAGAGTGAGGATGGAGGCTGACAGTAATGAGCAAGAGACAATACAAGAACAGTTCCAGGGGAAATGTGGCCTGGAGGTAGGTGGTCAGAAGGCTGAGAGAAGTGCTAGAGTGGTTTTGTCCCTTGGGTAACAACCTACCGGCAAGTAGGTCAGAGGAAGTCTAGAACAGGCAAAACTGAAAGGTCGTGGCATTTATGTATGTGTATTTACTTGGCTAAAATGTTTCTGGAAAGCTGAAAAAATTGGGAAGAAAGGATCCTCAATTGGCGATTTTGAGTCAATATTTTAGGATGTGGAAGAAACTCAAAGCTAAGCATTTATACTCTAAGGTGTCTGGAATGTTTGTAAAGGAGTGTGAAACAAACCCATGATATCGCCAGCCAGAGTTTACTGAAATATGTTTACGTCCATTTGTCTGGGATTAAAATACTGAAGGAAAATTGCACTCTTAATCTCACTAACGTACTTGGGAGACTCTGATATGCAAGGGACAATAAAAGCATAGTTTTATATTTTGGGTGACTCCTGTGTGACACTGGTAAGACTTACTCAAGAGGAGAAATCCATATTTTTCACGTTATGTAGAGTAGTCACTGTAACAAATCGTGATGCAAACATATGTCAGCAAAATACCCTAGAACAGTGAAACATTTCCTAACAAAGGAATTCTCTCTGACCAATGACCTGGCCTAACTATTTTGCCTGGAAGAAAGCAAACGAGAAAGGAGAGAGAAAGGTAAATTACAACTTGTCTGAAAGTTGAAATAAAAATCAAGGTAAAGTGAGAAGTCTTGGATGTGTGATAAAGCAGAGCATTTAATGGAAAGTTTAGTACTCACTGGCTACAAAAACAAGGTTGCTAAGATCATATCAGCTAATCTTTTCCTTTTGGGGCAAGACTTATGTTTGGTGGAACATGAAACATCATAGACATTTTACATTTTTGATTTTTAATAAATACTTAGATGAAAATTTCCATGATAGCCTCAAGGATGGATTCTTGAGAGCATAGCTGGTGAGTTACAGCAGCTTGCATAACCACAGCTGATGTGTATGAATGACAATGTGGGTCAGCCCACATCCAGAGTAAATCCTAGGTAAAGCAAACAACACTGCCAATGAGGCAGCATCTTCAATAAAATGTTTGGTACTCTTCCTTGGCTTCTTCCTGTTCAATAATACCAGTGATGTGGATAAAGTCCCAAAGAGCAAGATTATCCAAATTTCAGAAGGTAAATTAGGAATGCTAATTCATTCAATAGAAAGAAACTGCAAAATGGATTACATAATTATAATTTATTATTTCTATGAGCTAGAATACCAGATTAAGTATCTGTCAAGTGAAATATAATAGAAATAAATGATTAACATGCATTTTTTCATTAGAAAAACCTCATGTATTTTCGAAACATTGTTTGTAAACAGATTGTTTTTCATGGAAACATCGCCTACAACATCATTCTCTTTTTTTTTTTTTAATTTAACCTTTTTATTTATTTTTTTTATCATTTATTTTATTATCATTAATTTACAATTACATGTGCAATATTACGATTACTAAACTACCCCTTCATCAGGTCCCCCCCACCAACCCCATTACAGTCACTGTCCATCAGCATAGTGAAATGCTATAGAGTCACTACTTGTCTTCTCTGAGTTGTACAGCCCTCCCCGTGCCCCTCAACATTACATCTGCTAATCGTAATGCCCCTTTTTCCCTCTTATCCCTACCTTCCTGCCCATTTTCCCCAGTCCCTTTCCCTTTGGTAACTATTAGTCCGTTCTTGGGTTCTGTGAGTCTGCTGCTGTTTTGTTCCTTCAGTATTTTTTCTTTGTTCTTATACTCCACATATGAGTGAAATCATTTGATACTTGTCTTTTTCGGCTTGGCTTATTTCACTGAGCATAATACCCTCTAGCTCCATCCATGTTGTTGCAAATGGTAGGATTTGTTTTCTTCTTATGGCTGAATAATATTCCATTGTGTATATGTACCACATCTTCTTTATCCATTCATCTACTGATGGACACTTAGGTTGCTTCCATTTCTTGGCTATTGTAAATAGTGCTGCAATAAACATAGGGTGCATCTGTCCTTTTCAAATTGGGCTGCTGCATTCTTAGGGTAAATTCCTAGGAGTGGAATTCCTGGGTCAAATGGTATTTCTATTTTGAGTTTTTTGAGGAACCTCCATACTGCTTTCCACAATGGTTGAACTAATTTGCAGTCCCACCAGCAGTGTAGGAGGTTCCCTTTTCTCCACATCCTCGCCAACATTTGTTGTTGTTTGTGTTTGGATGTTGGCCATCCTCACTGGTGTGAGGTGATATCTCATTGTGGTTTTAATCTGCATTTCTCTGATGATTAGCGATGTGGAGCATCTTTTCATGTGCCTGTTGGCCATCTGAATTTCTTCTTTAGAGAAGTGTCTATTCATGTCCTCTGCCCATGTCTTAATTGGATTATTTGCTTTCTGTTTGTTAAGGTGCATGAGTTCGTTATATATTTTGGATGTCAACCCTTTATCAGATACATCATTTA